>JANPWX010019548.1:0-11344 GCA_024734555.1 Trochalopteron elliotii | reverse complement strand
ATCCATCCATCCATCCATCCATCCATCCATCCATCCATCCATCCATCATCCATCCCACCTGGTCCTGCTCTGGAATCCAGCCCAGATGTACTTTGGAATTCTACCTGATTCCCATCTGGAATCCAGCCCAGATGCACTTTGGAATTCTACCTGACCCTGCTCTGGAATCCAGCCAAGATACACTTTGGAATTCTACCTGATCCCGATCTGGAATCCTGCCCCAAACTGGAATCCTGCCCTGAATTCCTTCTGGAATCCCACACAGACCCCACCCTGTACCTGTGGTCAGACAGTCGGTCTCTCTGCCTGTTTCTGCACAAAGAGGAGATCTGTGGGATTCCAGCGTGGATCACACAGCAGGATTCACCAGCGTGGAGGTGATCCAGAGCTGGATCTGCCACTGGCACTCGCTGGCCACTGTGTTGTGTCCACTCCTCTCCCCTTTCCCTGTGGAAATAACACAGGGTCAGCGTCCCCAAAATGCCGTTGGGCAGGTTGGTGCCCATCCCCAGCCACCATCCCACGTGCTCCAGATGCTGAATCCAGTGAGGACCATGGCACAGCAACCATCACTGGGATGTGATTCCACTTTGATTCCAGCCCTGGGAAGCACGAGATGGTCAGAAGGGGGAAGAGGAACCCCCCAACCTCGCTGCTTTGCGTTCCCAAATTCCTCATTCCCAAATCCCCAGTGAACAGATTCTGCACTTCCAGCCTTTCCCCAGATGAAGAATGCCCAGCTCCAGCATTTTGGGATGCTCCACCCAGCCCCGGTGCTGCTCCCACTCCCCTGGCAGTGCCTCAGTCCTGGCCCAGGTGTGGAAGGTGCCGTCAACGTTCAGAATTAATTCCACCCCACCCAATCTCCTGATTTCCTGGATTTATTTCCTCCCTCTTCATCCAGCTGATCCTGGTGGTCCTGGGACAGAATCCACACGTCTGGCAGGGCACAGTCCCATTGAGACGTTAATTTTTAAGAATTAAAGACTTCATTTAGTATTTAGTTAGAACAGTTAGAATTTAGTTTAGTAGACATCTTCCACTTTTCTGTACACGTGGATGTCAGGGGGTTCTGGGAATGGGATAACAGAGAAATCCACTCATGAAGTTCTGGTGGGATTGGGGCAATGGTGGGATCCAAAGAGATGAAGACACAGAATTTCATGGAGTTTCAACAGATTGAAATAGAATTCCAATGGGAACGGGATGGAGGTGAAATCTATTCACAGAATTCCCATGGGAATGGGATGGGGGTGAAATCTATTCACAGAATTCCAGTGGGAATGGGATAGAGGTGAAATCTATTCACAGAATTCCAGTGGCAATGGGATGGAGGTGAAATCTATTCACAGAATTCCAGTGGGAATTCCTGAATTCTGCCCTCCCAAATCCCACATTCCCCCAGGAATTCCACGTTTGCATCCTAGCACTAATCTTCTGTACAGCACTAATATCCAATGTGTTTCTAAAGCCATTCCACATAGGTGTGCTGCAGGTAATTCAGCCTGCTCTTGGTTTGGAGACAAATTCTAGGAGAAAACCACTCTAAAATGAGTGTTTTTCCCTGAAGAGTAAGGGGTTCAATAACTCCCCTTTCTTCTGCCAATAAGGGAAATAGAGACCAGGGGATGAAAGTGAAAAAAAAAAAAAAGAGAAACAGTTCATTAAAAAAAAAATTAAAATTAAAATTAAAATTAAAATTAAAATTAAAATTAAAATTAAAATCAAAATTAAAATTATTTTGAACCATACCCCACACCCCCAGCTCGCAATGTGGCTGGAAGAGAGTGACTGTCCTTCTTTGTGGGGAGAGGTGGAGAAAACAGATCACAGCAGCTGGGGACCTGTTGGATTTCTGGCGTGGGTCTTCTCCTGGTGGATTTTAATGTCCTTTTTCATGTCGGTTCAGCTCCTCCGAGGTCTCAGGTTCTGGGCTGTCCCACTGGCTCCCCAGTCCAGTGAAGAAAGAAAAAAAAAAAAAAAACGAAGCTGAAGCTGTTCAAGGAAAAAAGAGAAATATGAGACATTAACTTTTAAGAATTAAAGACTTCAGTTAAACTGGATATTGCTGAGGTGAGATAGATAAACTTCCCTCTATTAACAGAAGCCGGATTTAAGGAACTGATAAATCATGAGGGCTGTTGATGTGTTCTGACTAATCAATAGACTCCAAGAATACAATACAGTCATAAATCAATCAGGAAAAACAGGATTCAGTTGTCACGTAGCACTAAAAGGTTAAAAAGTCGAAGCGAGGAAGACCCATCTTACTTCATCATTCTGAGACCCCGCCCCATAAAAAGGACCCCCGACCCATTTCAAAGAATAAACTCCACGTGCTTAATGGCTTTTTGGCTAATTAGCACCCGGAGCGGGGAATGGGATGTACCAGAGCTATGAATATGCATTTGTGTTTTGGGTATTCAATACTCCTGCACATAAAAAGACCCTGTGATCATCTGTCACATACACTTTCTAACTTTAAACCGTTAGAGAGTCTTTGTCCGTCACAGTTGGGTATCGATATTAGATCGATATCCATATCAATATCCCCGGGAGCTCCGCTAGGCGGCGTCCTGCTCCGCGGGACCTCCGCTAGGCGGCGCCCTGCTCCTCGGGAGCTCCGCTAGGCGGCGCCCTGCTCCGCGGGGAGCTCCGCTAGGCGGCGTCCTGCTCCGCGCGAGCTCCGCTAGGTGGCGTCCTGCTCCGCGGGAGCTCCGCTAGGCGGCGCCCGCTGCGCTGAGGGGCCGCCGCCGTTTCCCGCCCTCGGCTCCCGCCCTCAGCGGCCGCCGAGAGCTGCCGGAGCTTCCCCCGCCCTTTTATCGGGGCCATGGAGAAGGAAGACCGGTTTAAATTGTTCATGCCGCCGCGCCCGAGCGCCGGGCAGGTGTCTGCGGGCAGATCCCAGGTGAGCGCCGCGCCGCGGGACCGCTGAGGGGTTGCCCACCCCCTCAGGCTGTGGTGATGTGGGGGCCGTGGCTGAGGAGGGGCCGGAGGGGGAAAGCGCAGGGATTTATCAGGTTCAGGGCAACCCGAGGAGCGAGACAGACGCGGCAGGTCAAGGGAAAGCTTCTCTTCTTTTTTATTATCTGACTCCGTTAATTATATATATTTTGTACGGAGGTCAAGGGATTGGCGACACAAGGCGCCACCTCTTCGCCCTGGGTGGTGAAGCCCGCCGCCCGTCGCATTTCTCCTGCCAGAGGAGAAAAATGTAAACACATAGAAAAATGCTAAAAATACACATTGTTTTCTTGAAGCTGCGTGAGAACGGCACGGCAAGATTTCAAACACTTGCAAGCGAGAAAACTGTGAGGGCAGCAGGAGCTGCTGAGTTCCCGGCATTGAAATCTTCCCCTTTAGGATATAAAACAAACTGCAAACCACCAACAGTTCCACAAACCATTACAAATCTACCATCAAAAAAACCCCGCTAATTTTTAAATTCGTGCAGGCTTTTAGCAAATGCCCAGCTGATGATTTTAAGCTGCCGTTCGATACGCTGAACCCTGGTGAAGTCACCGATTCAGGTAAGACTGAAATATTTGCCCTGCACCTTCTTTAATTTGTTTTATTTTTAAATTTTCACGGGTAGTCTCACAGTTTCCTGTCTGTAACACTGTTAAATGCAGCTTCATTGTTACTTTTCTTTTCAGAAATACATTGATCAAAGTCTCTTTATTGTTCCAGATGCAGTTTCACAGCAAGTAAAGCTTTGCTCTGAAGTGGATGAAGAGGTCAGATAAGTATCAACTCTGCACATCTCATTTCTTGGGGTTCTTTTAATTCTTTTTTCCCCAAAGGATTGTCCAGTAGATATTTCAGGGCTAAAGGAAGTAGTCAAAAGGGAATAATAATGTTTTCTGTCTCCTGGTTAAAGCTGAATGACTTAGACAAGATTTTTTTTTGGTTTAATGAACGTGCCTGGAGACAAATGTTTAAAAATCAAGGTGCTTGTAATGTTGTTTGCTATTGTTATGTTTTTTTCTTTTTCTGAAGTGCCTGTTTGGAATTTAATTAGAATAAGATTTAACTGACTTCAACCCTTCTGCCCCTCGACAGAATATTGAGAATCAAAAGGATATTGAAGTGTTTAAATCTTATTTTAATTAAAGTCCCAGACTTCACAGGCACTTCAGAAAAAGAAGAAGAACAACAATAGCAAACAACATTACAAACACCTTAACAGCACGAATTAGATGGTGCTTGAGGTTCAATTGTGGAAGAAATTGTGTTTTAACAGAATACAGAGACAACGACTGAGCTGTTCTCAAAACTCTACAGCGAGGCTGAGAGGATCAAGCAGTGGAAAGTGACTGTGGAGTCAGAGCTAAACCAGAAAGAAAGGAAACTCCAAGAAAACAGGAAGATTATTGAAGCCCAGAAGAAACTCATCCAAGAGCTGCAGGCTAGTGTGGTGTAGTGTACACTGAATAGGTGGAATGAATTCCTGATTTAGTGTCAGGATGTGATTGATGCAATTAAATATTAAAGAAAGCTGCAGTTTGCTTTGTGCTTTGAGAAAAGGGTTATTTTGAGAAGGTGTGTGTATCTGTCCTCTGTGTGTGTGTGTGTATGGAGAATATACCTGTAAATGTCCAGTTGCTTGTAAATTATTCATTAAACATCACGTTTTTCGTGCAAAAATGTAACACCAGATAAACCAGAAAAGATAAAAGGAAACAATAGAATCAAATAAAACGTCCACTGCTGCCCAAAATTCCCTTTTCACGTGGGATTTGAGACCTCAAAGTGCATTTCTAATAGATTGTCAACAGCAGTGTCTCTTTGTGCTTGTTCCCTGTGAAACCAGGTGGAAAATGAAAAGCTCAGTTTGAAGCTGGAGGATGAGATGTGTGAAAATAAAGATCTCTTGAAGGAGTGAGTAACACAACCAAATAAAGACTTTTGTGAAAATAAAGATCTCTTGAAGGAGTGAGTAACACAACCAAATAAAGACTTTTGTGGTGGGAATAATCAGTTTTCACATGTAGCTGTTAAATCCTGAAGATCATTTACACTGTTACTCCTCAGGTAACTTGAATTTAGCTTTAGTTAAGTTTGGTTAAATTTAGCTACTTTAGGTAACTTTAGCAGCTCAATACTAAATGAAAACGTGAAAATATTTGGTATTTTTCCCTCCTTCAGAGCCACTGCCTCGAGGCATCTGTGCAACCTGCTGAAGGAAACCTGCACCCACTTCACAGAGAAGACCAGCAAGTGTAAATGCTTTTTTATTTTTGATTTAAGAGAGGATAAATGTCCTTCCAGCTTGCTCTAAATTCCCAAATGGAAGAGACTTCTCGTTCTGTCCCAGATCCATTTTCCACCTGAGATGGACTCTTGAAAAGGAGAGGTCAATTTTTAGTGGCTCACAAAATTGGAGTTAATTAAAATTCTTCTCACGAAACTGCACGAGCCGAGGCAGTTGGGTGATTTAATGAAGTTTAAATTCTTGGAGGTTTTAGAGTTGAATTCCTTGATTGGGAATTTACTTTATGTGCAATTCAGGATTGTTATTATAGTCCTTAAAATTTTACTGACTTGACCCTGGATCCTTCTGTTTCTGTGTTCATTTTAGAAACACTCATGGATATAATTCATTCTAGAAGCTTGTGTGTAGATGTACCATTCTTTTTTTTTTTTTTTGTGCTTTTTGCTGTTCTTTTCTTCATTGTTTTCTCAGGGAAAAATATTATTAATGACCCAAGTGAAAGGCCAGAAGGAAAATAAGGACGTGGAGTGCTGCTGGAATTTTATCATGACACATGATATGAAATGTTGTGTGGTTGTTGGTGTGTGCTGCTGGGGAGGAATTCACTGCAAAACCCCTCCCCTGCAGTTCATCAAATGCATCATTGCATTATTTATCCAATCCATTGTTACACACACACATCCCAGCAAATCCCCCTCTCCATTATTATTCAGTTAACACTCCAATAATTACCATGGTGGCAATAAATTGATCCAGGATTACACTTCTCACAGGCAGAAAAGATGTTGGGAAGGAAATTGAAAAGTGCCAAGGAAAGAACATTTCCCCTGAGTTCTGGAGCTTTTGGCACCAAGCATTTCATGCTGACTTATGCTGAGTCCTCTTTGCATTCTTGTTCCAAAGAGAAAAAACAAACCAAACCAGTTCTTGCACCTTCTTGCTTTGGCAGATGAACAGGAGAAGGAAGACATGAAACAATTGTATGAGCAACTCCACAGCAACGTAGAGGTGGGAGACAGTGTTTGGAGTTCTTTTGGAGTTCTTTTTGGGTTATTTTTTGTTATTTCTGAGCTATTTTGGAGTTCTTTTTGGAGTTCTTTTGGAGTTCTTTTTGGAGTTATTCTGGAGTTATTCTGGAGTTATTCTGGAGTTATTCTGGAGTTATTTCTGAGCTATTTTGGAGTTTTTTTGGAGTTATTTTTTGTTATTTCGGAGTTTCTTTGGAGTTTTTTTGCAGTTTTTTTGGAGTTATTTCTGAGATATTTTCGAGTTATTTTGGGTTTATTTTGGAGTTATTTCGGAGTATTTTGGTGTTATTTTGCAGTTGTTTTTGGAGTTATTTTTGGAGTTATTTTGGAGTTATTTTGGAATTATTTTTGGAGTTATTTTGGATTTATTTTCGGAGTTATTTCGTAGTTATTTTGGAGTTATTTCTGTGTTATTTTTGCAGTTATTTTTTGGAGTTATTTTGGAGTTATTTTTGAGTTATTTTACTGTTATTTTGCAGTTATCTTTGGAGTTATTTTGGAGTCATTTTGGAGTCATTTTGGAGTCATTTTGGAGTCATTTTTGGAGTCATTTTTGGAGGTTTTTTTGAGTTATTTTGGAGTTATTTCTGTGTTATTTTTGGAGTTATTTTTTGGAGTTATTTTGGAGTTATTTTTGGAGTTTTTTTGGAGTTATTTCTGAGTTATTTCTGAGTTATTTCTGAGTTATTNTTTGGAGTTATTTTTGGAGTTATTTCTGAGTTATTTCTGAGTTATTTCTGAGTTATTTCTGAGCTATTTTCTGAGTCATTTCTCAGTCATTGCTCAGTCATTTCTCAGTCATTTCTCAGTCATTTCTGAGTCATTGCTCTGTCATTGCTCAGTCATTTCTCAGTCATGTCTGAGTCATGTCTGAGTCATTTCTCTGTCATTTCTGAGTCATTTCTCGGTCATTTCTCGGTCATTTCTCGGTCATTTCTCTGTCATTTCTCAGTCATTTCTCAGTCATTTCTCTGTCATTGCTCTGTCATTGCTCAGTCATTTCTCAGTCATTGCTCAGTCATTGCTCAGTCATTGCTCAGTCATTTCTCTGTCATTGCTCAGTCATTGCTCAGTCATTGCTCAGTCATTGCTCAGTCATTTCTCAGTCATTTCTCAGTCATTTCTCTGTCATTTCTCTGTCATTTCTCGGTCATTTCTCGGTCATTTCTCGGTCATTTCTCGGTCATTTCTCAGTCATTGCTCAGTCATTTCTCAGTCATTTCTCAGTCATTGCTCAGTCATTGCTCAGTCATTTCAGAGCTGTATAACCCCCCAGGCTTTGCAGTGCCCACGTGCACACACATCCCTGTGCTGTTGCAGGGGCTGACGGCGGCGTTCGAGGAGCTCCGTGTGCGGGCACAGAGGGACAGGCTGGAGATGAGCGTCACATGTGAGACTTGTGTGTTCTCTGCCTTTGCTGCTGCAGTTTTGTCCTCTGGAGCTTCACTTTGTCCTCTGGAACTTCATTTTGTCCTCTGAAGCTTCACTTTGTCCTCTGGAACTTCATTTTGTCCTCTGGAACTTCATTTTGTCCTCTGTAATTCTAATTTTGTGCTCTATAACACTAATTTTGTCCTCTGGAACTTCATTTTGTCTTCTATAACACTAATTTTGTGCTCTATTGCTTTAATTTTGTCCTCTATAACTCTAATTTTGTCCTCTATCACTCTAATTCTGTTTTCTATCTCTTTAATTTTGTCCTCTATCACTTTAATTTTGTCTTCTATAACACTAATTTTGTCCTCTATAACTCTAATTGTGTCCTCTATAACTCTAATTCTGTCCTCTATAACTTTAATTTTGTCCTCTATAACTTAATTTTGTCCTCTATAACACTAATTTTGTCCTCTATCACTGTAATTTTGTCCTCTATAACTCAAATTTTGTCCTCTATAACTTAATTTTTTCCTCTATAACACTAATTTTGTTCTCTATCTCTAATTGTGTCCTCTATCACTCTAATTTTGTGCTCTATCTCTTTAATTTTGTGCTCTATAACTCAAATTTTGTCCTCTATAACTCTTAATTTTGTTCTCTATCTCTTTAATTTTGTCCTCTATAACTCTAATTCTGTCCTCTGTCACTTTAATTTTGTCCTCTGTCACTTTAATTTTGTCCTCTGTCACTTTAATTTTGTGCTCTATCTCTTTAATTTTGTCCTCTATAACTCTGATTGTGTCCTCTATAACTTTAATTTTGTCCTCTATAACTTAATTTTGTCCTCTATAACACTAATTTTGTGCTCTATCTCTTTAGTTTTGTCCTCTATCACTCTAATTGTGTCCTCTATCACTCTAATTTTGTCCTCTACAACTCTAATTTTGTCCTCTATCACTGTAATTTTGTCCTCTATCACTGTAATTTTGTCCTCTATCACTTTAATTTTGTCCTCTATAACTTAATTTTGTCCTCTATAACTCTAATTTTGTTTTCTATAACACTAATTTTGTCCTCTATAACTCTAATTGTGTCCTCTATCACTTTAATTTTGTCCTCTATAACTGTAATTTTGTCCTCTATAACTCTGATTCTGTCCTCTGTAACTTCCCAAGTGCAGGCAGATGTGAAATGCCCCAGCAGTGGCAGCTCCCACCCAGACCCTTTTTTATTCCTGCTGCCTGCATTCACTTCTCTTCTTGCTCCACTGGGACTTGAAACCTTTATTTTCAACCACTCCAGGCTGTGTCTGTGAAATGCAATCTAGAGATCAATAATTATTTCATGCAGTTTATTCAAATAATAATGCAACAATGTAGAGCTACAAACTTTAGCTAAATTCTCTCTATATGTACAGGCTGCTCTGTTCCTGTTTCATTTTCAAATGCTCTTTTCTGTTCTTTTAATTGTTTTCTTGGGGAAAAACATTATTAATGACCCAAGTGAAAGGCCAGAAGGAAAATACAGACCTCAATCTAGAGATCAATACTTATTTCATGCAGTTTATTCAAATAATAATGCAGCAGTGCATAGCTACAAACTTTAGCTAAATTCTCTCTCTATATATGGCCTCCTCTGTTCCTGTTTCATTTTCAAATGCTCTTTTCTGTTCTCTTGGGGAAAAACATTATTAATGACCCAAATGAAAGGCCAGAAGGGAAATATGGACGTGGAGTGTTGTTGCAATTTTATAATGCCAGTGGTGTGCTCATAGGCATCTGCTGGCAGGAGGAAATTCAGTGTAAAACCCCCTTACATTTGTCATTTATCCCCCTTACATTGCACTTTATCAAATGCTGCCAGCTTTGGTACATTAATATTCCACAATGTTAATGCTGGAATGATTCAGAAAATTAAGAAAATTAAGAAAATTAATAAACTAGCTCCATGTCAGCTTCTTCTAACAAACATGGGCTAATTCTGTGGAATACTAGCCAAAAAAAAAAAAAAGAATTTTGACTACAAAATCAAACCTTGCCTCAACAATCACTCTTGGAAACAATCTGAACAACTTCCAGCAACCTGAAAGTGGAAGTTGTCTTGCCCTTGGAGTGTGTTCCAGCTGGAGTGGTGACTGTGNCTCTGCTTTTTCTTCTCTGCCATCTTTTGATTTTCCTTGCCAAGGTTTTTGGTTATTTCCTTGCTTCATGCCCATTCAAATCCCTCTGGAGAGAAAGTTTTCCCTTTTTTTTTTGTTAATTATAGGGAGGTAATTAGCTCTGGCCTCTGTGACCCTGACTGCACTGTGGCATTTTCTGTCCCAGAGCTCCAGGCCAGACCAATTCCACTCTTCAGAGAGGTTTATTTTCATGGTGATTTTTTAAATTTACAAGCCTAAGAAGAAACTAAAGTTACAGATGGTGTGAAATGAGGTGTGCCTTTTGCCTGGTGGTTGTTTTAATCTGTGCATGGAGTGCTCTGAGCTGAGCTCATTCAGCTTCTGAAATTGGGGGATTTGTTGCTGGAGGAAATTTCACAGCAGAGATATAGAAAGATAAAATCTGGATATAATCCATGATGAAATAAGGATGAAGGCACAGCCCTGTTGATTCCTTTTCTATTTTATTGTGGAGAACTAGAACTCTCTGATCTTTATTTAGATGAGTAGAAAAGCTTGTGCAGTCTGAAGTAAAGATCTTCTTTAAAATCATATCCAAGGAATGTCAATTCAGTGGTTCTGCAGGTTGGGGAATTACATATAAAGATAAGATTATAAATAAAGATATATAAAGATACATAAAGATAAAATCTGGATATAATCCATGATGAAATAAGGATGAAGGCACTGTAGAGAACTAGAATTCCCTGATCTTTATTTAGCCTTTTTTTATTTAGATGAATGGAAAAGCTTGTGCAGCCTGAAGCAAATATCTTCTTTAAAATCATATCCAAGGAATGTCAATTCAGTGGTTTTGCAGGTTGGGGAATTATATATAAAGATAAGATTATATATAAAGATACATAAAGGTAAAATCTGGATATAATCCATGGTGAAATAAGGATGAAGGCACAGCCCTGTTGATTCCTTTTCTATTTTATTGTAGAGAACTAGAATTCTCAGATGTTTATTTAGATGAATGGAAAAGCTTGTGCAGCCTGAAGTAAATATCTATTTAAAATCATATCCAAGGAATGTAAATTCAGTGGTTTTGCAGGCTGGGGAATTACATATAAAGATATATAAAGATAAATCTGGATATAATCCACGAGGCTGGATGTTGTCTGTGCTGTCACTTCATGTCTCAGGGCCTCCCTGAGTTACAATTTACACATCATTCACTCAGAACTCTTCCTCCTCCTCCTTTTTGCAGAAGGAAGTAGATGATTTGAAGGTGCAGCTGGCTGGTGCAGCTGAAAAGGAACAAGATTATTTGAAGCAGCTTTTGACTCTGAAAGCAGCTGTGGAGCAGGAGAGGTGGGAGCAGTTTGCCAACAGAGCATTTATTTGTTTTTTGGGGCTGTGGAGGAGTTGTTTGGACACACAGTGAGGTGGATGATGGTTGTTTTCTTACAGAAGTGTGACATCAGTGACACACTTCCATTTGGAAATGACTTTTAATCTCTTTGTGTGTGTGCTGTGGGGTGACTGCCTGCCCCACAGCTCTGTGTGTGTGTGTGTGCTGTGGGGTGACTGCCTGCCCCACAGCTCTGTGTGTGTGTGTGT
>JANPWX010019546.1:68021-93444 GCA_024734555.1 Trochalopteron elliotii | reverse complement strand
CTGGCCCCCAGCCAAGGCAGCCTGGGCCCCCGTGCGGGGGGATGTGCTCAGCCCCCCCCTGCTGTCTGCTCTCTTTCATGCTTGGGAGCAGGGACTTGTCACGAAATGCCAGCTGTCACCAACAGGCACCACATAATGCTGCCTCCCTGGTCTGGGTGCCCAGGTGACTGCAGGATCTGGGGGGTTGCTTTGAGCCACTCTTGGCACCTGCCCCAGTGACTGGGAACTGGAATAGTTCCAGTTCCCAGCTGTGGCAAGTTCTGGGGACTTTCCTGACTTGCATCTTTGGGAACGTGCACTGTGTTGCAGCAGTGATGGCAGGAGCCATGTCAAGTGTCCTGAGAGAGATCAGTGCTGGAAAACGGCTGATGAGCAGAGGCACATGATCCATGTTTGCTCTTGAATAAATTGGCTGTTACAGTCGACTCCTCCTCACCCACCCCTGGGCACAGCGAGCCACAGTTCCTGAAGAGGAATTTCCCTTCAGGGTGACCTCTAGGGCAGGGCCACATCTTTGCTGCCACTTTTGACCTCAGACTGGCACCTTCACTCCTCTGTCGGTCCCAGGGAATTACTCTGAAGTAGGGGAGTTTACTTCTGGGGCTCTGCCCTTTCCAGAGAAGCACAGTTAGGGCTTTCCCTTCCTTCGTGTGCCAGTTTTAAGGGCACGGAATGAACTTCCTTGTTGGCTCAGAGCTATGGCCTGTGCCTGGACACATTCTGTGCAGCCTACTCCCCTCCTAGTCCTCTGGGATCCAGAGGAGTGCCAGAAGCTCCAGGGGGACCAGATGGGTTCAGGGGACCCTTCTGGGCTGTGTGACAAGTGACAATTGCCCTACATGGTTAAAAAATTGCCATTTAACAGCAACAGCAGTGAGTAATCTCAAAGGCCACAAAACCACACCTTCTGGCCTCCTGCTTATATCATGCCCCCACTCCTGGTACTGAACTCCCTCCCCTGCCCAGGGGGCAGGCACTTGGCTTCTTGCTTTTCCCCTGCCTCTTCCACAGCTCCTTGCCTGCCTGGATCACTCTCCAAATGCTGAGCTTTCATTTCCCAGGTCAGACCTGGCATTCTGTGTCCTCAACTCAGTTTCATCCAGAGCAAATGTGGCTTCCAGAGCTGACAGATGTGGCGGGAAGCCAGAGGGAGGCAGGCTGCCAGCCCTCAAAGGCAGGAAAGCTGACTGATAACTGAGATGATGGTAGAGGTCAGCAAAAGATTAGTCACATTGGGCTAACAGTCACTGCTGGGTTGAAGAACAGCAGCACATACACAGCCACAAGCTTTGAGGAACAGGCAAACCCCTCTAAGAGCTGTTCTGTAATTGTGGCCAGAGCAGACTGCAACCCTACATCCCTGCAAGACTGAAAACCCCCAAATTTGCTCAACAGCAACCCCCCCCCCCCAAAAAAAAAGGGAACTGCAAATGAGCAACTTAACTTGTCAAAAGGCCAGCAAAATAAATCCTCCCTGGCAGCCCCACGGCTGCAGTTGAGAACTTCCTGTTCTGTTCAACCCAGTCACCTTGCAAGGGGAGGGACAAACACCCCGGAGAGGAAGGAGGGAAGGGTGGGGTGGGTGACACCACTGGGCTTGTCAGACAATTCAATCTGGATGTCTGTGGCTGAAGAGGAAGGACAAGGACCAGGGGTACCGGGAACTCCTATGGCTGGGTCTGTTTCTCCTTTGCTGCAGGAAAAGCAATCAGGAATTATGCAAAAAAAGAAAAAAACAAGTGACGTGGGCGTTCTGTATGCCATTATGGGATGCAGCCAGGTGCTCAGACATTGACTGTCATCAGCAGCTGAACTCCTTCCTAGGCAGCCCAGCCAGCAGGCTCTCAGCTCAGCAGCAGCTGCTGTAAATACCAGTGTGAGCATGGAGATGCCCACTGCTGTTCCCTGGCCTTTCATCCCCAGGAGCAGCACAATCCACTCCCCAGCATGGCTGCAGCACAGGGCCCACACCTCAAGCCCAGCCCGTGCTGCAGGGCTTGAAGGCATTCCTCATGCAGTGCCATGGCAAACACCCTGCCACGTGCAATCTCTGCTGCTGCAAACCATCACATGCTCCCACAGCAACACTGCATCTCCTCCTCCCTTCCTCCTCCACAGCCTCGTCCTGCTCCTCGAGGCCCGTGCTCAGGACTGACAAATCTCACTCAACTGATGCACTCTCATCTTGCTGAGTATCAAAAGCTCCTGGAAGCTTTGCTACTCAATGCTGGGGCCAGGTGAGATGCTGCAACTCGGCTCTGCTGCAGCATTTGGAAACCACTGCCAGCAGCAGATGGGTTTATCCCTTGCTGGGAAATAAAAATAAGTATTAAAGCACTGGAAACTGCTCAGCAAATTCTCTCTCAGCTTTATCAAAAATGGCATTTCTAATTCAGGCCGTCAGAGGCTGGGACAAAAACCCAGAGTGAGGAATACAGACACCAGGATACAGGGAGCTTAGAAAACTGCCTTTATTCTATTAGTTCTTGGAAAAATGAAAATACAGAAAGAGTTTAGTTGGCTGCAGAACAGCAAGAAGTTCACAGGTTAGGAGTCTGATCACTACATGGTAACCAAACTTACACAAAAAGTTTCTTTTTTCTTTTTTAAAGTTTTGAAACTGGGTCCAGCAATGAATTTAAGGCAACTGAACAGTTCAGAAGCTTTGAGTGTGAGCAGGCTGTTTTTTCTCATCCCTACAGCACGTTAATGGAAAAAAACTCCTCCTGGGTGTGCAGACCACTCAAATCATTCAAATGGGTCAGACTCTTACAAATGAACAGGGGAAGAGGATCAGCTGCTTTCCACCGGACTTTATTTTCAAATACAGTTTCTTAAAAAACCCAGAACACCTTAACGCAGAGGTTACAAGTAACAGTATTAGGAAATCCAATTATACAAAAAATACTACATCTAAGCTGGGGTAAATAGATTTATTTTTGGTAACATACATTTAAACTGGCACTAATTACACAGTAACTAAAAGGTAACTAACATGAAACCACAGAACCCTCACTTTTCCTTAGCTGAATGGGACTTGGTCATTTCAGAGTGATCATCACATTTTCAAACTAATGTTTTACACCAAGCCATGAAAGTCAGATCTTCCTAAATGTGACAGCACTGAAGCTACTCTCGATTCCATACAGCCATGTAACTGTTGTACTCAATTAGAATAGGACGTTAGTTATAAAGTAGTTACAGACCAATCCTCTGTGTTGACAGCTTTTTCTCTTTCTAGAGAGAAGAAAGAAGATAGAGAATTGTCTTCAATTAGCGCCTGGCATATCCTGTGAGTGCAGAGAAGGTTTGTTAGAGGAATGTTGAGGTTAACCTTGGGTGCACAGATGAATTGAATGCAGATTGTTATAAAAATCATGGTTGGCTTCTAAATACTTGTAGCAAGATGACTCGATTTTTAAATCTCTTAAGTAAATTATAGGTAATGAAAAAGGCCAGTAATCATACACTAAGATTAATAAACAGCACTTCAAAATTACTCAAGTGCAGGGTGCTGCTTTGGCCATCTTCCTCTGGCCACGCTTTATAAGAGAAGGCACCCAGACTTCTTCTTGCCACGCCGGGCTTGCAAAGCAGCTCTAGTGGCCATTTCAAACACCTCCCTGACACCGTCTTTGGTCTTTGCCGAACACTCCATGTAGCCGAAGGCGCCGATGCGGTTTGCCATGTCCCGGCCCTCCTCGGGCTTCACAGGCTCCTGCAACAGCACAAAAACAGCAGCTGAGAGCAGCCCAGACCCACACTGCTGCTCTTCCCCTTCCCACACAGCTGCCCAACAAATGCAAAGGAATTGCTGCATTAAGCACACGGAATGAACTGGCTGATTAAAAAATCCAGTGCCAGAGGACACGTTGGCTGCCCTCAGCCTCTCTTGAAAATGCAAGTGTTTGACATCTTGCAGTGCTGTTCTCACGCAGCTTCAAGAAAACAATGTATATTTTTAGCATTTATCTGTTGTTTACATTTTTCTCCTCTGGGAGGAGAAATGTGATGGATGGTGATGTTCACCATCCAGGTCAAAGAGGTGGCAACCTGTGTAGCCAATCTCTTGACCTCTGTACAAATGTATAGAAGTAATGGAGTCAGATAATAAAAACAGAAGCTTTCCCTTGACCTGCTGTGTCTGCCTCGTTCCTCGTGTGCCTTGAAACTGGCACACACGATCAGTTTTCTGGTATCTCTGAGCTTGAAAGCTGCAAGGCTTTTTGAAACTTGAGCAAGTGATTGCCTATTTCTGATGAAACATTTATGCAATTCTTTGCTACCATTGCAAAAAAGCCTATGAACAAATCCCCAGATGAATGCCTCAGTCTTTGTAAAATACCTCCCAATACTGTGCTACAGGTGCAAAACCTCTGTGACAGAGCAGAGGATCTGCAGCCCCATACCCAGGCTGGGGGTTTCAGGCTCAGTCAGAAAATGAAACCTGCTGGTATGCTCAGGAATGAGCAACAGCACCTGTGGTTATTACCTCAGAACACCCACCAATAAAAGTGTTTCTGTCACATCCTGAACACACCAAACAAAAACCAGCTCTGGAGTGCATGCACTGATGTGCTGATGACTCCTAATCAATTCCTTTCTACCTCAGGGATCCACCTGTCCAGCACTGAGAGAAGGTGGCTATTAGTAACCCAACACAGCCATTTTCATGGCTGAGGATGCCTTTTTCTAGAACTAAATCTCCAAAGATGAGAATCTCCACTCAGTTAAGGCAGCAGACACGCCCTGGTGTTGATCACACAGCCCACAGAACCCAGCAGCCAGCTGTGGGTGCCTGTTTAATGCACTGCTGCAACCACCACACACTTCTGCCATTTATTGTAGGACTCTGAAAGGAACCTGCCTGCTTCATTTTGGCCAGCTCTCGTCTTGTGTGCTCGTCATTCCTCAGGTCCTTCTTGTTTCCTACCAGGATGATAGGCACGTTGGGGCAGAAATGCTTCACCTCTGGGGTCCACTTCTCTGGGATGTTTTCTGAGAAAAATAAATACAGGCATGACTGTACAATATCCCACTGCTGGGGAGAGTTTTATTTTAAAGCTTTTACGCTGCCTGAGTTGTTGTAGCTTGATAATCCACACTGATGCCCATTTTTCTGCTCTTCATAAGGAAGCAAGAAGACCTGTTCTGGTATTACCAAAAAAGACAAGCTTGTCTGTGGTAATTTGAAGGCTGAAGGACATGTAACATCTTGGCTTCTCTCAGCAGCTACCTGACAAGGATTAGAACAAGGGACTTTGAAGAACAGCATGCAGAATTCTGGACTGGAAAGTTAAGGAATATTTCCCTTCAAGAGAAACATTTTATTTATCTCCAGAAGCTAGAGATGGGCACAACACTGAAGCTTACATTTTAACCTCCCTTCTTTTCCTAAAGCAAGACAAAACAGCCCCCCTCTCAGCTCTCCTCTTACTGTAGCAGAACTGTTCAACACACTAATTACAGATACACAGGAACAAAGGCTTGGGATAATTTCCAATCTGCCATTTCTCCCTATGTGCAGCAAATGAATTTGTTCTCCTATACAAGCAACCTCCTCCTCACATCCCTACATGACTTGATTTTTTTAGTGAAAGGAGCACTTGGGGCTTTTGAAATCAAAACCTTGACAAACTCTATATAGCAGGAAGTGCTGAACAGCCTAAAACATCTGTCTGTGCTTTCATAAGGTCTTAGACATTTGAGATTCACCAGTGGATGTACCTGCAGGCTGCATAACCACTTTTTATCTTCATAAAATTCCATTCAGCTTTTGAAGAGACATTCACTATTACGTATTATGGCATATTTTCTCGCTTGAAGGAACAACTTAGACAAGGATTTTGAAGCCAGTTTTTGCACTACAGCCAAAACATCAATTCTGCAGCTGCACCTGGAGTGCTCAGGTGTGCTGGCCTCTAGATGCTGCACACCTGAAAAGCTGCCTGGCAGCTCCCAGGGACCCTGCCACCCAGATACTGGTGAACAGCAAGGGAGGAGAGGGAAGAGAATTTTTACAATCTGGGCAAACTCTGCTGCAGCTCTCGTGATGCTCAGTGCTGCTGGTGAATTCCCTGATGTCTGAAAACTACACACTCAAACCAGCACCAACTCTGAAACCAGGAAAGCTCCCAAGGGAAAATATACTCTACAGTGCAATTTCCAAAGGGGAATATATTGATATAGAGAAGTGATTCAGTTAGAGATCTACTTACCTAAACTATCAGGACTATCAATTGAAAAACACATAAGTATAACATCAGTGTCTGGATAGGAAAGCGGTCTAAGTCGATCGTAGTCTTCCTGTCCTGCTGTATCCCACAAAGCCAACTCAACCTGCAAAGTCAAGGTGAGGGGTTAGTCACATCACCAGGAGCCTTCTTTATTCACTCAACAGGAGTGAATAAAATATTTCAGTCAATACCACTCGAAAGGAGAAGACAAGTTCTCCTTTGACAGGAGGACTATTAGGAATTTTACATTCTGTAACTCCAAAGATCAACTTATTGCTGCTTATGAGTCTTTTCTTTATACCTCTGACCACTGTCAATTCTCTAAAAGGACATAAAAGCTAAGGGCAGAAAAGCAAGACAGAAGAATCCAAGGGAATCAGCTCCAAAGGGCTGAGAAACACTCTGACAAGCATCCCAGAAATACCAGTTTTCAGTGAAAGTGGACTAAGTATGTGCTCTTTCTAGGATTATGCACAGTTTCATTTACAGCTGGAACCTGTGGTGACTAAGAAATGTCAAGATTGTACTTATTTGTGCATAAA
Organism: Trochalopteron elliotii; assembly: GCA_024734555.1. Taxonomy (NCBI): domain Eukaryota; kingdom Metazoa; phylum Chordata; class Aves; order Passeriformes; family Leiothrichidae; genus Trochalopteron; species Trochalopteron elliotii. Next base: position 86,666 of record JANPWX010019546.1, on the reverse strand, counting down.
TTTAATGAAACTATTTGTGTGTAAAGCTTCTTGTTACTAAGAAGTAAAGTACTTAATGTTCTTGATATTTCTACTTTTGCTGGAGCTAGGGAAGAACACCCCAACAGGATTGCTTAAAACTGCAGTAGGAATAGATAACATTTAAAGCAAAGGACTCTAAAAATTATAATCAAGCTCTTCAGGTATATATACTCTTGCTTAAGATCATCTGATGAGTCTGCCTTCACAATCAAGTGGGTGCCTTCTTCTTTAAACTCTTGCATTCAAAAATTCCAGGAAAAAAGTCCACAGCAGATCAGATAAAGGAAGATGGGCAAAACTGGAACCCAAATGTGAGCCTGCATGTGCAATGCAACTGTTTAAATTATTAAAGAGACAAAGCTTTAAGTTGCACACATATACAAAAACAATCTTCTGTATTTCAGTCAGAAATACTCCTCCTCTCAGAGTCACCTCTGCAGTTGCAAATGTGAATTCTGTGGCAAATGTTCATATTTTTAGAGAAATGTCTGTTGATGGTTCCCTCACGTGACAGTGGAATCAGCTCCTACAAAACCACATCTCCTACCATCACTTCTTTGTCTTCATATGACTTCTGGACATTTCTGGTAAAGCTTTTCTAGGAAGACAGAGGTAAGAGGCTGTCAAACAGAAGAGGCTTAAGCACTGCTCTCCTACAAACTTTTGTAATCAAATTTTCTGAAGACCAACAGCTTTGGTAAAATATATCCTCTAGTGATAAAAATAAAATCAGCTGTTCAAGCTGCTCATGCTACTTTCCTTTAGCCACTGGCTGCATATAGCTGAGAGGGCATTACTCCCTGTTCACTCATTCAGAGATGCAGAGATTCAGGCAGAAAGGAATGAGGAAGTTAGACTTGGTGATAAGAGAGAGAAATGGATATCATACATATTTCAAACAATAGTCCTTAGAGTCTAAGATACAATACAGAAACTGTAGAACCTGTCACTTGGGGAAAAAACATGTCCTAATATTAGTCTAAAAGTAAATTTTCTTTTACTGATTCACATTATGGGAGAGGAAAGCTCTTCTTAAGACTCAAATAGCATGAACTATCATGACTAAATCCATAAATAACCCATCCCTGCAACAGTAGGAAATCAAATTTAACATAAATTAAACAAAACTAGCTCAAAAACCTCCTTTTCTCCAGTCAGGAACAAAAGTGAGCGACTGCAATCAATCAGTCTCTGCACCTGAACCAGAATGGACTGAAAGAAGTCCTGGCTGTAGCTGAGCCCAGAGCAAAGGCAATGTCACACAGGGACAGAACAGGGAAGCTCAGCACCATCAGCACCAATCCTGCAGTCCCATGGCAGAGTCAGCCCTGTGGTTACAGCACCCAGACAGACACAGGCTGTAGCTGCCTGGGAGGGTTTGTAAATAGCTGAGCTTTCAAGGTGCAAAGCTCCTGCTTTGTGTGCTTCTGGAGTATCCTGGAAAGTGACAATTTTGCACATCACCCAGCAACCTGCTGACAGAAGTGCAGAAAGCAACTGACCCAGGGATCAGCACCTACAGCTGCCCCTTGGAGCAGGGGTCTGGCATGTCTGCTTGGATGGTAAACACAAGGACTCCAGAGGTCCCACTGATTAAAAACTGACTTTCTAAGTATTTAGAATGAAATATTTTAGTAATTAGTTTACTGAAGTACAAACTAAAGATGAAGCTCAGTGAGCTGTGGCTACACTTGGGTTCTAAGAATTGTGTTCCTTCAGGCAGGCAGGACAGATGATGCTGATGTACATTACAAAAATCAAGCCCTTGATCAACCTGTCTGTCATCTGGATGCTGCGTGTTGCCAGGAGTGGGTATGAAAAACAAACTCTCCAGGAATTAGTCTTTGTTAATTAATTACAATACCAGGTCCCTATCAAAACAGGCACTCTGTCCCAAAGGCCAGCAGCCCCAATGTCCTCAGCATCTCTGCACTGCTCCATCCCCTCCCACCTGCTGCAACATTCTACCCAGACTGACTGCATGGCTTTAGAACCTCAGCTTGTGCACAGTTAGAAGCACCTTGTTAAACAGACACTGCATATGGGCACGTTCTAGCAAGGTCAGTATTTTTTTTCCACAGGAATGTACTTAATATTTCAAAATATGTTTACAATACAAGCACTAAGCACGTGTGCTAACCACACATTAAGGCAGTGTAGAGATGTCTGTGCTATTCTGAAAAAACACCAGTTCATTCTGGCTCCTAGAGAAGGGTTCACATACCTGCTTTCCATCCACTTCAATATCTGCTACATAATTTTCAAAGACAGTGGGAACATACACTTCAGGGAACTGGTCTTTGCTAAATACAATCAGCAGACAGGTCTTTCCACAGGCACCATCTCCCACTATAACCAGCTTTTTTCGAATGGCTGCCATCGCTGAAAAACAAAACAACAACTTGTTAATCCAACTGCTACAGCTTTTAACTTAGATGCTAATAATTAATAAACCCTCAGTCTTCAATTAATAAGACCTTTTAAATTAATTATACATGACCATTAGAGAGACAGACACATCTGGAATTGGGTAAGTTCAGATTCCCATCCTTTTAAGAAAAAACACTCCCCAGGACTTATCAGCATAGCAGTGTGCCCACCAGGTGCAAGAATGATAGAAGGGAGAGGAGATGGGCCTGGCTGAGCATTTATTGATCTGCTCTGAAGACTGAGACAGCAGCACCCAGAGATGATGAGTGAGTGAGCAGCACTGTCCCAAGGCACCCCCTCAGAAGTGTATTCCAGGTAATCATATCCAAGATGCTTCAATTTAAGGGCAGTAACATTTTATCACACTGAGCTGTCTTAACTACAGAGTGCCAGTCAGCTGGACTGAGGAGCACCTGCTGCCACATCAGAGCACCAGCAGAAGGATCTCAAGGTAACCAGTTCCTCAGATTACAACCACCACTCTGCAAAGGATTTTGGCAGGACCTATGTCACTCCTCAGGCCACTCTCCTGGGCACAGCTGCTCCCAGGTTGACAGAGCCTGCTGTCAGCCTGCAGTGAGTGAAGGGGGGACTTGGAAGTGGAGACCCCTGTGATGCTCCACACAGGTCTCTGCTGGGCAATGAACTGATCTGTATCAGGACCATACAAATCCCTGACCTGCTCATAGCAACTCTGGCCTCAAAAAGACCAAAGCACAAAAGCTTGGAAAGGTTTAAGGAAAGCCTGGAGTCAGGGTGGGGCCACAGAAGATGGTTGTTTTGGATCTGGCAAAGCAAACAAAACCAGCACTATATATGTGCCTGCTCTCTCTTTTCTCCAGGCATTTATGTGTGACCAATGCAGGGATTAGGCAGAGATTTGGGGAATGACCTGGCCACATGGGAGTGCAACAAGGACAGAACCATAACGATTTTCTCTCTATAACACAAAGGCACTCCAGGGGAAGCAGCTGAGTCACCCCGTGAAGCTTCCTGGAAATGGAGCAAACAGCAACGCCACCACCACACCTCTGACTGCATGACCAAAATACCCCAGAGGGAGCACCCTGTGAGTTAACCTTTGCCATGACAAACCCAGAACAAAGCTCTGTGAGGATGGTCAGGGCTGCTGGCAAGGGCAGAAGGCATCAAAGACACACGGGAGATTTAAAGGACACAGCAAAAACATTTTCTCCTTTTCACCTCTTCTCTTGCCTCATAAAATTAAGTAAAAAGGTAAAACTACCATCTAAAAGCAAACTTTGGTACTGTTAGGTGGTGAAGAAGCAGTGAATATTATAGAGATTCTGTACTTCTGCTCCAGGTACAGAGAATGTGCCAGGTACCATTTCAACCCACTTGTTTAGACACCACTGCTCAAGTGATCCAAATCTGTGCCTAAAGTGAGTTTCTTTCACCTTGCAAATATATATGTACACAAGTTAAAGTTATTTACCTTAGGGGCTTGGGGTTATTTTTACATTTGTGGAAGGTTTGAAATAATCCAAGCCTTATAAAAGTTTCCTTTCATTGTTTTAGATAGTTTTGAATACTTTCTAGCAATGCCAGTATTTGAATTTTGCAGAACTGGAAATTATCTGTCCTCCGTGCTAACTCAAGATCAACTACTTGTAACTTCTATTTAATGTCAGTTTTGACTAATCTGCCCTTAAAGTCCTACAAAACCTCTGAAGTCATCTAGTCATGTGCTCCACAATATTTACAATGACAAAATTTCCCTCAATGTGTACCCTGACTCTGCTTTGAGGTAATATAAGCCCATTACTGTTTATGCTGTTTTTCATGGCCATAAGGAAATGGATTATTCCCTTTCCCCAGTGCAGTTGAGAACACATGCCTCCATTTAGTCTTCTCTTCAGGCAAAACAATACCAGTTTATTCAAGCCTTTTCTGTAAATCATATTTCCTAGACTTTCCCATTGCTCCCTTCTGGGCAGAGTCCAATTGGCACCAATTTACCAAAGTGTGGAGCCCAAAAGCTGAATCCAGTATTTCTCCTCGGGCTCCATGAGGAGTGCCCAGAGCTGAAGGATTCATTTCATTGATCTTCTGGGATACCCTGCTGCTTAAACACCAATCTGGAATTATGTGTCTTTTTCTTTCTTCTTCCCCTCCCCAGAAGACAACACTGTTGATACAGTCAGTTTTTAATTCCTGATAGCTCAGAGACTTTTTTTCATCCAGATGTGAATAGTTCTCAGTATATCACTCAACAGGATTCAGTGAATAGTTCTCTCTTCACACAGCTGAATATCCACTGTCAGACTTTTATTTATCCTTACAGTGACTGATGGTTTATTGTACCTTCAGGTTCTAGCTCTGTGTTCCAGTTTAATCCTAGTCTGTCAGATGCAAGTTTAACAGCAGTGATTCCCAGGTAATTATCTAGGCCATGGATGAAACTGCCCTGGGCTGGAATGGGAGAACCTGTCCTTCCTTGCCACCCTCCCTCCCTCTCCCTTCTGTGCTGGTGGCTGGGACTGGCCTGTGATGCCACCCAGGGGAGGTGACCTTTTGGCATCACCTACAGATAACTGTATTTTTCAATGGATTATCAGATCAACTCCACCTTCCTCTAAATACTTCCCTCACTCAGATTATTTTTAAGTGTTCCTTGGCAGTAGAATTTTGTGCTTTGGCCTTCTACATACCTATGCCTAATATCTATGAGGAAACTACAATTGTTAAAAAAAAAAAACAACCCAAACCCACTATTTATTGTAGATCATTCTACAAATCCTTCCCAAAAACGAAGCTTGAAAAATTTATGGAGATACATATAAAAATAAATTATTGCAGGAGCTTTATTTTACCTCCTCATTATCTTTTTCCTGAGAAAAGCCTCATGAAATTCTGCCTGAATGCTTCCTGAGATGTGCTGACATCATTTGGACCCAAGCTGCCCTTGAGCAGTGTGTGCTCAACCAGTCCCCACTGCTCAGGACCTGCCCCATCAGACTCTCCCTCACAGAGTTCTGTGCAGGACCATCACCAGCACACATCAAACCCAGCAGTCCCTTCCATCTAATGTATTTGAAATCCAGGGAATTAAAATTCCCTCATCATTAGCTTCTAGAGGATCCTTCTGGACCATCACAAATAACCTCAATCACACTATCATTTTTTGGTGACCCATGGCATCCTTGTATTTTTTACCTTACTTTCACCTTTCACAGCATTACCACAAAACAATTCCTTGTAGAACAAGGGTGTTGTATAAAATACAATTCAGGAGGGAAAGATCACCACCTCACAATCCCCAATTTTCAGCAGCAGCCCAGAATATAAACACTGGGTAGATATAAACACCTCAGGATGTCAGCTCTGATCATCAGACAGACACCTACATCCACCTCAGAAGGAAGTCACCAAACATCACAATCACTTCTTTCTATTTATCATTATCAATGAACCATAGAATGGTTGTGTTGGAAGGCACCTTCAAGATCATATAATTCCAACCCCCTGCCAGGGGCAGGGACACCTTTCACTAGACCAGGTTGCTCAAAGCCTCATCCAACCTTGAACACTTCCTAATTCAGGAATTCCTTGAATTTCCTAATTTAGAGGGTTCCAGTGTACAGATCAGCATCTTTCAGCTAGTTGTTTTTAGCTAAAATAAATACATTCCTCTCCAGTGGGCAGCTGTAAGGGGTTGTCAGGTCTGGAAAAGACTCAGAAAAACAACATCTTGGTAGCACAATGGAGAAAAAATGGATTGTCAGAATCCTGGTGCATCTTGGTGCGTGTCTCAAAGACAACACTAACAGTATTCACAGCAGCTGAGTCTTTCTGCTGCATCTGACATGCTCTGGTTTTCTTCATTAAGTATTCTGAAACATGGAAATACATCAAATTTGTACCAGCACTATGTAGGAATCAAAGCACTTTGCTGGCCTGAAGAGTTTCATTTAAGATGCACATTACACACAATTTACTATTTGCTCCAGCACAGCTTTTCACCAGTGAGCACATCCCTACATTCAGAGCTAAAAAACCTCTGTGAACTACCTGAGAGGGTATAACAAACAGACTAAAGCCAAGCCACTACTACCTCACTGTAACTGAACACAAGCACTACACATTCATCCTTTTACACAACACACAGAGCAGGGAGAGTGCAATAAACCCAGAAAGCTGCTGGGACTGCATCACTGATGATGCATGCAGAACACTGAGCAAGAAATATTTTATCCCAATTAGTGTGGCAGAATGGCTGCAGTCATCTTCCAGGAGAATCTGTGCTGTCTTCTGCAGCAAGGCAAGAGATCTGCAATTTTTCCTACTCCTAAATGAACCACTCCTCCCACATTTGCATTTATAGGATTCTCAAAACCAGCTAGTCTGCTAGATTCAAAGTGGAAACTCTCACAACATGACTCGAGTGACTCATCTGAATGGAAGAGATTCAATGATGCCATTTCCCCAGCCTCAGCCAGTGTCTTTCACAGGTATTACAGGAGCTTTAGACACCATTTACTCAATCCCACTCACATCACAGGAGGTTACAACACAAGGAGCTCCTGTGAGTTGCCACACTAATATCCTTGTTACAGGAGGCTGCTGTTTCTCAGTGCAGTGAGGCTCCAAGACTCCTGCAGCATAAAGCCCTGCTTGTTAAGGGAATCCACCAAACACTCCAGAAGAATTAGAAACGGGGAAAATATTTTTTCCCATGTTTTAAACATACTCCCCCCAAGTATTAGTCTTTACTGCAAGGGAATTTGCCTCTTCAGCTTGCTATTTATTTTTCCAAGGAACAACTTTTCCAGTGCCTCCTCTCCTGCAGGTCCCAAGGCCACACAGCATGAGTGAGGATTGTGGACACACTGTTGACATTCTGGAGTTGGACAGGCTGGCAACAAACATGCCAGCTTTGTCTGTCTCACTCTGGATCTCATCCTGGAGGAAGTAACTGATGGAAGAAACAGCTCTTTACCATCACATAGGTATCAAAAATATATTTCATTTCAATTACCAATTAAATACTAGCAATTTTATGTTGCCTGCTATGCTATACAGGCAGATCCTTTGCATATTGCAGAATTTTGTAAAAAAAAAAATCTAGATTATTTCATGTCAGCAAGAACACAGCAGAAGCAGTTCAGCATGCAGTAAGGATGCTACAGAGAATGGGGGGAGAACATCCTTTAAATTCTGTCCCACCTAATCTTGCTGAAGTCCTTAAAACCAAAATGTTGGAAGGTACATGTTTTGAAATCTTACAAAGACTGCCTTGCTGCTGACTCCTCTGCACAACACTGAAGCAGTTTGCTTCTGAGTGAATAATTACAGCCTGGCTCTCTTCTCACTTGCTTTATTTCCCTTCATTCAGTCAGCCCTGCCCTGGGCAGCAGGAGGAACAAGAGCTGGGCTGAGGGAGCAGAGGAAGAAACCCTGCCCCAGTGTCTCCCATCCTGACCAGTGAGGCCCTGCCCTCTACCTACCACAGGGGAGAACTGACTGTCCCAGTCCCTCAGCTCCCCCAGTACCTGCATTCACTCCTAAATACACTCACTTTCCTTCAGGTCTGAGCTGGAGGAAGGAAGAGTCTTCCCAAAGACTGCAGGGATGAAGTGGAGATGAGCAGCCTTTTCTCACAGTTTTCTTCTGGCCATTCAGCAAGGTCAGGCATCAACACCGAGAACCAGCAAAGCACTTTGGAGTCCACAGCTGATCAGCCCAGAACAAACAGGGCTGATTTCACTGTGCACAGCCAGGGGAGAAAGAGACTGAACACAGAGCACCTGAGTGGGTCAAGTGGCCCAAGGACTATGAGCAGGAAAGGGGTGAGGCAAACAGGCCAGGAGGAGAACAGCAGAAGGATGTAACCACTCCTCTAGAACAGAATCCAGGATTCCCACATCTCCCAACAGCAGGCAAGCATCTCAACCTTCTCCTCCACTAAAGTCCCAATGGAAGATGTCAGCAACTATACATTTTGTAATCCTTTTTTGCTGCTCACTTCTCATTAGTGAAAGCACATATAAACAAATATCAGAGATACTGCAGCTCACTGCTGAAATGCTAATCCTGCTACCTCAAGTCAGCCTCCTTCAGCATATGTCAGCCTGTGTGTGCCATTTTTCTCCACATAACCAACCAGGATGGCCCAGCTCTTACATAGCAATAGTTGTGAAGTAAAAGAAACTGTGAGCCCAAGTCACCTCTTAGAGAAGCTGCAAACTGGGAAGCCAACAGCCTTGGGACTGAAATAAAAGTAAGAAAAAACATTACAGAAAAACGTGACTCGATCACATAAAGGAGTCAGATACAACCCATGTTTCTGCTACAGGGTTCATAAAAGGTTCCTGGAAGATGTACATACCCCAAAACATGCAGCAAGTGACCACTTATTTATTGTCTGGACTGATCTGTACAGCCACACTGACAGCAAAGCCAGACACACTGAGCTCACAGTGATCTGCTCTTTTGACACCATGAACAGCCTGAAATCAATCATTACTGGGATGGAAAGTCAGTTCAATTCCAAGACACCAGAATCAGAACACTAAAAAGGTGAATATGGTCACCTCCATCAAGGGGACAGTCAACACATTTCATTGTAATGATTGAGATTTTCTTAATTCTGTGCAAGTTTGCCTGTGGACACTTGCACTCATAAACCAAAAAGCCACATTATTTAAAGTGTTGCTAACAAGGCCTTTGAGAAATAGCTATATTTATATTCCTTACTGCAGCCAGCACATAAAGCAGTTTGACAGTACTGCAAAATAGGCCTATTTCTAACTACAGCACTATGTGGGAGCAGTTGGTGAGAAAAAGCTCTCTGCTGGGGCTTTTTGGGAGGGTTACATATGGAATTTAACACTTGAAAAAAGTTCCAAAGGTGGCAAAGTACAGGGCAGCCTACTGATGTTGCACATGAAATTGAATCCACAGAGAAATGGAATTTTTCTGTTGTAAGACTGAAGTACAATTGAAAAACTGACACTGAAGGTCAGCTTAATATCCAAAGGGATTAAATACTGAACACAGGTCCTTTGGGAAGGTCTTTGGACAAGGTAAACTGAGTGTTCAGATTTCTGATCACAGTTCAGTCAGCCTGTGTCAACCAGCCTCAAGCCTGGCATGTTTCACTAGTTTGGAAAAGGTGCCTTGCAAATAGAGCAGGACATTTCCAGAGCCAGCTTTAAACCAGAAGCAGCGTAGCTGTGCTCACCCCCAGCTAATAAACCTCCCCAGGTCTCAGCTAACTCCACAAATAACCAGCTCAAGCCTCTTTGTACTACATCACCACAACTCACAACAGGGTGAGCTTAACTGCATTAGGTCTTAACAACACTGGTTGCCAGCCCCAGTGAGCCCTTAATGACTGATTAATTTTATACAGCCATTAAGAGTTATCCAAAAGTACACACTAGGTGTTTAATAGGCATACAGTGCATCTTGGTTAAGGACACAAGGGTGTTGTTCATGCTGCCTCTGCAGTGGCTGTGATGGGGCAGGAGATTCCTCATGCAGCATTGCCAGTGCAGTGTTTGGGAGGAAACCTGAATCAGCTGTCAGCACTGGATCCGTGCTGAGTGTCATGCGGACACGGCACGTCTAATCCCAGATATCATGTGAAGTCTCAAAGTAGGATTCATCCTATCAAATTACTGCCTTTGCCCTTGCCTTCCTCTTCAGGAAAAATCCTGTGTGACAACACACAATTCACCTTCCTCTCAGAGAAGAAAATTGGTTTGGATTTTAATATATTTGCTTGATTTTTAAGCGCTGCAGGAAAGAGCAAAACATTTTGCCTTGCTCTCCCTTCCCTGTACAGAGCTCCTGCCTGTGCTTTACAGGAATGATGCCTCAGCACTGCCAAGTGCTCCCAGGAACACCCAAATCATGACCTGTACAACCCTCTACACCCAGCACTTTGCCCCATAAGCAGCTCCAACACGGACACTGACCAATTGTTCCTGCACCTGAACTTACACCTGGACACTCACAAGACCATCTGTTACTGCAGGTCTACACACACAGAAATAGGGACATTGACTTAGGAGTCAGGTCTCTCCACCTCAGTGCCTGGCATTTTGGAGAAGCTCAGGACTGGATTCTTGCACTAAAGAAGAGGAAAAATGAACAAAAAGCTTCTCCCTGCATGCTCGCCAGCCTTCAGCTCAGGAGCTTCTTGGGTCAGGTGTGGTTCCCATGGATTTAGTAACCTCAAACAGATTTCTTCTCCATGAGCTTGTCCAGACTCCCTTTGAACCCATGTAAACTTCCAGCACACACAACATCCTGTGGAGGGAATTCCCACAACTTAATTACACATTGTGTAAAGCCACTTCCTTCAAATTCAAGATTGTCCCTATTAGGTTCTTTTACTGCCTCCTAATTCCGAAATGGAAAGGGAGTGAACAATTTGCCTCCACTCACCCTCTTCCTGCTGCTAACAGCCTTTCCAGAGTGAAGCACCCTAACACAGAGCTGGCTGGTTATTTTTTTAATTACCTTTACACCTTTGGCAGCAGTGACTGTGTATTCCTGGCATAAGGAGTATAACAAAGTGGTAGAGGTGTCTCGGTGAAGTGCTTCAGGCAGGAAGGCCCTTGAGAGCAGCAGAGCACCGTGTACCTTCCCATCCCACACTGCCCATCCAAGCTGCAAACGCCCCAGGGCTGCTGCAGCCTTAAATCCATTCACAGTACCAGAGAACCACACCCTGAGATGCGTTTCAAGTGCAAACAAGCCAGTGCTTGGTCATTCCCCAGTACATTTCACCCCCGTGCATTAATTCAAGTGCAGACCATCTTGAATGTAAAACAGCAGTAACAGAGAGTCCCACACCATGCTCCTCACTCCAGCAGTCAATTACATTTTCTGCATTATGATGAGGCTTTCCTTGTCGCTTCCTCACCTCTTCAGCCTCTGCACATTTCCCATTACTGGCATTTTGCATTTCTTCCAGGTGACCACTAAAAAACACAGCCCAAGAGTCCAACTCCTTCATGTTCTCACTACACACAGACTCACTTCAGCCTCCACTTGCCTTTCACAGCTGCCTTCTTTCTATTATAGTTAATATGAACCATATTGATTTTGTTCTGGCTTAGTTTCTCACTGAAAATGACATGCCATTACTGTCAAGTACTAACTGAAGGCTAAGATGAACACGTGCACTTAAGAACCAAATAAAACAATTAACACCTCTTGTTTCTATTTCCCCCAGTCCAGGCTGAGTGACATTGCCTTAATTCTTTCCTGAACACTTTGTTACTTATTCCATTATTGTACCTGGGATTGATGTCTTAGTCTGATGGGATTATAATCATTAAGACTGTCCTACTTCTCCTTATTATTACTGCATATTAGCATTCTTTCAAACTCAAACTGCTGCAGTATGTAAAGAGCTTTCTGGGAAAAAAAATTACATAAACTCCCTCCATTTTCAGGCCAGAGATCTTCAAAGCTAAGATACATATCAAAACAGAGATGTCAATTACCAAGTCTGGTCAGATTAGGTGTGCAATATCTTTTAATAACTTTTTTTTTTTAACTTAATGAGATAATCAGAATACCTGATTATATGGAAGTTCTCTGTGTATAGATAAATAAGTGCCAAAAGATAGGAAACCAGGCAGAAGGAAATGCTCAGCGCTCCCAGAAAAACACCCGTGGAACCTGCTCAGCTCAACATTCATAAATGACCTGAAAAAGCAAAGAAAAACAGCTATACAACAAAATTTACTGATGATGTCAAGATGCAGAGGTAATAAATGCAAGGGCTAACTGTGATGGATCTCAGAACTTTAACAGGCTCTGTGCCTTGGCAATAAAATTCGAAAGAGGTAAATGTGAAAGTGATATGCAATGTAAAAACCAGATTCAACTTCCTATAGGAAATGATGGACTGGGAGCTGATCATTGCCACTCAAGAACAATATTCAAAGGTTATATAGTTAATTCCTTTAAAATATAAGCTCAATACCCCCAAAGTGGCACAATTTTAAAGATTCCAGTATTAAGAACCAGAAGAAAAGGAACGAAGCAGAAATCATTAGGATGATGCTGGAATCCATCGGTTGACTGCATCTCCTGATGTGTGCAGCTGTGACCCTCGCATGTCAAAAGGCTATAAATGAGCTGGAAATGACTCAGGGCAGGGCACACGGATGATTAAACAGCACAGCAGTGACCATATGAGGAACAACTACAGCAGAACTGGAAAAACGACAGTCTGGAAGAGACACAACCAGAGAAGAAAACAACTGGATGCTTCTCTCAGAGCCTAAGGAGCGTTGAGCAAAGCTGGGGCCAGAAACAAGGACAAGAGCACACGGGATGAGCCAAACTGAAAGCAAAGGCAGGCAGGCATCCCAGCAGGACACATGGCAAGGCCTCACCACATTTCAACTTTTTAGATCTGTAATTTCATAGTTATTTGAGCTCCTTTTTCCTCCCAGTTACTTTCCACAATTTTGAGCTTCTGTTTTCTATTTTCTATGTTCAGTTACTACTTTTCCCTTACTTCATCTGTAGGGCTTTCCTGCACTGTTTCTTAAGCATGAACAAAACAGATTTCCAGCCTTTATTTCCTTTCCAAGCCAGGTTATTTAATTCACATTCAACACTTGGTAGAATACTGCAAAAGAAGGTTCCTGAAAGATCTTTTTGTAAGTATGTTCAAGTCAAATTTTTTAAAAACGAAACCAGCAATACGTGCAAGCAAAACTCTGTCTTAATCTTGCCAATGTGCTTCCTCTTTTGCTAACATCAAACTTAGCAGGGTGCTCCTGATCAACTACCTGCAAAGTTCACCCCTACACTGTTCACCCCTCTACTGCTACATAATTAGTGAATTAACACCATTTTAGAACCCAGGGAAGACTAATTCTAGCATTTCTCCCTTGTCCTCCTCTACCATGACATGTCCCTCTCCAGGGCTGAAGGCAAAGTCTGGATTTGGGGGGCAGAAAGCAGGATTCTGTCCTTGCCTGCCCATGGAACATTCCTGCTCATTTGCCCCCACTGACCGTATCTCTGCTATCTGCAGGGCATGACTTCTGAGAGCACTTCTCTTATGCAATACTGAGTCCCAAGATTACTCTGCACAAAATGAGATTAGGGCTTAATATTGAGGTAATTATAGTAGATCTGTGGATTTCCATGCCTGTGTAATCTGTGGAACGCTTTGCATTTGGGCCAGTTTTTTCCTGGTGTCCTGCATGTCAGGTGGGATGTGGGGCACCTCCCACTGAGCAAGGCAGGCTGCTGCCATGGCATGGTGGCTCTGGCTGCAGGCACTGCCAGTAAAGCACATATGGACAGGAAAACTAACACTACCTTCTCCAGACAACCATCTTCTTGTACCCACAACTGACACTCCACCTGTGTTCCTTCCTCCTCTTCTCCCACCACAAGGCACCTGTTGAAACTGCACTGGTTCAGATCAAACACCCAGCAAGCCCAACACTACCTGATACATGCAGGGATCTCAGACAGAATAAAAGACAGAGCAAATGCACTGGTACCACCACAAGTGTATTTTCCCAGTTGACAGCTTGGGGGTAATTATTTTTTTTATTCCTTATCCCCAACAGCCCATTTGACAGTGTTTTCTCCTGTGATTCCACCTGTTTGGTCTGTGAAGCCACATAAATCGTTGTCATTCAAAGCACTCTCAGGGCAGATTGAGGGAGAGGCACCATCAGTTTTGATCTAGACCAGACTGTCCTTGGTCATGTCTTGGCCAAGCTGAGGAGCTCAAATCTTTTTAAGCATCCCTTGTATGGAATCCATTTCTTATCTCTGATCACTCTTTTCAGCCTCATCTTTGCTATTCCAGTTGCAGTGTACCTCAAAGCACATCCTTCTTTGTGCCAACACTGTAATCAGTGTGTTGAGGACTAAGAGCCATGGTGCTACTATCCCTCTGTTTTCCTTTTTTAATTCCCTTCCCAAAGCCCCTCATACAAACTCTCATGATCACTGCTGAACACTAAACTTTCATTTTCACAGAATTACGGCAAGCTCTTCCTTCTAAGTGGCAATAATTAACTTTCACCCCATCAGTGCACAAACAAATTAAGATCACCCCCCTGCTTTGTATTTATCTGGAACAAATTTCATTTGGCATTTTGCTGCCTGTAATTCAGTGCCAGAAGGACAAGCTGCAATTCTTCCTAATCAGCTCTGGTTTTTATTTCCCTTCTTCCTCAACACCTTTCTCACCAGATCATTTATGAATATGGTGAACAGCAGAGATGTAACACAGATCCCTCTTCTCCTCTTGTCCCAGTCTTCCCCTCTCTGTGCTTCTCAAGTCATTCAAAACCCCCAGTAGATACAAGCTGCACCATTTCCTTTGCAAAAGCCACACTGGCTTTCTGCTCTTCTAAGTTGTTGGTCCATCTGGTTAGCTTTTTTTGTTGTTGTTGTTTTTTACTTTTTAAAAAGGCACTGAACTGTGATATCCTGCTGAACTATCTTTAAGAACTGCTACCACAACTCCTATTTCTGTGGCTTCAAGGTATTGGGAAGTTACACAGCATAATTAGTAATTCAGTCATTTCAGGCCCAAGTTTCCTTTGGAACCCTTGGGCAAGCACCATCTGCTCTTGGCATCTTGTAATTGTATTTATCACTTTGCTCTATAAATTACTTTGCTGACAATTCAAGCAGTGACAGATCTTCCAACGAATCCTCCATAAAGAGAATGTCTGGCACAGGGAACCTCTTTGGACTCCTGGACTCCTCCACAGGAAAAAGGAATGCATGTAAGTCATCTTTCTACTCATGGCTTCATCATCAAATATTTCTTTCACTTCTCCATTTATTAGCCCTCCAGAATCCTGCACCTTTGCTGTTTCTAATGAACTTGGAAATTTTTTTGGTTTGTTTTTTGCTATTAGTATGATGTTTCTCAGAGTCTCTGTGGCAGGTCCTAGTATTTTTCATTTGACTTGCCAGAGTTCATGTTCTTATTTACTTTTCTGGTCAACTTCATGCCTTAAATTTTCCGAAGGCTGTATTCTTATTTCTAATCCTTTATCCCAAACTGCATGCTCATTCTTATCTGTCAACATTCCAGAGTATAAATTAAAATCCTCCCAACAACATTTTCAATTTCAGGCACAGAAGCCTCGTTCTGCTGTGGTTTACATGGATCCCAGCCTTTCCCAACAGCTCTTGGACTGAGGGTCAAAAAAGGAACCACTTCACTTGGTCAGCACCCAGTCAAGATCCCACTGTGAGACAACCTTCTCACTTCACACAGTTCCAACACGGCAGATGGGAGGTGAAGAATAAAGAGCCTCCAGGTGTAAAATATAAGAAAAATTAAATGCTAGCAAAGAATGTAAACAGAGATAGCTGGTACTTGGACAGCTGCTAGTTCTTTCAAACCACTGACACATGCAAAGACAACCTTCCTAAAACTGTGAAGAAGAGGAGGAGGAATCCCTTTGTACACATCCACACTGGTGACCTGCTCCAAATGTGACAGTTCAGGCCAGGTGAGACACAACTATTTATGGTTGCAAAGCACTGCTAATTAACTGAGCAAAGAGACTGAATTGAGCTCTGTTTCTGATTAAAAAACAACAATAAAAAAGCAAGCAGAAAACCCACAACTGTCAGAGCCTGAGGAAAGCAAAACCTCATATTTGGTGTAGTGCCCAATTTTACTGGATATACTTGTGGCTCTCCATCTGTTCGTTTTCCAAGGGACCTTGGTCATGAAGGGTGGTCAGAGAAAGACAGCAAACCTTCTTCTGATTAGTTTAATTAGATGATTCACTTAGGAAGGACTGGTCGTTAGTTGTGTGGATGGCAAATATCTTAATTAAAAGGTGGCCTATAGATATTTTAGTTCAACTTTTATAGTCTCCTTCCCAAATGAAAATACAGTGACAGGAAAATGACAGCAGAGAGGATGGACAGGGCAGTGTCACTCTACCAACTCCAATTAGCTGTTGGTACTTTATTCACAGTTCACAATGAGTGGTAGCAGAGATCCCACCAAGACCAGAAGGCACCCATACACCAAACAGCAGTGTAGAAGTAGCAATAACTTAACCAGTGTACCACAGACAGTATTTTGGGATATTTTTGCTTATTTTTGAGATTTACTGAAAAGTAATAAGCAACTACCCCTTTCCATTTAACTCCCCACTATTTATAGCAGAAGAGGAATTATGCCAAAAGGCAAGAAGCAGAGGATTTTCATCCTGCATTCAGGTGTGTGCAGGTGCATAGCTGTACCCTGGAAATGGAATGAAGGTCAGCTGTTATTTGCTGCATTTATTTTGCATTGCACTGTTCTGTACTACAGAGTTTCACCCTTATTATGTGTTTTACTAGGACAAGCTCATAATGGATTAATTTAAGATTCCAAGGGCACACTTGCTGTACTTTATCAACGTGCTAACTTCCTCAAACTCATCCAACTACACTTCTCTACATTAGCTCAAACTGCATTTAAAGGCACATCGTAGGGCAACAGAGCAGAACATGAGAGAGATGAGATTTAGTATTAAAGGTAAAAGATGGTGTCTGAGTGGAGGCTTGGAAAGAACCTCATGATACCACAGCAGCAGGGAATAAAATGCTAGAGAAACTGAGAAGGTACACTTGGCTAATGAAAAGGTAGCCAAGCTCAGAAATGTCCAGCACAGAGCAGACCAGAGACAGGGTGTGAAGAAGAGCCCACAGGATTCTGGACAACTTAAATACATCGAGAGAAAAAGGTTAAGTGTAAAAACCAGAAAAAACAAGAATTACCATCAGAAAAATGAGGAAAGATGATGATACTTCCAAGACCCCTCCAAAACGTTTTCATTTGGGATTTACTTATCTGAAGAGCCATCCCAGCCTTACATCCTGGTGGCAGTTAGGATCATTTAGGATGTTTTCACTGTCAATTCCTGGCTCAGAGAACTCCCCGCCTCTGGCTCGGCTGCTGTGGCACTGGGCCAGAGCCTGAGCTTGGTGAACCAGGAGGGATAACATCAGAGCTGCTCACTTGAGCTCTGCTGTGACTGAATTTATTTTGCCCCTCGTGTGAAGAGCACATTCATGTCTTGAAAAATCATTTTTTAAAAAACCCCGTGTATTCTAGGGTTAAATGATACAAATCACCCGTTCAAACAAATTTATGTCAAACGTTTATGCTGAATATGCTCTTAGACATTCCAGTGAACTAATTAAAGTGAAATAAGGCTAATGTTTTTCTTTTTTTAAACATGTAGCTTTGGTCCAAATCAGTGCCAGAATTAGACTGTCTATATTTGAAAGAGAAATGCCAGTGCTGTGTGGCTGGAGAACTGGGTAAGACCAGAACAGGGCAGGAGGAAAGCACACATGTATCAGAAGAGCCTTCAACAGCAAGCAAATATTTTCACAATCAATCTTTTCAGGGAGGGAAAGACTTAATATTTCCATACTGGTAAAAAAATCCCCAAATAAAGCCATCAGAGAACCTAATACTTTGAGTCACAAACAACATTTAGGGCACATAAAATTAACTTTTGAGATTTCTGAGGTAAAAAGAAGATTAACAGAAGCCTGCTTCTGGAAGAAGTTCACCATTAGAAAGTCACACAGATGGCAGAATTGACACTTAGGCTAAGCTCTGTAGGGAAAAAAAGCAACAACAAACTTAACATTACCTAGGGAGGTCTTACGGTTTAATTTTGTCCAAATACTGTATCACACAGAGAAAGGGTGGGTGAGAACCACTGCTCATGAAGGCTTCCCTGCAACAAACAGGTGAAATGTACCAGGAGAGAAACAAAAGCTGGATATGAGGCAGCAACGAAAAACAAACAAACCCCCGTTCCAGACAGCTCTTAAAGGGATATCAAATTAGTTCTGGTATCATTTGACTGGGAACAATACTTCATCCTGAGTATCTGTAATAACTAACTCTCCGCACCTTTGGGAGAAGTTTTGGGGTCTTATTTTTAAAACCCCAACAGTAGCCTCGAGGTTCCTCTCGCCCTCGAAAGAACACTTTTCCCGGCAGAAAAGGTTTATGCGGGGTGTATAGTTTAACCGCGGGTAGTTCCCAGCCCCGGTAAGGCTGTGGGGACACAGGAGTCCGGCCGTGTCAAAGCACCCCCGGCGCTTCCCCGGCCTGCCGCGGCCGCCCCACCGAAAAAAAAAACACCGCCCAAACTTTCCAGTCTCGCTCCAAAGGCCGATTCCTCCCCGGAT
>JANPWX010019546.1:54767-67624 GCA_024734555.1 Trochalopteron elliotii | reverse complement strand
GAGCGGCAGGGTGGCACTGGTGTCCGAGGTGTTTGTCCTGCCTTGGGGAGCTGCCGGCCTCCGTGAGGAGCTAGCCATGGTGGGCACGGCCCTTCCGCACCTACTGGAGGAAAGGCGGCTGTGGTGGGGGCTTGAATCGCGATGGGTACTTTGCCTGTGGGTGGTTCATTTCTCCCTTTCTTCTGGTGGAGTCACACCTCGGGTCCTGTGTCCAGTTCTGGGCCCCTCAGTTCAGGAGGGACATTGAGGTGTGGGAGAGGGCCCAGAGAAGGGCAGTGAAGCTGAGGAGGGGTCTGGAGCACAAGTCCTGTGAGGAGCAGCTGGGGCAGTTTCCCCTGGAGAAAAGGGGGCTCAGGGATGACTTTGTCACTCTGCACAACTCCCTGACAGGAGGTTGTAGCCAGGTGGGAATTGGCCTCTCCTGCCTGGTAACTAGTGATGGGGTGAGACGGTGCTGTCTTAGACTGCACTGTGTTGGACATCAGAGAGAATTTCTTCACAGAAAGGGTGGTCAGACATTGGAATGGGCTGTCTGGGGAGATGTGGAGTCCCTGTCCCTGGAGGTGTTTAAGGAAAGGCTGGATGTGGCACTCAGGGCCATGGTCTGGCTGGCATCAAGGAGTTTGGTCATAGGTTGGGTTTGATGATCTCAGGTCTTTTACAACCTAATTGATTCAATTAAAGGTTGGTGGGGGCAGTGGTATCAAAGTGCCCTGTTTCCCTTTGGGCCTGTTTATTCCAGTGGTGCAGATGAGCTCTGCTCCTAGCAGTCACTGGGCTGTGCTGTTGGGGCTGGAGAAAGCTGAGAGGCTCACAGGCAGTACAAGGCAGGGGCTGGAAGGGTTGGACTCACTGACAGCATCTCCTGAGCATGTCTGTGGTGAGCTTAATGGCAAGGATTGCCCTCATCCCAGGATACACAGCCCTGTGGTTGATGCACTGGAAGAAGGGACTGCATCATTGTTTCCTTCCTTGCCCACCTGAGGAAATTCAACACGTGGAACTGGCCTCAGGGGGGCATCACTGCAGACGGAATGTGTGCATGGGAGGGTTGATGACAAACAGCCTCTGCTGTCTCTCAGGGTTCCCCTGTGAACAGGCACAGCAGCCTTTAGCTGGCACTCGGGGGTGGCCTGTTTAAGCTGGGCACTGTAAGAGAAACTGGTGCTATGCTGGTTCTGATGCATGATCTTCAGTGTTTCTCCCCCTCCCCATTCCCTCATTTCACAACATTTGCATTGTCTAAACTAACTTTAGCCTGATGTTTTTCTGGACTGCTCTGGGGCCTGTAGAGGAAAGGTGCTGCTTAGCCCCTCTCAGTGAGCAGGTCCCTGGGACGGGCTTCTTCTGTGAAGCATTGCAAGGAAGGTGACTTTTTCTTATCAAGCAGATACTTGATTCTACTCAATAAATGGTTTTTATAGCTTGGTACCACTTCTTCACGGATGACTGACAGTGTGCACAGTCAGAGGCCCGTGGTAGTTTATTCTGTGCCTGACCAGTACACCTCCACCTCTGACACTGAGACTGAAGTTCATTTGCCTGAAGTCCATGGGGAAGTTACCTGTGGTTTGGACACTGGGTTGGTGGGGCTTGAACCAGAAATCAGTAATTTCTGGGCCATAGGTTCTTCTCATAATTGTTTTTTATTGCTGGTTGATAGACATCCTTGTTGCCTGCTGGGTTTTTTTCATGATCCACTGGGAAATTTGGCCTTGGTTTACAAAACTGTCAGGTATTTTGATCACAATGTGTGTGCTTCCTTTTCCCTAGCAGGAGCTCCTTGCCCAAGGGAGAGCACTCATTGGATTTGGATGGGTTTGTGGCCCCAGGTCCTGCTCTCTCAGGTGGGCACAGTTTGGGTGTGGTGTTAATGGAAGTGCTTCAGGAGCTGACTTTTCCCAGTTTGGTGAATGGGTAGCTTTTAATGGATCGAAAACTGATTTTAATCAAGGTAGCCAACAAGCTCTACTGCCAGCAATGAGGATCCTCAGTCTAACTCTCTCTAAACCACACCTTCTGAAGGTGTCTGTAATGTGAACTTGCCACCTTGTCTTGTGTGTGTTATTGTTCAAAGCAGTCTTCATCCTGACTTTCGTGATGGCCAGGACCCCAGTAAGTTTTCTGTGTCAAGGGTAAGAAGGTGCTGCAGAAGTGCAGCTTTTCTCACATGATGTGTGGGGACTTTGAGTTAAAGCAATGTATTCTGAAACTATTAGTTTGGTCATAAATATAAGCCCCTCCCTCCCTCTCTCCTCCTCCCCTCAATTTATTTTTTGCCAAGATAAGGGCCCTTATAGGGGAAAAAATGATTTATTAACTGAATGCTATGAACAGCTAAACCCCCCCTGAATATCTTCTGCAGATATTTTTATTGCAGAGATACTTTTTGTAGTAAATTCAGTTTAAGTCAGGCAGTCTTTCAAGTGTGTTTACAGCTATCAGAAAAAAAAAACAAGCACTGAGAAGAAATAATAGTAAGCAGTAGCTGATAAGGGTTTGGGGTTTTTTTTCCCCTTAGGGAATATACCATGGATTATATTTTTGGTCAAGCTATACACTTGACTGAAGAGTAAATGTAGTTTCTGTTCCAGGAAACTGGGAGCTTCCTTCAAACACCACAGCATTGACATGATTTACTGAGTCCTTCCATAACTTACCTATTAGCTAATTGCATTATAATTTGCTTTTAAATGTCTTGTCAGAAACTGGGAATAGTATGTACAAGTGTTTGCCAACCAAACATGATGTTATGTCAATGTTGTCTTTGTTCTAGAGCTATAACCTGAGCAGTGTGAAGCATGTTTATCGCAATAAAAACATGGATTTGTGTCTGCTGAAAAAAAAAATACCACAAACAAAAAACCAGCCCCAAAATCCCCAACAACTTACCCTTCCCAGCTGATTTGGATATCCAGCTCCTAATGTCAAGAACTTTTTTCTGAACCCAGGCAGCTTAGACTCATAAACAATGAAAATTAGCAGGTCAAGCCAAACATGCCAAGTGTCTTTTCTGTTTCCTCAGATGTGGCCTAATTAAGTAAATGGGAACTCTCCCGATGGTGCCAACATAAAAAAAATGTAAAACCAGCAGAGTCCAAACCAAAGGGAGATCTATTTCTTCCATGTAGGACATCACTCTTCTCTGCCTAGTCTACACTGCATTTAGGCCAAGTGCAAGCCTTGAATTTAGTTTTTGATCTGCCTCACAGATAAAGAATCCTGAAGGGCAAGTCACCTGTCTGAAGTCCTAAAGGAAGTGGCCACCTTAAAAGCCAGTCCTTTAGCCTGCTCCTTCCCTCTTGCTGTAGCAATTAACTCATTTGTGTTTGCCCATGGGTGGTCGTTTGCAGCTGGGCCCAGGGTTGCTGTCATGACAGCCCTGATGAAAGGGTGAATTCCTGTGTTCTGGATAGGATTTTCACAGAAGAGAGAACTGCCTGTTCACACAGATAGGGAAATCCAAAGCCTTTGATAATGCAGAGGGGGAGAAGAAGCTCCAAAAAGTTGTTGGCCTCTAGCTGTGGTTGGAGAGAGGATGCCTACGAGTCCCAGATCAGTGCTGGAGCTGAAGTGTCTGACACAGGCATCTCCAAGGTGGCATTGGTCAGGTTTCCCTGTAGCAGGACTACTGCAGCAGGAGAAAGCAGCTCTGTGTTCCTACTGGGAGAATCCCTGGTTGGAAGGCCTCGAGGCTCAGACAAACCACCAGTCTTCCAAGAACTGTGGGTCCTCCAAGCTTATCCTCTGCCTCCATGAGTGCAGCAAGGACTCTAAAATCCTACAGCAAAGCCATCAGAACACTCTGTGGTCTGTGCCCCCTGTCCAAGTGTGGGTTCCTCCTGGTCTCCTCTTGTGAGGGTGATGTACTGCCTGAACTGAAAGTTTATCTTGCATCCTTACCTGGGAATGTGTATCCAGGAGGCTGCACCACTCAGAGACCCTGCCTGGCTCTTGGGCACAACAGCTCCAGACTGCAGTGACTTGCAGAAGCTCATCCCTTAATCCTAGTGTGATCCCACCTTCCTGTCTTCCACAAATAGAGCACGAGCAGCTCCTCCTCCAGCTCTGAAAATCTTTCCTATATTTCACTATCATCTTGTTGCAAGTAATTTGTTTTTCTACACAATTCTTTCAGCTTGTGTCTCAGTTGAAAGCTGAATTATTTAGTTTATTTCACATCAACATGCCTTGTACATGGCATTTTGCTGACTTTTAGGTGAGCAGTAGCCACTCTGGCAAGAAAATGCAATGGCAATAAGTTTACTTTGTGGTATGTTCAGAGAAATTTAATTGAAGTAAAGACCTTATCAGAAAAATGTAGTTTGACCAACAGGCAACAAGCAAGACCAGTGAAGTTCAGTTTATGTTCAAACCTAAAATTAATCCAGAACTTTGAGCTTGTAAATGGAGGAGAACAGAGAAAATTCAGAAATGTTTAATAGAATCCAGCAATAACTCTATTAGACAAATATTAATACTTTGTAAAGCAATAGAATATAGACTAGAAAGGGAATAGAATATTTCAATTGACTTCAAGGCATTCAATATTAAAATCTTTCTGTGCACTTTGAGATAATTTGTTTTCTTCCTCTTTTTTGAATTTAGAAATATTTGGAAGAGCTCTAGCAAATTGTGCTGGAAATAAAAGTGAAATAAACCCCCTTTCTCTTTTAGTTTTAAAGGGTAAGCAGAAGAGAACATAATGATGCAACTTGATCCTGAAATAATTAAATTTCTCTAACATTTTACAATGTCAAAACTGTTTTTTCTGTGAAGTGTCTGTGCACCCCTTTTCCAGTTTTGTTCCAAGAACCAGCAAAAAACCCCTTGGCCTTAAGCATGGGGCTCAAACATTCAGCACATGCAACACTTCACTTAATCCTAGACTGGCTTGTTAGCAGAGGGAACACATCAGGGGTAACAGCTAAGTTTTCATATGTAATTTCATCCTGCCATTAAATGCTCAGTAAATCAAATATTTTCCTCTCAGTCAGAAGCAAAGGACCAGTGGGCACCTCCTCAGTGTGAAACTGAGTGGGAAGGACAGACAGACCTGCCAGTGACCTACAGGAGGTGGGTCTTGCCTGAGCAGGACACTGCCTGTGCTCTGCTGCCGTCCTGCTGTCTCCTGCTGCATCCTTCTCCATTGGGAGAAGCCAAAGCACAGAAGGATCACAGCAGGACACCTGGCATGTGCTGACACCTGGAAGTGCTGGCTGTGCCCTGCTGCTGTGTAAAGTTCCCCCTGATCAGCTGCAACAAAGCAGGGTGAGAACTGAAGTTTTAATAGTGTTGGTTGCATTTGGCTGGGGAGTCCTGGACCCCCCTGGGAAGGTGTTCTGGAGACTTCCCCTGCCTGCATTCAAAAACTGGGAGAAAATGCATAATATCCTCGTTTCTTCAAGTCCCCTGCTCCAAGGGACACTCGGACAGACTTTTAGGCCGCTTTTATTACTTTCTGACAGAGGAGGGAGCTGTCAGCTCAGCATTGAGCTTTTCATCAGGCACAGGTAGCAGCCCACCTTGGGGCAGCCCACTGAGGGGACATGTTCAGCTTGATGTGCAGGAGATGAAGCTAATTAAATCTTCTGCTTTAAGTGCACGGATGGAGTGTTTGTGCCCCTCTACAAAGAAAACCACAGTCATGAGTCTGCAGGAGCAGTGGGCCTGAGAAGCTCTTTGGAGGGGGAGCATTTGGCAGTGGGATCTTGCAGTTTTTGTTGCTGTAGCAGTGTCCCCCTTCACTGTACCAAGAGTCCCCGGAAACCTGGACAACACCTTCCTGCCAGTGTCCAGAGCCAGAGCACCCTCCTCTGTGCCACAACAATGCAAGCTGCCCTTTTACCTGGGACACCTGCCAGGCAGCAGAAACAGGCAAGGAAACAGCTAAGTTAAACTGGTCTGAGGTTGACTCAAGCCAATGTGCACTGGTCTGAAGTGGAACAACAACCTGATTCTATCTCCTGTTTCTCCTGGTACAACCCATCAGCAGCCTTCCTGCCTCAGCCAGTGGCAGTGTTGCGAGGTATGGCTTAATTACAACCTTGAAATAAAAAGAATTTCTTCATTAGATGTTGCTTTACAACTGCATCAGTCATCTTCTGTCCAGCTGCTGGTGGCAGAGCTCCAAGTGGGCTGAATGGGGCTGGTTTGGCAGGTATGTGGAGTGGTGGTGGTTGGAGTGTGCAGCTGGGCAGAACAGGGTTGAGTCAGAAGCTCCCAGTGACGTTGCTAAATTCAGTTTGCCACAAAGATCTTTTTCTCTTTCCTGCTGGAGCTGTCTTTATGCAGTTTTTCTGCCTTCAGAAATGTGGTTCAGTCCCAGTTTCAGGGGAGTGAGAAATTGTGGTGTCTGTGTTTCATGTTTGGGGACTGGTTTCCACATGATTATCCTGTGGCAGCAGCTAGGTGACAAAGATTGAAAGCATGTCATTCCACCCAGGGTATTGTCCTTTATTTCTCAAGCCACAGAGATAATCCCTGTCAGATGACTCCATTTTAAATTGTAGTGAGACCCTGAACTGATGATTTAGGAGCATGCACACTCTTTGTTGTGGTTCTGGGTTTGGTGTGTTGCTTTGTGCCCAAGAAAGATGGATTGTTACTCAGGCAAGGCTAAATGTGGAGGTAATACCAAATGCTGTATGAAATGGAATCTCTTCCCAGCCCCAGTCCTCCAATCACAAATTCTTCTTTCCCCCAGGAGCTGGTGCTAGAAACCAGCAGCCTTTCCTTTGCCTCAGTCAATGCACTGGCATCAGCTTAGTGTTAATGTTCTGATCTGGTCTGGATTAATGGCAAACCTTGTGTGTCATGTACAGCACAGACTGACTCACATCAGCTCACTTGATCACTTATTCCAGGAAAAATAACACTCAAGTTTGCCAGAGAACTGTCCCTGACACACTGAAATATTTGTGAATTCAAAGCTTTTGCAACGCAGAATGACAATTTCTGGACATTTTCCTCTAAAATTCTTCATACTGAAATATGAGGATTGTACAAAGAGTCTTGACAGACTCTTCAGTTTGAGAAGAGTTTAAAACTGATCACTTGGACCAATAGGAGTCTTTGTTCTGGGTAGCTCAGCTCAGACTAATGTAGAGTTACACAAAAACCTCCCAAGGAAAAACCTAGGCATAAACTTGTGATTTAATTTCTTAATTTCATGGAGAGATTTTTTATACAATATTTTAGTCTCAGTTACCCAGGAAAATGCTGTATCTATCTGGAAAATATGACTTTTCTTAGTGACAGACTTGGTGTGATCCTTTCATATTGGGTGGTTTTTTTCTGTTTTTTTGGACAAGAGGCAAAAGTTACAGGAGCAAACACTACACAAGCATAAAACTTCCCCTCTTGTGTGCAAGGAGCAGAGGTTTCATAATTAAATGGAAAAAAGGCTTGCTTTTGGGCTTTTGAGTTTTGGCACAAGCTCCTGTGGGATCTGTGTGACTGGCACTCCCCAGTCTCTGCACAGTGTTGCATTTCTTTACAAAAACAGGACGTTTGCTGGTACTGGAGTAAACAGAGGAAAATGTAGGGGAAATGCAGCAGGCAAGGGGGAGCAAACTGGATGTGACATGTGGTGGATGGCTCTGAGTTAACTGCTACAGCTGAGTAGCTCCTTTTAATTTACTTAGTAAGGCCATATCCCAAGGCTGGAGACCCTCCTGTGTTCTCAAAGTGATTCTGTAAGGGTTGCTCAGATGTGGCTGACTGATCCTTGACTGGTAGCAGGACCAGAACCACCTCATAAACTTCTAAAATCTTGGGAAATTGATTTACCTGCAAAAAAAAAACCGAACAAAAAAAACCCCAAAATATGCAAAGTTGAGCCTATGGCTATGACACTTGGAAGAGAGAAAGGAGGTCACATCAAGGTGGAATAATGTCAGAAATCACCTGTGTTTAATAGCTTTTATTATGAATTCTGTGTCCACTACAACATGAGGTAGTAGGAAAAGAAAGGGAAATATGAGAGTATAAATAATCAGGGTTTCTGAAAGTCCTTTTGGAAGCCTTCCCCCTCTTCAGATTTACAGCAGCTCCCCACAGATGTTCTGTAGTTAGAGAAGTCTCATGAAGTATTTTTGCAAGACAGGATTTTTTTTTGCCAGAAAGGAGATGAAAATCTTATACCAAAAATGTCTTTTTACTTTAAATTTGGAGTTGTTGTCGCAATGTAATTCTTCAGAGAGCTGCCAGAGAGGTTTTTAAAAGTGCTATTTATACATGTGCATTAAAAACAGGAGTACAACATAGCTATAAAAAATTAATTTTCTGGTTTTGAAGCTAGCAATTAAGGTTGGAACAAATGTTTCTGCTTGTTGTTCCTTCTGCAGTCACTCTTGTAAAACTAAAGGAGAACCATTGACATGAAAGCTCTGCTGGTGTCGTTACTGCTGGGCTGCTTTACTTTGTGGAGCGTCAGACTCTGGTTAGAATGACATTGTGGAAGGCTCTTAAAATCCTGCTGAGATCCCTGAAGCCTGTTAGGGGATCCCTCATTAAAAATTCTGGAAGAGAGTCTAAATTGTCACTTGCTGTAGAGGATGAGCTTGTTGACAAGTCCACATTGAACACAGCACTTCTTGTGAGCACAGTTTGCAGACCCAGAGAGACAAAGCGTGGTGTGTTCCTGATTCCCTTCTTGGTTCTGCCTGGGTGGAAAATGGAAAAACACTCTAGGTGAACTATCTCATTTTCAGCAAGAAAAACATCCTAAACTTAATCTAGACTTTATGTACAAGAGAGGAGGTTAAAAAAAAAAAAGACAGGAAGGCCTGGTTTGTTAATGTGTATTCTTCTGTAGCTCAAAGACAATGGAAGATAATCCTCAGGGTAAAGGAGGAAGGGCACAGCTGCTGCTAAGGCAATGCAAGTTGAAGGCATGCCACAGGAGGAGAAATAAGAGAATATTTCAATGCAAACGTCCCTATAAAATACATTTTTTGCCAGAAAAAGGTGTGGATAGCCCTGTGCTTTGTGTGTGAGACACACTGTAGTAGGAGGTACCAATATTGCCAGCATGGGCAAAGGTAGATACTGTCCTCTGGATCAAACACAGGTAGCTGTGAGAAGCATTGCTACCATGTAAAAACAGATCCTTCTGAGCACTGGCCCCTGCCTGGCACCTCGGGAGGAATTTGGCCAGACCTGTTTGGTCGTGAGTCAAAGTTGTGCACCCAAGTTCCAAGTGACTGGAGCTATAAACAGCTTAAAATTATTTTCAGGGGAGTTCAAAGATGAATAATGCATCTCTTCAGGCTTGTAAGTGATCTTTTATTCACAGAAAATCAAAGCAATGTACAAATGTAGTTGCTGGCCTTGGGGATGGGAGTATGAATGACTCCTTGTCATTCACAGTAGCTACCAGAGGTGATGTGACATCTGAAGAGATGAAAGCTCCACTGCAATTTGTTAAATAAAAAACACCTCAGTACCTTGCTAAATAGCTGATAATCAGAGGTGCAGAATTCCAATCTGCTGTTTAGGGCTTTGACAGAAAAAAGAGGAGCTCACAGGCTACAACCTACAGAAGTTTTTCTTCCATAACTTTATGGAAGTTTGCTTGTGGTATCCATGGAAATTCCCCATGACAGAATTACTTGTCCTGCTACTCTGTGTCTTGGCATTACTGAGTGTTTTGCCTGTCACTGCCATCCATTCTGTTTGGTTTGGGGGCTAGTTTTGTTTTAGCCACTGGATCCTACAACACCCAGGTTTGTGTGGTTCAGGACTGGGATCTGAACACAAGGTGAGGATCTAAACTTCCCTTCTGGTTTCCAAAGGCAGGAGGTAGGAAAGGTTATGTGTCTGTCTGAAAAGTTCCTTCATAACTTAAAAACTGCATTTAATTATGAGACCATTTTTGCTAATAGATCCTGGAGGGAAATAGTTTGCTCTTTAGCATTTGTGACCTAAATAGACAGTTAACCATACGAATAATATGCATATTTCTTAATACTTCTAAGTTTGTTTGAAAAGATGTGTGTGCCTTTTCTTGCTCTGTAAAACTGAAATTTTTATTCCTGTCATAAGAAAGAAACATTCTTGCCCTGCAGTGGGAAATGAATGTAAATCTGAGGGCAAACC
Organism: Trochalopteron elliotii; assembly: GCA_024734555.1. Classification (NCBI taxonomy): domain Eukaryota; kingdom Metazoa; phylum Chordata; class Aves; order Passeriformes; family Leiothrichidae; genus Trochalopteron; species Trochalopteron elliotii. Next base: position 57,523 of record JANPWX010019546.1, on the reverse strand, counting down.
AGTGGATCAGTAGTTATTCCTTCAGTGCATCTCCTCTTTTGTGTTAGCAGAGGCACCAAAAGGTCAGGGGCTGAAGTGCTACTGAGCTCTTCACACTGTTTGCCTTTTACAGGCCTGGCCCTCCTGGGATGTCAGGTTATATGTGAGCCCTTCTTTGGTCTCACCTTGAGGTTTTCCCATCGACAGCAGCTGCACTGCAACCAATGAACAGTCTTTTAGAAAAGGTATCGATCGTACAAGAAGCTCCACATTGGCAAATATTAAAAGTTTATGTGTCAGTACTGGGAGCTTAGCAGTGGAATCCATTATGCAGAGGGGTAAACCTGTGCTGTCTTGTGTAGCTTTTGTGAATGGTTCCCAGAGAGCTCCCTGCTCCCAGCACCTCTAACCCTGTGCTTAGGGAGGCCAGTGGCCAAAACCTTACTGACTTAAATGGGCCACGCCCTGGTCCTGGTTCACTGGCCCAAGCAGCACCCAAACAGCCCTTTGTGCCCTCACTCTGTCCACACAGCCCAGTCCTGCCCTCTGCCCTGCCTTCTACAGATCCTTTTCTCTGGAGAAAGCCTACCAGGTGAGCATTTCCATGTGCTCGTGCTGCCTTCCTTCCAGTTTTTCCCACAACTGATGGTCTCCTTTGGTTGCAAAGAACAAAGTGCCACTCTTGGTTAATCAACAGCAATGCAGAGTTGCTGTTATGGGCATCCAGGAAGGACGTGGGAGTGGAGCCCGTCTGTGTCTGTGCTGATGGAAATTCCCCAGGGCTGTGTGATCTGTTCTGGCCTCTTGCCTGTCCCCCTAGGGAGGGTATTTCCATGCAGAGTTAGTCAGAGCCGTTTGTGTTTTGCCACGTTCCCAAGGTGATCAGTATCCTTATCACATCTATTTGCTTACAGGGCACCTGAAGTGACCTTTGCAAAGCCCAGCTCCCCTTGTCCAGCAGGTAAAGGCAACTGAGAGAGGAAGGACAACAAAGTATCTTGTCCTGGGGCAGAGGATGGAGGGTCTGGCAGGTGTGAGCAGAACTGGAAAGCCAAGGACTGGGTCAAGGCTGAGCTGAATATCCCAGCACAAGTACCCTGCTGAGACAATGTGGAGTATTGCAGGAGTGAGATGAGTTGACTGCCCTGCTGAGCATCATTTCTGCCTGCTAATGCTGGGATGAAGCTGGAGTCCCTCCACAGAGAGGCAGAAGTAGATGGAGAAATGTTGGCTGGAGGTTAAGAGGTGGGGCAGCTCACCCACATCTGGTTCTGCTCACAACCCACCTCTACTTCTGACTGTCACTTAGAGTTCAAATGAGAATGGGCTGATCTGCATCCCCCTGTTAGAGATGTGAGGGGCCCAGGGCACAACAAATCTGCTGAGACCAAGTTCCTGACGTACCCTGACACACAGGGCCATGCTGGAGAGATCATTTTACATCCTTCTGCCTCACCTCTCCCCAATGTACTAGTTCAGAGTGAAGGCACAAAGCTGTTAAATGAGACCCAAATTTGAGTGTTTGCGGTTGTAATGGAGAAACATATGTGTTATGTACTAAATGTGTGCAGATTTAAAGAATTTTAAGGCTGGAGGAAGGAGAAGTGTCTGATGGCCAGAGCTGGCAGCTACAGGGCTTTTGAGTTCTGTTCCTCTTCTTGCCAGTGAGCTTGCATGGCTCCAGGCAAGACACGTAACCAAGCTGGAATATTTTCTTCCAGCTGCAAAAGAGTCATAATGCCAAATACAAGGAGGGCCTCTGAGGTTTAACTAATTTCAGTTTATGGAAAGCCTCGAGATCTTCACTAGGAAGCTGCTGGAGAAAGGCAAGTATTGAAGTATTGCAGTATTTCACACTGCTGTTCATAAATGAGCACACTGGTGAAAAGCAGTGGCTGGGCTCCCTCTGCAAACAAAAAAAAAAAACCCCCAACCCCAGTGAAGGGCGTTGGGATGTAGGGAAATGGATGTGAAACCACAGCAGGAGTGGTCACAGCAAACTCCACTGCTCCTTGATGCTGCATCTGGAGGTGGCTCACGGACCAACACAGAGCAAACTTTCCCTGCTAAGAGGGTTGAAGAGGCTGAAGAAAGTACAGAGAGGTGTGAAGGTTGCTTCTTACCTCTCCTGGTGCTCCCCTTGTTGGGCAGTGCTGTCTGACATGTCTGGCTGGTTTTCCTTCCAGCTAGGCAGTGGGAAAGCCCAAGCAGAGGCAGAAGCCAAGATGTTTCTGCCAGGTTGCAACAGCCCCAGCAATGGAACCTGCAAGCAGCTGTTCAAACCCCTCTCTGGGTTTCTTGGGAAGGGCTTGGGTGCTGCAGAGCAGCTCTGCCCACTGCCCTGACCGGCCAGGCCAGGCCGTGTGGTCAGGGCCGTGACGCTCGGCTGCAGCAGGGTGGCACCTGCTTGTCCAGCGCCCGAGGGAAGGGGCCCGTTCACCGGAGGCTCGGGCTGCTGGGGAGCCTGAGGCACGGGTCAGCCAGCAGGGACGTGTGCCGGGATGTGCGCCGGGATGCCGCAGCCCCAGCAGGCTGTAGGACACAGCGTTGTTCAGCGTTCAGCAGTGCCCTGGAGGGGGGGCGGGCTAGGAGGGGAGGGGAGGGGAGAGCCCTCCGCCTTGCTGCAGGCGTCTGGGAGCCCTGCACCCACGGCGCTCCTACTCGGCGGAGGGAGGAGCTCCCGGCCTGCAGGGCTGGGCAGACGGGGAGGCGCTGGGAAGGGAAGCAGCCAGGAGCTGTGTGGAGCCCCGGGGAGGATTCGAACCCGTGCCCGCTCA
>JANPWX010019546.1:13736-54374 GCA_024734555.1 Trochalopteron elliotii | reverse complement strand
GGGCACGGACGCCGGCAGGGTCGACATCCCGGCCGGAAAGGGGAGGTGACATCCCCGGTCCGTGAGGAGGGCTGGGGGGAACCGGCAGCGCCTGCCAGTGCCGGCGGGGAGCGAGCCACGGGAACCGGGAAGAACAGCCAAAAATACCCTGCTCTCCTCTGGGGCGGCTGCCATCAGGGCCCTGGGGCTGGGCGTGGGGCTGGCGGCTCGGGGGAATCACCGGAGCCGTGATTGGAAGTGCCAGGTCTGTGTTGGTTACAGGCAGGAGCTGAGGCGCTGCGGGAGCGGGTGAATCCCTCCGGGAGCTCTCTGCTGCCAGGGCACCCGGGAGCAGCTCCGGGTGCGGCTCAGGTGTCCCCGGGGACGGCCGGGCTGGGGTACACCAGTAGAGGCAGGACATCGTTCTTTTTCACCGTTCCTTTGCCGTTTCCATGTTTTTTGGTGCCCGTGCATTCAGCCGCAGAGTTTTGGGAAGAAATCTTGGCTTGTGCGGTTCTGCAGGAGGAGGGTCTCCTCGGGACACCCCTCCTTTGGGGGGCAGGTCCCGAGGTGACCGGGCACCTTTCAGCTGCTCTGCCGCAGCTGTTTTGCTTTTGGTCCCGTGAGTTTGAGAGGAAGCAATGATACTTATTTTTTCCTGCTGCAGCGCCACAGATCCCGCACCCCTGTGGATCAGATGTCTTGAAGCATTTCTGAGCTGAGCTGGTTTTTCAGGTGAGTGGGGTCATGGTGTGAGATGTGCCTGGCCCAGGAGCATGGCCCCAGTTTGGGCTCAGCAGGGCTTGGTTTTGCCATGTATCTGTTTGCCGAGCTCAAGCAGAGCAGAGCTGCCTGTGCTTCCTACCAGGATGTGGCTTTTCTCTTGTAAAGCTGAGTGAGCAAGCAGCAGCCTCGGTGAATGACACTTTGTGGACAGAGTGTGTTTATAACACACAGAGGTAAAGGTGGATTGTTTACTTCAATGCTCACTTCCAAACCTACCTTCTGTGAAAGTCCCAGGGGAGCATTGCAACCATTCCCTGTGTGACCAGAGCTGTGTTTCAAGGGAATATAAACACAAACAACTCTTCTGAAATGGTTTGGGTTGCAACTCCCCAGAGTGGTTGCACTTGGTGGGTGAAAACAAGCAGGAGACATTCACCAGGCTGCTGTGTCCCACAGTCAGCACAAGAGAAAAGATGCCAAAGAAAACAGGAAGCCTTTGTTGAAGTTATAAAAACTCTTTCAGTTTAAAAAAAGCCATCTAAAAGGAATACCAGTAATTCATTGTACCTGAGTGTGTTGGGAATGCTTTTTCTAGCTGGGTCCTCATCTTCCTCTGAGCCTCTCTGGGTGCTTGGATCTGGAAGTGAACTGGTGTGATCCTCATTTGGAGGACCCAAATGACCCGTCATTTGTGTCATTGCAGGAAGGTCTGGGCTTCTAGATGTATTAACAAAGGGGCTGCCCTGGTTAGAATGGGCCTGATACCTATGGATTATGAATTATTTTATAATGGTCCCCTGATCCTTAGCCCAGTCCTATGTATCTGTTACCTGTTGCATGATGCAGGCTCCCGGGGTGGTTTTTGGTCTCTCCTGGATGCAAAACTGGATTTGAACAGTTTTAAGGAGATGGAGATGATGCCTCTCTCTCCTCCCTTCAAAACCACCTTGTTCCCAAATGGCACACAAGCAATATAATTTGTACCTGGTGACCAATTGGAGCAGGCTGATGCAATGTGGCACTAATATAACAGGAGGCTTCTGGGGGGTTTCTGTTCTATTAAGCTTCACGCATAAAAAGAATTCGAAGAGAGCGCATTTTGCTGCAAATAAATCACTTTAGAAAGCAGTTCTTTGTCCAAGTGGTAGCTTGATTACCCTTCTTTTTCTTCTCTGCTCCTGCTGCCAGTGCCTGAGGAGCACCAGGTGTCCATCATGACCGACTGGGTGCTGCTGGGGCTGATCGCGGCGCTGCTGGTGCTGCTGCTGCTGACCGTCTTCGCCTTCGCCGTCTACTCGGGGCTCTTCACCGAGGTGGTTGTGAGTGCTGGCTCCCCTCCTGTGGGCAACATGACCCTGGCCTACAAGTTCAGGGTGGGCCCCTACGGGGAATCTGGGCAGCTCTTCACGGATGGCTGCAGCATCTCCTCCAAGCTCTGCTCCATCGGCGTGTACTACGACAACCCTCACACGGTAAGGTGTGCCGGGCAAGGCCAGCACGCTCTGGTTCCCAGCTTGCTATGCTCCCTAATTGTGTTTCAGGCACGTGCAGCTCATCCTCTGTAGGTGAGCTGTAGGTCTCCCAGATCTACAGAGGACTCTGTGTGGGCAAAAGCACCTGAAAGCAGGTGGGGTTTTGCATAATCCTGACTGAAAGGCATTGGGCGAGTAAAGCTAGGTATCTTCTGATAGCCTCTGCTGGATATCAGCAGGATAACAGACCTGGTTATGGAACAAAAGCCAGTGTTCATGACCCCAAGGTGAGGCATTCCTTGGCATGTTCCCTGGAAGTGCAGCCAAGGCTCCTTCTGAACTTGCAGCTCTGTGGTCGAAAGCAGATGGTCTCTTCTCAAAAGTTCGGTCTGTTCTCATCCATACTCCTTCTCTTGTTTCTAGTGCTCTCATGTGTTTCTGAGCTTCCCTGTAGTTCTTCCATCCCCTGAGAGCTCTTACTGAAACCTCAGGTGCTGCGTGCTGAGGGCTCCTGTCTGATGAAACAGTTGCTCCATGATGCTCCTCAGGCTGAGAAGTGAGCAGAAAGCACGCTGCCCCATGGCTGCCAGCCAGAGCCCAGTACTCCATGGGAACAGTTAAAGGCAAGGAACAAACAAAAGTGCATCAGAACTTGCTGGGGGGTGGAACCTGGCTGCTGATGCTGAGTGACTCTGGGGTTTGCAAATAATGGCATGTGGGCATTTGTCTGGGGCAGACAGCCTGGCTCCCCAGTAATTCTGCACTAGCTAGTGTGACCGTGGAGGAATCTGTGGGGAGGAGGGACAAAAGAGTGGCCAGCAGCTGTGCATGTGTGCTTGGGCTTGGGGGCTGGTGCAGGGCACAGTGCTTGGCCTGACAGCTCTCACCCAGTGCTTCTGCTCTGGGGGTGTCTGGTCCTGTTTTAGAAACCTTGTTTTGTTGCTTGCAAGATGGTTCTCCCAAGGATTGGATCTGCTTTGAGGGAAGAACTTGTCCATGAAAACATAGTGCTGAGTGAGCTGTGGCAGGAAGATATTGGAGGTGAAAAGCACTGAGCTTGGCTGTGCACAGAGGAGCCTGGTGTGTTCAGTCACCTTGTGTCCTTGTATCCTGTGGTGCCCTGACTTGTCTCTACCTACCTGGATCACAGGAGGCAGAGAAGACACTGTGGTGCCTCTTCTTGGCCTGGGAAGGATGATGGCAGGGATGACTTCTCTCCTTAGGGTGAGCTGGGCAGAGGCAGGGTTTGACTAGGCATGCTTGGACACTTTTGTCTGGAGGGAGTGTCATGTTTGGAGCAGGAGCCGTGGGGCCCATGTGGTCAGAGTGGCCATTTCATTGCCCCTGGTTTGTATCCTTGTGTTGAGGGCCTCACCTGGAGCTGAGAATCCTGATGCTGCTGCTTGTTCTGCTGTGGTCTCCAGCCACAGAGCAGGCAGTCAATGCTGTGGGAAGGGCTCAGTGTCCATTCTCAGTCCTGTCCTGTTCCAGGGATGTGATGTGCACATGCCTCTGGTTGCCCTGCAGCCTTTCAGCTGACATTGTATCAAGGGTGTTGTGCCTTGGCTCTTTGTTTGCCAAAGCCTGGGCTAGTAAAAGCCTGTACTGCTGAGGCCCACAGATACTGATAAGGATATTTGTGCTAACTCCTGCCCTGGTTGGCACAGGGAATGCTTTCCCTGGTAGCCACAGATGAGGCTAGGAAGGATTAACTCTGACCTGACCCTGAAAATTTTGGCTGTCAATGCAGGGTCAAACTGCCTCGCCTTCCAGGGGAGGCGGGGTTTTTTGTCTTTTTTTCTTCTCTTCCTGCATCTGCTGCATCTCTGCCTTCACCTTGTGGCTGGAGAAGGCAGTGGGGCTGCAAGCCTTGTCGCTGGTGGCCATCCAGGGTTTTGGAAGCCAACTTTGTGGCTAGAGTCTAACCTGCCCTGCAAGGCTTGGCAGGCAGCCCCATGGACCTTGCTCTTCTCTGGAATGGCTGCCTTTGGTCATGACATTGAGCAGGTGACAGTGGCGTGAGCCTCGTGTCTCTGTAGCCAATGTGGTGGCTGGGGCACAGTGGGGCTGTACAGGGTGTAGCTGCAGTGCCTGCAGCTCTGCATAGTGACAGGAGCCTCCTGTCATCATTCACCTGCCATCCATGAGCACAGTGTCAGACCTGCTCTGACAGCCTGCCTGGAGCAGCTGGGCTGCTGCTGGGACCTTCCACAGGCTGATCTGGGGCTCCTGAAGTCCCCACAGAGATCCACATCTCACCAACAGGCAGGTCAGGCCAGGCAGGGTGCTGGGAGTGAGGATGTGTTTGGGCAAATGGTTGTCTTGCCTCTGGGCAGGTGAAGAAAGGGCCAGGTGTGGCTTGGTCTCTTGGCTGGAGACTGCAGTGCTCATACCTGATGTGCTGGCTCAGGCACAGAGCACCCCAGTGCCCCACGGGGCTCCCTGTGTGCTCGTGTCCACTGAGCCATGAGGGCATGGGAGATGGTGTGCACTGCTGGCTCCTCATTCCTGGAGGTTCTGCAGGGTGGGATTGGTCACCCAGGCTGCCTTTCCTTTCCCCTGAGAGGAAGAGATGGTTTCCTCCTCTTCCTCCTCATTCTCAGTGCTCTCCTGACCTCGGTGAAGCACCCTCTGGCAGAGCTGGCCCGCCCAGAGCTGGCCACTTGCCACGGATGTTGACTTGTCTCCAAAAATAGACCTTTTGTCATCAGGCAGCAGAATGTGCTGGCTGTGTCCTGCAGTGTGGTGGATGGAGCACTGGAGAGCTCTGGCCAGACAGCCACCCCCAGCCGTGGCTCCTGGGGGGTTTGGTGCCCCTGGCTCTGGGGCAGGAAGGGGCTGGTGGCCAGCAGGTGCCATGTGGCAGTTACTGTGCTGCTGGACTCGTGGTCAAAGGGAGCTCTGGCTAGGAGAAAGGATGGGAATGCTGAGCTGGAGAGCAGCAGCTGTATGGTGCTCCTGGCTGGGAGTGGGGCTGGGGGGAGCCCCACGGCCTGGAGCATGTGGGCTGCCTTGGGGTCATGCCAGGCCTCAGGGCAGCCACTGCCACCAGAGTCCCTGGGGCTGCCTGCTGACTCCTGGCTCTCCAACATTCACACAAGGATGCTCCCTGAGTGCTGCCAAAACCCTGCCAGCAATGTTTTATGTCTTTTAATGGACAAGATTAATATTAATTTCAACTTCTTTTTTTTTTCTTTTTTCTTTTTATTTAATATTTAGCAGCCTGGAGGACTTCTCCCTCCTTTTCCCACCTCTGGCAGGAACAAAAATAACTCCTCAGCAAGGACTGGAAGTGGCGGGTGGGTTTGTACTCAGCTCCAGCCAAGCTCCTGCTCACATATAGCTGTGGGCACATGCCAGGGCTTTTTGCCTGCAGTCCATGTGCTCAGGCATGAGCCCATGCCCAAGTGTTGGATGGATAAGGCCCAAAAGCAAAAATGGGGTTTGTTCCATTTGGCAAAGCTTATGGATAGGTTAAGTAATAATTTCCAGAACTTGACTGTCAGGATCCTTGAGGGTCCAGAGGCTTTGATCAGCACCTGCCTACTGGAAAAGACAAATCTGTTAGGGGAAGGCTGGTTTTAAATGGAGTCTTTCCCCTTTCCCCTCTCCCCTTTCCTCTCCTTGGGGAGAAGGCAAATCTGCCTTGCTGTGACCCTTGGAAAGATGTCTGGGATTACATGCTGTGAAAAGGAAAGGTAGAAGAAGGGAGGAAGCAAACACGCCTGGCCTAGCATTACTGCCCACTCCAGCAGCTCCAGTCCTTCTGACAGTTGCTCCAGGGCTAGGATTGAACTGTCTTTGCTCAGGACATAAATGGAGATTGAATGTTTAAAGGAATTTAATCTAGATTTCCATATCTCCTTGTTTCATCTGGCTCTTTTCCCAGGGATGCCATTTTCGGCTGCCTCTTGCTGTGTTTGGGGTGGATCTGGTTCTCCTTTCCTGCCCGGAGCGCTGATGGATGCCGGGTACAGCCCTGTCTGCAGCTCCCTCTTGCAGCGCAGGAGGGCAAGAGCGAGCCATGAGACGTGTGCCCAGCCTGATGGAGGCTGCTCCACAGGCTGCTTTCTTCCCTCCATTTACATCTGCTTGTGTGCCCCCTCCGGAATGGTCCTGCCGTGCGACATCAAAAGGTGTTTAAGGGAAAGGCAGGGCAAGGAGAGAGTGGCTACATTGCAGGAGGAAGCTTTGGTGAACTTTAGTTCAGCAAAGTTAGGGATGAGGTCAGGAAGCAGAGATCCCCTTGTGGCATTGCATGGGATGGGTGTAAAACGCTGGCCTTGGTGCATCCTCTATCTGCTTCACATTGTCACTGTGAAAGTTTTGGGACAACTTTGTGCCCTTAGGTTATATCAGGGAAAGTGGCTGGGTTATCCAGCCCCCTCCCACATTCCTGCCCAGGGCTGTGGGTAAGCTTGAACTCAAGTGCTGGGATTCTGTTGAAAACTAGAAAGGAAAGTTGTTGCCTGGGTCAGCTTTGGTGTGGAGATGGCTGGAGTCCTGTGGGCCATCACTGTGCTGGTAGCAGGACTTTGAGCACCCCCCCTTCCTGGGCTGAGCCCTGCACACCCTGTCTTAGTGGGAGGCACCCTCAAATCTGTAAAGAGAGCATGTTTTAGGGTTTGTATGTTGTTTGGGTTCAGGACAGAAGTGAATATGTTTCTCTTCATGTTACTACAGACAGCTGGGTGACTGCATGCAGGTCTTACTCGCCTCAGTTTCCCCACCCCAACACTGCCACACTGAGTGTGCCTACTTTGGAAGGACCTGGCAGCCTCTGAATTTCTCTCCAGCTTAGAGCTGCTGGCCCATGGTGGTTGGTGGCATGTGCACACGGCTGCCAGGGGACTTCCTCAGGGGTGGAGGCAACCTGGGCAAGCTGTGATCACATCTCTGAGCCTCCTCCCTGAGCTGCAGGGGTGTCCTGCAGAAGGGGGTGGCAGTGACCAGTTGTTGACAGAAAGGTGTCTGATGCAGGAACAGGAGAGACACTTCCTGCAGTGACTCTCACCTGTGACAGGTTTGACAGCACCTTGGTGGGGTTTAGCTCTTCTCTGCTGCAAGTCCCTCTACCCTGCAAGGAGAGGAGCAGCACCTTCTCCACTGGGCTGTGCATTTAGGCTGGGAGGAGTGTAGATGATTCAGGCCTGGATCAGCCTGGCTTAGAACTGGGCACCTGCTTTGGTGTGCCCCATCCTGCTGGGCCACTGGTTTATGGTCTTCTCCTGCCTCCAAGCTCTGCAAGTTGAGGTTTTGGCTGGTTTCAAGCCACTCTCTCTTCTTCTGACCCTCTGTGTGTCCCCCTCAATCAGGTGTCTCCGGAGAAGTGCCGCTTTGCCATCGGCCGCATCCTGAGCGAGGGCGACGCGAAGCCGTCAGAGGAGCAGATCCAACGGTTCCAGAAGTATGGCTTCAAGATCTTCAGCTTCCCTGCTCCCAGCCACGTGGTCATGGCCACCTTCCCGTTCACTACGCCCTTGTCCATCCATCTGGCAGTCAACCGTGTCCACCCAGCCCTTGACACTTACATCAAGGTAAGCGAGTGTGGCGTGAGGAGCGTTGCACGTGTTCAGTGGGCTGTCAGAGGCTGCTCTTCCTGACAGCTGATGGGGCTGCTCTGGCATGTCACGTCTTGATGCTTTCCCTTGGGCACTACCATCAAGATCTCCTCCTTTTGCAATCTGGCAGGTAGTTCCCCAGCAGGGATGTCCTTCCATTCGCTCGGTAGGCACAGAGGTGTCTTTTCTGCTGTTTTGTGTTTACGAGAAACAAGTTCTCATCTAATAACTTGCTGCTTTTCTCCTTAGCACAGAGATAAAAGCTGATTTTCCCCTCGAGTCTCTTTCATGTTGTTAGGATCTGGCAGGTATGTGCCCTTCGGTGTAATGCTTCGTGCCATGGAACTTCTGTTTTGAGTGCCAGCCTCACCAGTGGGGCAGCACATACAGGGACAGGAGGAAAAGTAAGAAACTTTCTGGGCTGTGGGCTTATGAAAACTTTCTTTCAAGCAGTACACTGAAATCTGTGGGTCTTGGCCCTGGGCAGCCGGCTGCTGTGGTCTGTGTTTGCCCTTGCCCCAAGGGGCCATCCCTGGTTCTCTGCTGCCTTGCTCTGGCTGCCAGAGCAGCTGTAGCAAGGTGTTCCCAAGCAGCACGTCTGACACAGGCACCTCCAGATGCAGGCTTTCCAGAGAGCAAGGAAGGTCCTGGCCAGCTGGATGTTGGAGGGAAGGGACTGTCCTTCCCAGTGGGGGAGGATGCTGTGGAGGGGCTGGTGCTCAGCCCTTGGCTTATCTGACTGTCGAGTTCTGACGCTTTCGTTTGTTCGTGTTGAAAGACACTATTTATAAACTTGCTTTTCCTGGCGAAACTCCCAGCCTTGTGGGGGAACCGTGTGAATCCCTCCAGCCTGCGCTGTGCTGCAGCATGGCTGCCTGGCTGCCAATCCTGGAACTTCAGCTGGGGGCTCTTTGCCGACCCTCCTGTCCGCTCCGGCCGCAGGGAGCCGACCACTGCTACTGGCGGAAGGTGCGTTATTGCTGGCAGTAGGTGACACCAGCACTGCTCCTTCCCCCCATTCTGGAGAGCAGAACCAGTCCGCTGTTCTCACCCTCTCTCTCCATCCTCCGTGTCTCCTCCTGGAGCCGTGCCGGCGTTGTTGTGGGGGCACCAGGCACTGCTGCCAGCCCTGCGGCGGACGCGCGGGCGGGCACGGAGGGGGCCGGCGGGGCGGGAGCGGCAGGTTGGCCGTGGGAGCGCTCGGAGACACCGGGCTGACGCCGCCCGAGCCGGGGAAAGGTCCCGGCGGTGCATCTGTCGCATGAGAGATGGAGTTGTTGGAGCTAAAAAAGGAACCACGGGTTGTTCTGGGAGCACCTGGTAGTGTTCAATGGGAGCAGTCAATTCCGATTTACAACGACTGAATTCGTAGGGAAACAGAGCACCCACAGCCACGTGCAGAGGGAGGGGCCGCATTTTGATCTCTGCCCCAGTGCCAGCAGCACGTGGGTCGGGGTGCCCGTGTCTGTCCAAATTTCCTGCCCATCTGGCACTGACACAGGCAGGAAAAAGGTGGATTTGCCATGCCGGGTGGGGCAGAGGGGAGTGGGTGCTGCTGCTCCCTGCACGCTGCACCGTGGGGATGCCCTGCCTTCCTCCAGTGTGGCACGGGGGACTCAGGAGGCCGTCGGCAGCTGTGCCAGCAGCATCCCTGCTGCTCCTGTGTCATTGCTGCTTCTCCCTCGGCCTGGACTGTCAGCACCCCTGGGGCTGTGCTGGCACTTCCTGGGATGGAGGGATGGGGAGGGAAGGGGGGGAAACTTTCATGGAAACAGGTGACCTGTGCCCGCTCGGTGGTGGGAATGGGGGTTGCCATGGAGACAGCTTCTCCAAATAGCATCCTTCATCCCACCCCCAGAGCCCAACTCCCTGAAGCAACCCGAGAGAGCAGCGAGACAGATTTGCTTTATTTATTTATTTGCTGTGTGCCTGCTTTGGGAAGGGTGCTGTTAATGAGAGCTGATGAGGGGGTCAGGCCTGCCAGGAGCAGGTCCCCCACAGCTCTCCCATCTCAGGAGGTCAGCAGGCAATAGCCATGAGGCATGAAAGGGGACTCAGTGGCAGGGATGAAATGCTGGCTCCCATTCCCAGGGAGAAAGAGGGAATTAGCTGAAGTGGAGGGAGGGTGACATAGCTGCCTAGTCCTAGAAAGAAGGTGTGGGAGAGCCAGAGATGGAGAGGGAGCTGCAGGAGGCAGGAAGAGGGTTGCAAGGTGGAGAGGGAGGGTGGAGAAAGCTTTGGAGATGCTGAGAAATAGAGAAGAGGAATGGGAGGAGAAGGGGACTGGAGGGGGGCATGTAAGGCAAAGGAGCTGAGGGTTTGGGGTCCAGCTGAGGGAACAGGACAGTGAGAGGTGGAGGGGGGGAAGTCTGGGGCAGAGTTGAAAGAAGCCTGACCACAGCTGGCACTCAAGTGGCCTTCCCACGGCATCCCCAGAGGTTAACTTGGGGACATCTAGTCCCAAAGGTTGGTGGATGTGGGTGAGATGAGTGGCTCCCTCTGGGCTTGCTGGTTGTGTGCAGAAGTTACCAGGAATGCCTGTGGCTCATGTTTCCCAAGCAGTCAGGGTGCAGTGGTGCTGGCTTTCAGCAGTCTGGACTTTGTGTTCCCCAGTCTGCTGCTGCTTTGGAGGGACAGGAAAAGTTAAAAACAAATTTATAACGAGAATAAAAAAAGAGCAGTAGGGTGACTGCCTTCTTTAAGGGCGGAAGGGAGATGAGCTGGCCTGGAGCAGGAGGTCTCATGTCCAGGCTGTCCTTACAGCATACATCTTTGCCCCCCTGGCTCTTGTGAGCTCAGAAGCTGGCATTTCTGTGAGACTTTTGGTGTAGGCCTGGCTTTTGGGAGCTGTGGGGAAATGGCTGCAGCCATCCTTGGCAGGTAAGAGGACATCCTTCCCCTGGGATGGCAGGCTGGCAGTGACTTACTGCCTAGAATTGCCTTCTGAGGAGCCCAGGAGAGGCTGCTGGCTCATTACTCTGAGCATGGCCTATTTAAGACATAGGCTGGGGTTATTTAGTGTCCCTTAAAAGCATTTCCTCCATAATAACCTCTGATGTTGCTTCTCCCTGCCTCCAGGCAGGTATGCCCTGCTTTCCTGGGATGTGCACTCCTGCACCACAACACAGCTGCCTGTCAGACCTGGCACTTCCAACTCCTGGGAGCAAAGGAGAAAGCTCTCCTCTGGTGGGGACCTTTTCTGACAGTTCTGGGAGCAGGTTATTCCCCTGTAACCTCCTGCCATTTCAAGGAGTGTTTCTTCTGGTTTAGGTATAATGAGCTCTCTGTGGTGGGCTATGTGTCCCTGCATCTCTCTGCATCCATTCTGGCATCTAGTGGGCACTCCCAGGTGGATGGGCTTGGACCTTCTGGCTATTGTTCTCCTCTGTCAGCTGGAGAATTGGCTAATTGCATCCAAGGCAGAGTTGGCAGGTGTCTCCCTCTGCAGCCCTAGAAGTGCCTGTTTCATCATGGCCTCTTTTTGTGGTTTTTTTGGGTCAGTTTTGTGCTCTCTTCAGCTAAGGAGAATGTGGAAGTGGATGCCAGTATCATCCTGACTGCCTTTCACCCTCCAGAACAGCAGCTGACTGACCTCAAACTGACTCTGCCTCACGTGGAAAACCGGGGGTTTATCTCTTTAGATGGTCCTGTAAAGGTATCCCCCAACTTCAGCTAAACTCCCAGCTTTTTTCCTTCCCCTGGGCTCTGTAATCACAAGTTTCTCACTTCTTCATGGGTGCAGATCTCGGGCAAGGATGGCTGGCATGAGCTCTGTGATGCCAGGAAAGACTGGGGAGACTATCAGGTTGGCTCCTGCCTGACAGAGGCTGTCGTGTCCCTCCACACCTCAGCTTCCCATAAAAGGAGCTCCACAAAGGGCTACAAAGACGTGGGTTGTTCTTGGTTACAGCAAGGAAAATGTATTATTCCTTGGACCATTATCTTGGAGCAAACTTTGCTCCCCTTGTCAGCTATGGCAGTTTAGGATGTGGTCACCTCTTGCCTCTCTCTTTGCTAAGCTAAATACACAAAGCTTTTGAAGTTCCCGTGTTTTCCAATGTTTTCCATATTTTCTGACCTTAATTTCTGGATTTTTGGACCTATTTTCAACTAAGAAAGTTCTGTGACTTGTCAGTAGCTCAAACAGATGCTTTATTTCAGCATTGGTTGTATTGCTGTAGCACATGAATCTCCAGTGGAGATCTTGTTCCCTACCACAGACCCCCCAGTCCTGGGTTTGACCTGAGCCAGCTAATAGTGACTTCAAACATGTGCCTCTGCCCTTTGATGGAGTTGTAGTTTCTTGATTAAAGATGGCAAATGAACCCAAGTCCAATGTCTTCTCTGAGCTTGATTGAATGGCACGAGTGCTGGTTTGTTTATCAGTCAAGCCCTCCCTCCCCACAAAAATAAATCATGTTTGCCAACAGGATCTGACAGCTGTAAATGAGTGTTGGCTGGCATTAATTATGCTGATCTCCTTTGCTTCCTGGTGATCTGGCCCAGATGCAGCCATCCCTATATTTTGTCTTGCCTGTCTTTGCCTGGGCAGTCTGTGCTTGTTCTAGTCAGTTATTTACCCACTGAATGTTGGCAGGTACAGGCTGCTGTCTCTCCTGGGACTTTTTAGCATCTCCAGCTGGCCAGAGATCACCCTTTGACATGTGGACAGCTTGTCAGCAGGGGCTTCAGCATGTTAACATGTGTGTTATCTGGGCCTGTGAGCCATGTGTTTTATCTTGTTGTGGACAGGTAGACATGTCATAAACAGAAGAACAAACATTCTGCCTGCATCCTCTGCCCATCTTGTCTGTCTTTATCCTAAATTCAGTGCAGAAATAGTCAGTGGTCACTCCTCCCTTCTCACTGGTGCTGCTGAGGTTTCCCCTGGCTGACCTATCCAGGATCTGTGCCATCCTCCAGACTCTTCTCCCCTACCCAGTGTCCCAAACAGCTCCATGACATGACACCTCTCTGGCTGGGGGGAGCTGGGAGCACAAGTGGTCCTTTATGGCAGCTGAGCCTCAGCACCCTTGTGAGGCTGCACTTCATCTTTCCCCTCTGGATCTCCTGACCATGCTGCTTCCTTTGCTCAGATCTGCTGAAAATCCTTTTCTCCCAGCTGTTTTAAATGAAGGTCTGTGGAGCTGTGTTCCCATCCCAGATGGTTTGTGTTTTAAAGGCCATCCTTTTTCTTGGCTGTTGGGAGGCTGGGGTTGGGGGTGGGGAGCTGATAAAACATTTGCAAAAAGGGCTCAATTATTGGGATGTTTTTCCACTTAAATTCTTTCTCCTGCATGATTTAATTTATTTATTTCGGGCTCTGTGCATGAAGCATTTTTAAATGCCAGCTTGTCGTGTGTGAGCAGCTCAGGCTTCAGTCTGCACGTGCGTGAGAGATGATCACAGTGGCAGCTTCAGCCAATCAACTGCTGCCTCAATTTTCCTCCAGAGGTCTAGGAATTACTAACAGATGCTCAGTCCCGTGTTCCTTGGCCACAGCTTCATTTGTCCTCATGAACTCGTTTGCTCTCCTGCAAGCCCTGGGGACCAGAAGCTGAAGACTACTGCCCAAGGTGAAGCCCTTGCTGAGCCAGGGCCACTCAAAGGCATATATCCATCTCATTAGAGAGAAGGAGGAGCAGGATACCTTTATCCAGAAGTTATCATCACTAACCTGGGACTTTGCTGCCCTCAGTGTCTCCTCATGTGGGTCTGGCAAGACTCATCCAGTTGATGTTCTTCCTCTTTGCATCAATGGGTTACCCTGCAGAGTATGCCAGTGGCTTTCTGGGAAATGGAGCCCTCAATCCTTCTCCTGCCTTTTTCCCATGCCCCAATGTGACTGTGGGAATTAATTTGCTTAAAGAGGGTGCTGGAGTTAGGGGTGGTGCTTCAGCTGCCTGGCTGGGTGGGATGACCTTCAGTTTAAGCCCATGTGTTCTTGAGTATAGGTCTGTAGGGTTCCCAGGAAGACTGGAGGTTTCCTGACACTGCTGGGAAGTGATCCTCACACATCAAATAATAACAGGGGAAAAAATCCTAGAGAGTCATAGAGGATTTGATGTCACCACCTTGTGTTGATGGCAAGGACGAGACCAGAGCTGACAGTGTGACAGGCTGCTTGGCCATGGGCTGTCAGACATTTGGAATAAGGATACAGGCTCCAGGGAAAGTGTTTTGGGAGCCCTTGCATGGTCCCTAGCTGGGCTGCAGGTCATGTCACAGGTGGCTGTCCACCAACCTGGCTGATGTTGAGGACAAGCACCAGGGTGGCTTGGTCAGCAGTGCTGGGGAACACCCTTGGCTGGTGTGTGCTCTCTGCCAGGACCCAGTGAAGCTCTGGATCTTGGGCTGGGGAGGAGGAGCAGCAGGTGAGGGGTGGGCACAGTGATGCTGCAGCTTGAGCCTGTCCAAAAGGTGACATGCAATGGCAGGAAGCAGAGAGGGACCCCGGGGTGTCTGTGCCTCTGCAGGCACGTTCATCTCTCGCTGACCTGCCCTGACAGCTGGTTTCCAGTGGCTCTCTGCTGCTTGGCACCCCCCAGCTGGATGTCACATCACATCAGTTCACGTGTTTGCAGCCACTTTTAGTTATTAAATATTTTTAGGGACAAAACCATCCGGAGATGTTTCGGTCCTGAGAGCGTGAGCGACCTCGCCTTGAGCGTGGAGTGGGCAGGGGAGGGCAGGACGCCCACCAGGTCAGGCTGGGGGCTGAGCCAGGTGGGAGGGAGTGTGGTGGGCAATGTCATTTAACTCTGTAGGAGCCTTTGGAGCTGCCTGTGCAGCAGAACAGGTCTGTTTAACCTGTGTCTGCAGGGAGTGCACTCCTCCTGTGTGGCTAATGGAACATATGGGGATCTGGGGCTCTGCGTCACGTCTCCTGCCACTCGCAGCAGGCATCCCCACTTCCCCATTTCCCCAGAGGAATGTGGCAGCCCCAGGCCACTGCTCATCTGCTGTCACCTTCTCCCTGGTCCTTGCGGGCAGGTGGTGAATTAACACTGACCATGCTTCATGTTTAGTGCTGCCTGTGCCAGGCATGTCAGTGTGTGCTGGTTTCCCAGCCTGTGCTGGTGCCATTCCTGCTGCTCTGCTGCCTGTGTCTGCACACACCTTTCCTCTTGCAAGCTAACTGTGTGGCTTCTGTTTGGGCTCTGCTGTTTGGCCTTTGCATGGGAGCAGGTGTGAAACTGCAGCTCTGACAGCATTGCTGCTTTGAGCAGGAAAGATTTGCTGAGCAGCTTTGAGCTTTGGTAGTTACAAAGACTCCTTCCCTGCCTCTGCAGCTTGTGGCATGTGAAATCACCCAGGTTTTCTTCAACTTTTTGTTGACTCTTTGCAAGAGTCTGTCTTAGCAGCTGGCAGGGGAGTGCTGGTTCTAGGGAAGCAGCTGGTGTGGGATGCAGGCTCCTGCCACTGTGGCCTCCCAGTTCTAATTGATAAAAAAATGGGGACAGATCAGGTTGGAAGGGGTAGGCAAAGAGAGAGAACCTTTCATGGGAAAGGGAGCATGGTTATCTGGCACACAATTGCATCTTGAAAGCCTCTGGCTCTGGGGTCTCCACCACATTCCTGTGGAGGCTGTTCCAGCTGGCAGATCAGCCCCAGGTCTTTGCCACAGTGGGTGCTTTCCTGTGACATCCAGCATTTTGACCCTATTGCTATCCTAGCTCCTTTATCAGGAACATTTCCAAAGGCAGCTCCTGGAAGAAGAGTGAACTTCAAGTGCCTGCCCTCCCATGCATGCCAAACTGTGTGGGCACCCCTGACAGCCAAAAGCCTGGACCTGTGTTAGCTGTCAGTCAGTGCTCCTGTCTGGGGGCATTTTTGTCCCAGGAGGGAGTAGGAAGCTACCTCACCTTCCTGAGTTGCTGCTTTGGAAAGTTGGGAGAGCAGCCTTGTAATTACTTGTTCAACCTTGCAAAATTATCACAGAGATGAATCTTCTAAGACAAAAGATTTGCTTCCCCCTGTTCTTTGCAGCGAGGATTAATGATCACAGGAGAAGCTGGGGATATTTCATACAGCTGTCCAAGGAAGAGAAAGAACTGAAATGGTTTGCCTTGGGCAAGGAGGGAGAGTGAAATACTACAGTGCTTTTCTGTCAGATCTCTTTATCGACTTGATCTGTATGTATGCTCTCCCCAGATGTATTTATAGAGAATCCCAGAGGATGCAATCAGCTCAAAAGGTTTTCTTTGTCAGGCACTGGAGACGTGTCCAGGTCTTTCCAGCAGCGACAGTGTCCTGAACCTTGGGGTCTTCCCCTCTCGACAGCTAGTCAATTAATTCAAGGATGAGATTGATCTGCCTCTCTGCAATTATTTTATCTGAGTCCTAATGAGTTTTGTCTGGACAAGTTCTTCCCCATAGCCCTCTGAAACAGACCTTGCCAGCTGTGCCAGGCTTAAGAAGCAGCAAAATGAACCCAATCAAATGTGAAACAGCTTCATAGAAATATTGCTCTTTTCCAACAAATGCTGTTGGCCCAGTTTCCCTGGCTGTGAAGCTCCCACTTTGATACCTGTGGAGCAGGCAGATTATACACTTGAAAGCGGTGGCATTTTTACCTCCAGAAAAGGGACCATTGTCCTATGACTGACTTGCACTTTTTCAGTTCTAGTTAGGTATAAAATGGCAGGAAAGGCCCTGCTTTGGGAAGGGGAGGAGAGTGAAAACATTTCTCTTCTGCAGCGAGTCAAAATATGGATGGATGAGTGGTGAGGTTGGGTGGTGATGGGATCACAGGGATG
Source organism: Trochalopteron elliotii (assembly GCA_024734555.1). NCBI lineage: Eukaryota > Metazoa > Chordata > Aves > Passeriformes > Leiothrichidae > Trochalopteron > Trochalopteron elliotii. The sequence goes on along the minus strand of JANPWX010019546.1, from coordinate 37,877 downwards.
AAAGAACAAAATCAGTTCTTGTTCCTCCTACCCCGAGTGTGTGCTGTAGTCAAGGCACAGCTTTGGGGCTGCACCAGTGGCTGGGGCACCAGTGGGGTGGCTGAGCCCAGCTGTTGGCTCTGAAGCAAAGGGTCACACTTGGAAGTCCCTCAGGGTCTCCTCGTTTGACAGGGAGATACAAACACACACACACACAGAGCTCTGTCAGTTCTGCCTGCCTGCAGCAGCTGCTGCCCTGTGGATGCTGTTTGAGTTGATGCTTCTGTGTGCTGGTGGCCCTGGGCAGAGGCAGCAGCCTGGAGGTGTCCAGAGTGGCCAGTCCTCATGACCAGGACAGGTGTGGAGGTCTGTGGAGCTGCTCACATCTTGGGGAGGCTTTAATGGGCTCAGCATGTGCATTTCCTCTCTCTGTGCTGTTGTCTGGTGGCCATCACTCTGCCTGGACCTGCAGGGACTCACAGCCTTTGGGGAGTGGGTGCAGGGCATGGAGAGGTGCAATGGTTCAGTGCAGACCTACACACAGCCAGTACCTCCCATCCTGCTTTGAGGAGCAAATACCCACTGCCTGTATATTGTCAGAGCAACTTGGATTGTCCCAGTAGGCTGCCAAATCCTGGCCCTTTGAGCTCCTCTGGGTTTGTCAGGGCTGGGTTCATCTTCATGGTGTCCAGCTGCCTCAGCTGTTGCAGGGCTCCAGAGCAGCTTGCAGACTGGTCTGTGAGCTCCTTGAAAGAGGAAGCTTGAGCTATGCTTTATTATTGGCTTGCAGGTTTTTGGAGAGTGCCTGTGAACCCTCAGCTCCAGGACTCCTTTTGTGTCTTTTCTTTTCCAGCACGTGGCAGCTTATTCCAGCCTGTGCTTCAGCCATACCAGGGGAAATCAGAGCCTGTAATAGAAATGTTGGCAGTTTCTAACTCCCATCACTCGTGCCTGGGGCTGGAAGGGATTACTCCAGATTAGAACTGCCCTGAGGCAGCTGATGGAGGTCCACAGCATGGCAGGATGTCCAAGCTTCCTGTGCTGCTTCCCCTGCTCCATCCCAAGCAAGCAACAAGCCATGGCAGTTCTCTTCACCCTCATGGCTTTTGTGCTGGGTGGGTCACCTGGCACCTCTCCGACTGCATGGGAACAAGGAAAGGTATTTTTTCCCCTGTCAGGCCACAGTGTGCAGAGGGGCCAGTCTCCCTGGGGAGCACGAGCCAGTGCTTGTCCTCTGTCACCCTTGAGCTGATTTCTCTCAGGATCTAGTGCAGTGCCCTGTGTTGGTAAGAATGGAAGGTAATACTCTCAAGAGTGGATCAGCATCTGCTGGTGCCTCTAGTCCAACCCCTTTCTGTGTCCCCAGCCCACCCAACATTCACCTTTTGTGGGCTCCTCGATGCTGTGGTGAATGTGAGGAGGCAGAGGCTCACACCTGGCTTGAGCAGATGCATTTCTGCTGGGTTTGTTGGAGATAAGCTCTCCCTTAGGTAGGATGCCTCTGCCCTACCAGGTCTGCTAGGCTGGGTGTGTAGTCTGAAAAAGAATGTGCTTCCAGCATGGAGAGAGGAACAAACCTTCCTAAGAGGGGAGATGATGATGGGGAGTCACCTCTGCTGGGTACCCTAGAAGAGAAACTAGTACTGATTTGGAGCAGAGGCTCAACACAACTTTTGTGACAGAATCAGCCTCCTCTGGCACTGGGATGGCAAAAGAGAGACGCTGGGGCCATGAAATGGAGTTACTGGTGAGGCTTGGGGTATGCTTGTCTTCTAGGCCACTGACATCTGAATTTTGCACATGTCTATTTTGCATGGCTGCCTCCTCCTAAAGCTCAGTGAGGCTCTGCTGATCTGAGGCTGAGCTCCAAATTAAATGATACCAAACAGCGTGGCTTTACATTTCAAAGGCTCTGAGCAGAAGGATGCCTGGGACTTTCTGTCCCTATGGAGTAATTGGAATGATTTTTTTTTTTGTATTTTGGCGGCTTATACAATGACCACCGGGTGCTTGCTCTGCAGACAGATGGTTTTACCTGCATCTTCTGCTAATGTGAGGGATTATAATAACCCTGCAGGGATGAAGAGGGGTGACAGAGCCGAGTACAGTGGGGAGAGCAAGTTAGTAACTGCCCTTCCTGGCTTTGGCTGCTTGTCACAGTGGATAACTTGTGGATGGGCACATTTGCATCACAAAACCCCTGGAAATTTCTGCTTCTGTTCCCCCATTCCACACCCCACCAACCAGAAAATCTCCTGGTACATTTACAGTTGCTACCGTGTCTCTTTCCCTTATCTTCACAGGGATGGACTCTAAGGCAAAGGTGCTGCTTGAAGATGGAGCTCTAAGGCAGCTGGGAGAGTGGTTGGTCTGGGAGCCCCAGTCCCAGCATGGCACTGGGGGCTGTTGCCTTTCAAATGAAACCTGGAGGGGTGTCCTAGCTCTGGGGGATGAAGAGAATATGTCATGGCTGATCATAGAGTGGCCCTGTCTGCAGCTGCCTGTTGGCTTCATGCATTTGCTGACAGGCTCTGTTCCCACTCCATAAGGTTGTAAGGCACTCTGGGAAGGCTGCAGGGAGGGAAACAATGGCCTCATTCCCATCGTGGACACCTGCATTTTTCCCTTCTACTGGTTGGCCAGTTACTCTCATTAACTCAGGGGTTTATTTCTGCCTGGGGCTGATGGCAGGTCCTTGACATGCAGGAAGGTAGATATCTATCATCTGCTGGGGCCAGCTGCTCTGCTCTTCACGATGGGCAGACTCACAGCTTGGGGTAAGGTCCTCCCAGTGATTCAGTAACCAGACCGTGAGTTGGCAGAAGCTTATCAAGAGGTCAGTGTGGAGAAAGTCTTGCTCAGGTACTTCTCTGCCTGAGCAAATCCCATGAGCAAAGCAGAACTGGCTGCTGTGGCTGCAGGAGCTGCCAGATGTTGTGGGCTCGCAGTGGAGGAGCCCAGCCATTGATCCTCTCTGTTCTTGCCTCTTCCTCCTCCTCTCTCACGTGCATCTCTAGGTACCAAGTTCACTTGCCCTGCCCAGGTCCTGCCACCCCAAGAAGCCACTGCCTTAATCTCCCAGCAGTTCCCCTGCAAAGCTGTGTCTCCTGGTGGGAGCCACTTTGGGACCCATTGGCTCAGCTCTGGCTTTCTGCTGTGCCCTGGGGCACAGGACCAACGTCCAAATCCCTCCCCTCTTGCTATAGGAGACCCAGCAGCCTTCCTGGGACAGAGCTGCAGCAAGCTGTGGCTGCTTGGGGAAGGGCAGATGGAGACAGAGGTGTAGATGTGCTTCCCCAAAGCCCTCCCCCTCCTCCAGGTACCCAGAGTTTGAGGGGGGACATCAGCACTGGGAAGAGGAGGGATGTCCTCCAGGTCTCAGGGCACTAATGAGGATCTGGGGCAGCTCTGGTGGCTGCAGCTTTGGCTGATGTGCTGCTGTGTATGGTTTGGGATACCTGGGAGGGCAGAGCAGTGGTACAGATGGGTTCTTGGCTCCCAGGAAGGAAAGATCTGGAAAGCTGAGTGGCGTGATGCATCTCCAGAGCATTCCCGGCTCATGGAGCACATCTGGGAACATATGGGATCCTTGTGGAAGGGCAGAGTCAGGCTGGGCTCTGTCCTTGCCTAACTGCTTTGATTCTCCTCCTGATTGATCTGCACAGTCAAACTCACGCTCCTGCGCTGGCAGAGGAGCAGTTGCCAGACTGCAAAGGTCGCTGAAAGCAGCTGCTCCCCTCCCCTGCTGCCTCCGTTGCCGGCAGAAGAGCCCAGCTTTGGAGGCGCTCAGCTTGTGTCCCCGCCGGCACCGCCAGCCGCCGGCTCCGCACGCCCGGCACACCGCGGCGGCTCGGCGGGTGCTCCGCTCTCCAGACCAAGGTAATGAGCCCCCGGGGACCTGCGCCGGGCCCCTGGTGGGCAGGAGAGGAGGAGGAGGAGGTGAGAGCTGCAGAGGAAAGGCAGCATCACCTCGCTGTGCCATGCCCGCCCTCAGCAGGGCCGATGGAGAGAAGCCGGCCGGCCCGTGTGGCCGCTGAGATGGCGTGTCCCGGCCCGGGGACACCTGGGGCTGTCCCTGATGGATCTGCCCGCTGCCGCTGGCTCGCCTCCCTTACCCCCTGCTCGCCTCGCTGTGTTCCCAGCTCCTCCCACACTGCGGGCAGCGTGCCCGGCTGTGCCGTTCGCTCCGTGCCCGCCGGCGCCGGGAGTGCGCTGGGGATTTCCTCGGGCGAGTCGTTACCGCCGGCGGCGGCAGCGGCTGCGGGCTCTGGGGGCTTCATTAGCCCAGCTCACCGCGGGGAATTCTCATCACGCAGGAGCCCAAAGTTCCTGTCTCTTTGCCCCTTGCCAAGTTTTTGGGGTAGAGAGGTGCAAGCTCTTGGATGTGGAGGTTTGAAGGTGGCTTTGCTGGAAGCCTGTGGGGAAATGCCTCTTGTTCATTTATAAACATTCGGGAAGGAACTTGTCCCAGGCCCTGGCTTGCTTTTAAAACGTGGGGATATCTGTCCCTGGGGCAAGGGAAGGAGGAACAGGAGGAGCAGTGAACTAAAGGTGACCAGTGGCCCATGGGTGTCTGCCCTACAGAGAGCCTGGTTGGGATCCCCATCACCCAAGTCAAGCCTGTGAGTGCAGGGTTTCCCTGAGTGGGAGCTCAGACAGTCTTTCTTCAGTGTTGGCTGCACTTAGCTGATAGCTTTGAAGATCCTCCTGTCCTGGAAACTTGCTTTCTGACATCAGATTTGCCAACATGTTGTACTTGAGATGTGTTTATGGATGTCGTGATCAGCTTGCCTATTCTTCCTCAACAAACCAGGCTGAAACCCACTTGATCTTTTCCTCTGGATCTTCCTTGCCTTCCAAATGAGGCCAATAAGCCTGACAGTAAGTCCCTGTGGGTGGGGAGGGAGAACTGTTTTGTTTGGGAATCAGGCAGTTGCATCCTGGCTTTGCCCTGGGCTGCTGGTGGCTTTATCTGTTCAAGTTCAGTGAGGTTAAGTTCTTCAGCTTCCCTTTTTGGCTTTCTCAGCTGTGAAGGGATGGTGTGAGGCTGAGCTTAGCTCATCGTGAAATATATTCCATGAATCCTGGGAACTGGGGGCGTTGCAGAAAGACAAGGTTGTTCAAGGAGGTAGGAAGGGACAGAGAGGGTATTTATTCCACTCCTCCATTTTCCTTCTGGGGCCACTGATGTGACACATGAGTTTGTCCTGAGGATTGACAGGCTCTGGAAGAACGAGTAGAGAGGCCTGCAATCCAAAGAGCAAGAGGAAGGGGTTGGGATTTGGAAGGGACAGCTCAGATCTTGTTTCAGGAGAATGAGAACCCCCGTGTGCTGTGGGCACCAGGCACTGCTGCTCCTGCTCCATTTCTGTTGCTTTGGCTTTGCTGCAAGAGGATTTCATGACAGGATTTGTTGTGGGTGAGGACATGTGTCAGAAGGCTGCAAACCACAAGTCTCCAGCTTGTCTGGACATTCTTGTTGCAGAAGGGCAAGTACTCAAGGGAATGGTGGCCCAGGAGAGAAAGCCATCAAGGCAAGTTGGGAATGTCCACGTGGATGAGGAGCTCTCTGAGTTATCCAAGGAAGAAGATCTGTCACCAGAAGAGTCTCATGGCACGGCAGAGCAGGTCACTCTGGGTTAGGACTTACTCTCCCTGTGAGCAACGTGACAAAGACAAGTTTCAAAGAGGCTCCTTTTGCCTGTGTGGTGTCCCATGCAGGGTGGGAGGCTGCAGTGCAGTGGGCTGCCTGGCTGAGGCAGAACAACAGGAGATGATCTTGGATGATGATCCCTTTCCTGAAAGGCCCTGCCTTGACAGGAGACAGAGAAATTGCCACAGCTGCTGCTCCTGGCAGCCTTGCCAAGGCAACAGAGCAGGCAAAGCGATTTAGCATTGCTCCAGTCATCCGTGATGGCAGAGATCATTGTATCAACCCCTTCAGCATTGTGATTAATGCTGAAGAAGCATCCTGTGATGGCTGGAAGGAGTGTGTTGGTCCCTGGAGATCTGCTCTCTGAAGCAGAGGCAGCCCTCTCCAGCTGTGGTCCTCCTCTCCCACAGTCTTGTCTGCCTCCTTTTGTGTGTAGCTGTTGACCTGTGTGCTCCCATAGTGATGGGACAGGAACCCAGGACTGGTTCCTCAGGAGAGGAGAGATTATGTGAATTGACACAGATTCCTTTTCTTATGATGAAAATCCAGTGTTTGAGCTTTCAGAATGGTTAAAACCAAAGTCCCCTTCAGACAGTTCGTGTGTAGCTGTGATGGGGAAGGAGAAGAAGAAAATGGGATATGGTGGGGTCGGGTAGGAGGGAGAGTGTGAGAAAATATTATGGAGCTCTGGGAAGCTGGTGAGTACCATCTCCCCAGCTGATATTTTATCCATGGTGAGTACAGGAGCAAGGCAGAACTTGGGAAAGTGGAAAGCACCGAGTCTGTAGGGAAATAATCTTTTTTAATACAAAAGTTTCCTTTACTTCTGTAACTCTCTGCTCCAGAACTAATTACTACCAAATAACCATAACACCGGGGGGACCCAAGCCCTATGAACTGCGTTTGTTTGCACCATCTGCTCTTTATTCTGCAGGTGACGTTGCTGTAGTTGGGGGCAGTACCATACATCCCTGGAAGCACTCTGACTAATGTACCTGAACGTGTCTGGACTGGCAGTTTTGTCCAAGGCTTGTCCTACTCCCATGCTGGGGGCTCTGACTGCCCATGGTTCCTTTCTGAGAGCTTTTATCTTGCTGGGACTTGCTACCTGGCTTATCTCTGAAGATGATGGATGCTCCTTTGTGTGCTGCAAGATTTCTCTTGCAGCTCTCAGGTGGATGCTGGAAGAGGAAAAGGGCCAGAGTGTGTCAAGGCCTCTGGCGAGGCAGGGCTGGAGCTTATTCCCTTTTGCTGGAGAACAGGGTGGAATCTCCATCCCAGGGAGAAGAAAAGTGTTCATGACTCTGACAGCAGCTGCCAGCCATGACCTGGGAGCCTGTGCGTGGTCCCTGCCAGCCCTCTCAGGCATTGAGATCTCCTGAACCCACCAACTCCCCCGGGCTCATTCCTTTAGCTGTCAGTTTGTCCGTGCCTGGCAGCTGGCACTGTGCAGCTCCCGCCCTGGAGGAGCCACGGGAGCAGCTGGGTGGTTTGGCCCAGGGAAGCGCGGGTGGGCAAGGTGTAAATTGCATGGCGGGCTGCCTTCACTGAGGTGAAAATGAAAAACTCTCCCAAGCTATCAAACCCGGTGTTTCACGGCTCCCGTGGTCCAAACACACTCCCACTCCCTCTCACTGCTGCAGAGAGGATCTCGGGGGCTGGTTTTCTCCTGCCTGTCCTGGAGCCGTGGCACTGCCACATCAGGAGGGTGGTGTGTCCTGGTTGCAGGCAGGACGCCGTGGGAAGGGAGAAGTGTGCTGAGGGCAGGCAAGGATGCTGGTGGCGTGGGAGGTGCTAATTGCCAGGCTCTGTATTCTGCTACCTGGAGGATTTGTTATTCTTTGGTGAGACTTTGTTTCCCACTGCCTTAGCGCTGGTGGTGCCGCTCATTTTTCCTGCTGGCTGCTGGAAAGGGCCTTTTATTGATTGCAATAATCTTGCCTTCTGTTTCTGAAACACCTCACAGCCCAGAGGATTGGAAAGCAAAGCGCACGTGCAGGGGAGCAGTCTCACCACCTCTGAAATGTGAGTTTCTGCAGGCTGGGAAGCAGCAGCTGTTCCCCAGCCCTTGGCAGGCTGTGCTGTGTGCTGGAGCTGGCTCCGGGTGCCGTCGCCCTGGGAGGGAGGGCCTGCACAACTCCACGTGCACACTGCTGGAGCTGCAAGCTGAGATGTCGGGGTTTCCTTGATGCTTGAGGTATAACTGGTGTGAAGCATGTCTGCCTGCCTCTCCCTCCAGCAATTTGTCTTCCCTTCTGCCCAGACATCTCTTGGGCTCATGGCTCCTCCCCAGCCTCTGGCTGACTCTGCCCATCATTGAACAGCCCCGGGCACCCAGGCTTCATCCCTGTCTCCCATTGGTAGGTGTGGCTCAGCAGAAAGGACCAGAATCACAGTTAGGTTTGGAAGGGACATTTAAAGGTCATCCAGTCCAGCCCCCCCCTGCCGTGGACAGGGACATATTTCACTAGAGCAGCTTGCTTAAAGCCCCATCCAGCCTGGCCTTGAACTCCTGGCTATGTTCAGGGGTGGGACATCCCTAGCTTCTCTGGGCAACCTGTTCCAGTGCCTAACAACCTTCAGCACAAGGCATTTTATGTCTGGTCTAACCTGCTAGCTTTTGCTTTAAAACCACTGCCCCTTGCCCTGTCACCACAGGCCCTGGTGAAAAATCTCCATCTCTTACAAGCACACGTTAGGGCTCCTTGAAGTCTTTTCCTCTCCAGGCTGAACAACCATAACTCTCAGCCTGTCTCCATAGCAGAGTTTTTCTAGCCCTTGGAGTGTTTCTGTGGCCTCCTCTGGACCTGCCCTGCCATGTCCATGACTGTCCCATGCTGGCAACCCCAGAGCTGGAGGCAATATTCCATGTGAGAAGAGCAAGAGCAGAACTGAGGGGACCATCCCCCTCAGGCTGCTGTCCACACCTCTTGTAGTGCATGCAGCCCAGGAAATGCTTGGCCCTGGGAGGAAGAGGTGCCTCTATTTTTTTGCTTTCATCAGCTCAGGTGGGTGACTTGAAGCAGTGTCTAACCTCAAGCTGCTGTCTGAGCAAAGAGGAAAGGAAATAGGGACATTCCCAGTCTGGGTCTAGGACAGAGGGATGGCCCAGCAAGGATTCTGTCTCCTGGCTAAACTGGGAGAACGCCAAAGGGCTCTGGGTGCTGTGCAAATGAATTGCAGAGCCTCTCAGGACTACCTAGCACCCGTGTTCTAAGATAAGCAGGGATGACACACCGAGCATGGAGTGTGTGAGGAAGCGAGGAGGATGTGGCACACAGCACACTCCCCCCAGTCCTAGCTGGTGGCTCAGTTTCAGCTTGTAATTTTAGCAACTGATTTAGGGCTGTTCAGCTCCACACAGTTTTGTTGTTCCTTTAAAATCCCTGGGGCTGAGACATCTGACCCCATCACTGAGAGATGGAGAGAATGGAGGCCTCCAGCTGGAAGGAAGGTGTGAGGGAGTTGTGTTGTCTGGGCATGCAGAAGTTGCTGGCATATGAGGACTGGGTTAGTGGGTCACCTGGGGGTCTCCCCACACTCTCCCAGGTGCCAGCTGACTTGCTGGCACTACCCAGAACAGCCCCAGTGCTGGCAGAAGAGGCAGTGAGGCTGTGGTGGTGCCCTGGCTGGCTAGGGGGATGCTGGTGAGCCCCGCCAACAGGCAGCAATCCCCAGTGATGACCACAAGCTCCCTGTGTGTTCACACCCTCCATCTATTCCTTCTTCAGGGGTGGCAGCATAATAAATGGAAGGGACTGACCCCAGCTATGGAAAAACTCCTCATGTGGCTGGTGTTGCTCCAGTGTCACAGCAGGATGTGGATGGCACCAGCACCATGTGCCCTTCTGCTTCCCTGCAGTTGGCAGCAGCACATCCTGTCACAATAAGAGCAAGGGTGAGCAGCAGTTCCAGGCACACTGTGCCAAAGTGATGTTGAGACAACCCCTGTTAACAACCCAGAGCTTCTCCTTGAGTCTGGGCCGTGCTGGCCAGACTTGGTCCACATGTCCATTGGCCCTTCTGGGCAGTTGTTCTCTTGATTGGCACTGTGCAGAGAGCAGTCCATGCTTAGGCTGGACCCTGCACTGTTGGCTTTCCAAAGGGCTCTGGGCCAGCTCCAGTCTGTCCCAGCCTTTCAGCAGTGCCCAGTGGCAGATCCCTGGAGGGTTCATCCCTGGCTGGTGACCAGGAGGGCAGCTGGGGGCTGCCTGTTTCCCCTAAGGGAGAAGAGGGTTTGCATCTGCTGGGTGACCAGTTTCTTGCTCCCCATGGTTTTTTCAGTCCTCGCTGGGGTTTAGCAGGCACATTTGTCATGTGTTGCAGGCAGAAGGGGCTCTGGCAGGGCTGGGTGACAGACACAAGCAATGGCTGTGTTCCTATGGCACACAGGGGGTTGGAGCATGAGGTGGGCTTCTCTGCAGTGGAGCCAGGAGCTGCTGGGCAGCATGAACAGCTCAGCCTCCAGCTCTGCTCCAGCAGGAAGCTTGCTGGTGGCATGAAAAACCTCTCCACAACTGCTCCTACAGCATCAGTCCTGAAATAGGGACTCAGTGGGCTGGTGTGACTTAACCATCACCTTGTAAGCTATTCCAGGAGGTCACAGTAAGGAGTCAAGGGTGACAGGGAGCTTGTGGGGTGAAGTGGGGTGAGGAGAGCAGCTGCTTCCCCACTGCCTTCCTGGAAACACCAGAAGTGTTCTGGGTTCAGCTGGAGCCTGATTGCCAGCATGCCCATGCATGGTGAGGATCCAGAGAGCATCCACAAGGCTCGTTTGTGGTCTCCTAACAAGATGAATTCTCGCAGCAGTGGGAGATGAAGCAGATCTAGTTGGTGACATTTGAATTCCTGAGCAGATGAACCTGACAGAGTGACAGAGACAGTCCCTGCAGTGCCCCAGCTCATCTTCTGCTTCCCAGCAGGTGCTGAGAGCCATGGTGTGACACGAGCACCCTGCCACCTCCTTCCACCTTTGCACAATTCCACTGGGATTTTAGTGACTGCAGGTCATGTCTTGGACACCTTATCATGTCCTTTGTAGCCCTGGGACTACTCTGGTACTCACCCAGGAAAGTGGAGGCATCTTCCTCCTGGGAGGCTGTGCTCAAGCCAGGTCATGGGCAGACACTGTGACAAGTAGGGGGAGGAGGATTTGTGCTGACAAATAGCTGGCACCTCCTGCTGCTGGGGAAGGTCTCCCAGAATGCTGGTCATTGCATAATCCTGTTGTCATTTCTGATGCATGAGGCTGGAGGATGCTCCATTCCTAGCAGGGTGAGAGTGACCTGGAGAAAATCCTACAGTCAGTGAGTGGTGGTAGGTGATATGGAACCCGAGGTTAAAGGTTGGGCAGGGTGCTGTTCCATCTGGGAAAGAGGAGTGCAAGAGTCTCCCCTTACATAACGCCTTGCTCCTGAGAAGGTGGTGAGAAGCACCCCACCATGTTCCTCAGATGGGCTGAGAAGGAGTTGGCTTCACAGGAAGCAGTGGGTCAGATGTGGCAGGAGTATGCTGGAGCTGCTGTTCTGTCAGAACTGAACTTGTGGACTCTGGATGCATTTGTGTGTGTAGATGGGCTGTATGGATTGTGTGCCATGAACCCCCTGTTTCAGGTCAGGAGGGTCCTGGATGGAAACCAGCCCTGAATGCTATGCTGCTGCCTCTGTCTTTGCTGGCCATAGGAAGGGAGAGCCCCTGGCAGAGGCTGAGGAGGGAGGTGGCACTGCACAACCTTGCAAAGGGACAAGTCCCCTTCCTTGCCCCACTTACTGGTCCTGTTGTCACAGCCAGCAGCCTGACACTGACAGTGTCCCACTGTTCACCTCTTGCTGAGCTCCTCCACCCGTGTGAGACTGCCTTGGATTTGACTGGAGGGCTGGCCTTGCAAACTCCACATTCCCCTTGCTGCTCCATCTGTTGGCCTGGTGGCACAGCCAGCCAAGGGCTCCCTCCTCAGTGGCAGTGCAACGCTGCCTGTTGGCTCTTTCTGTTGTTTTGCCATGTTGTTGAGCCTTTGCTAATTCTCTCTCTTCCCACACCTTTGCCTTTGGGCTCTGCTCTCCAGTCTCTCTGGGTTGTTTCTTTTCATTGCAGTGTTTCTCTCCACAGGAATAATCCCAAACTCACTGTGTCACCAGCCTCTTTTGCACTTTGCTGCACTATTCTTGCCTGGCCTCTGCCTGCTTCCTAATCTTCTTTGGTATGATCACAAGGCTGATCTCCCACCCCCTTTAGATGATCCCCTTATCCATTTCTGTTGTCATGGCTCCCCACCCCATCGCCTCTGCCCATTTCTCAAGTCTTTATGCAGCCTCATCCCTTTGTCCCAGGCTGGACAGGACAACATTCCCAGCTGCAACCTCTCTGCTCCTTCTTGGGGACATAGTCTCCTCCTGAGCCCACCTGAGCTCTGCAGCAGCCCTGCCAGAGACTGGGTTTCTCTGGGAAGAAACATAGAAGCAGAGGCCAGCTCACTAGCCTGGCTTCCAGCTTAATTTGTACAGACATAAATTAGCACCCCCAGGCTCTGGTTTCCCTCCATTTCATTTTGAGAAAGACCCCGGATGAATTGGGAGGAAATCAAGTGTTGTAGCTGTCCTTAATGAGGCAGGCATGGGTATTGACAGTGAGTGTTCAGCCACTTGAGTGTGATCTCACCAACCTGGTCGCCAGCCATGGGCTTTGGCTGCTGGACACCTGGGCTCTTCTGGCTTCAGGGACTCAGAGCTGCTCCTGGCAGGGTGGAACATACTTGTCTCTCTTATAGGACGGTCTTGAGTGTGAAGCAGCAATTGGCTCAAGAGCTAGTCCTGCTCTTCATTCAGGTGTGCATTTTTATTCCTTAAAAAACCAGGATTCCCACATTTTGTATGGGCAGAGGGGTTGTTGTTTGTGTTTTGGGGGTGCCACTTCTATGTCTGTGTAATTGGAAGTTGTAGCAGCCTAGAGTAGATTGTAGGGAGAGGGTATGACACTCTTTTGGAACTTTAGGAGGGGCTTTGGAAAGTCAGTTTGGGATGTCTTGAAGGCCAGACTGGAGCCCTGAGGATTTAGACTGGTTGGAGACCTCACATGAAGTTAGTGAAGGTCTCTTTGCTCTGAAGGTCCTTTGAGTTGTCCTTGTCTGCATGAAGTGGTGGAGGGCCAGCTGGATTTATTCAAAAAACCCTGCAAATCCTGGAGATACCCATCTCTGGTGTGTGTTGCAGTAACCTAAAATAACGAGCTGAGCTGGAGGTTGGCGGGTGGGCTTGTGGTTGGTAGAGCAAGGGGCAGAGCGGCGGGGAGGGCTCCTGTCTGCCTTGTTGCTGAAAAAGCAGGAGTGATATGAGCCGCCTCTGCTCTGCTGCTAAAAACAACCCAGCTTGTTTTTATTTAATACAGTTTTGGTCTGCAGGCCTCAGTGTTTCACCTGCCCGTGAGTGGGAACTCCAAACTCCAGGCGCCTGGGAGGCGTCCCTGCGTGTCCCTGCAGCACTGGGATAGGAAATGTGATTCTTCCAGGGCTGGAGGAGGGACTGCTGACATTGAGGCTGGAAGGCACTGGGATGGGATGGGTGAAGCTTCTGCTGGAGTCAAGTTTCTGCCACTGTGGTGTTTCTGGGTTAACCGGGCCTCTGCATTGCCAGATCCTGCAGGCTTTCCCAGGAAAATGGACCCAGAAACTGCTCATGTGGGATTTCTGCCTGTATTTCTTGTGCAGTATCCTGGCAGCTTGAAGGTGGCTCTCCGGGTGGTCCCACTGCCAGCAACAGGGAGAGGGTCAGTGTTGGTTCATGTCTGTTGTGGATCCTGCCTGGTGCCAGCATTAGTCTGGGAAATAAATTATTCTAAAATCACATTGGTCCATCCCCAGGGCTGAAGGGAGTCAGGCTTTTGTAAGATCATGACTGATGTGTCCATAGAGCTCATTCTTGGTGTGGGACCAGCTCTGGCTACAGAGAGCCCCAGAGGGATGGGGACCCTGCTGGAGGATGTGCAAACAAGCCACATCAGCAGGCCATGACAGAGGAGAATAGTTGAGGCAGGGAGGAAAATCACTGGGTCAGTGAAGAAGAAGAGGATAATCAGGACAAGAGGGAGGAAGAGAATATCTGGGGCAGGGAGGAGGAGGAGGATGATGATAATCAAGGTGGTTGCAGGGTTAAATAAAAACTGTCAGTGATTTGAAAAGGGGAAAGAAAGAAAAAGAAAACCCACTGAAGAGACACTCTCCTTTCTCACCCGGCGTGTAATCAGCCGCCCCCTCTGCCAGCGAGCAGCTGGCGGGCGGGCGGGTGAGGAGGGGGTGGCAGGAGGGGTCCAGCTGCTCCTGGGCCCGGCCTCAGCACCCCGAGAGTCCCCACAGCCCCAGCTCAGCTCAGCACGGGCTGCCTGGCCCGGGGGATGTCCTCCTGTCATGGGTCCCTGACAGGCTGGGAGTCTGAGGTCTTGAAGAGCACTGCCAGGGGGAGGTGGGGTGAGGAAAAGGAGGAGAGGGACTTGTCTGAAATGCCATCTCCCACTCCCCCTGCCCTTGCCGTTCTGAAAGGAGCTGCCTGAGCCTTTGGCTCTGGATTATATTAATTAGCAGAGAAGTGCTATGCCTGCTCGTGGGGCTGTGCTACTCATGTGCTGTTTGTGGGGCTGTACTGCTGGGAGGAACCAGAGATCCAGCAGGTCTGTGTGAAGCAGCTGCCTCAAGCTCCCCAAAACCCCTCGCTCCAGCCCAAAATAAGCACATCAAAACCAAGGCTGAGCTGGGGGTCATCTGCATCTCCTCCTGGAGCCCCCAGCTGGCTGCTTACCTTCAGGGCCAAATCTGCCTGCCCTGATACATGGGGCTGGTGTGGTAGGGGAGGCAGCATTGTGGTTTTAGGATGGCACCCTCTGCTCCTCACTAGGCCTCCATGCCTGTGGGCAAAGAGGACCAGTCTGACCTGGCCAGGCTGGCAGGTCAATCTGGTGGGGGGCTGCTGGGGTGTGGAGGGGCGAGGGCACACCCCTCCCCATGGCTGCTTTGTGTCTTCCAGGAGAGGAAGCTGTGTGCCCACCCCCGGATCGAGATCTACAAGCAGGACCGCATCTACTTCGTGTGTCCCCTTGCCCGCCAGGGAGACTTCTATGTGCCTGAAATGAAAGAGCTGGAGAGGAAGAGCAGGTCTGCTGCAGCTGTGGCTGAGGATGCCCAGACAGACATCACAGGTATCTGTGGCTTGTGCACGGGCTCCATCTTCAATTGGCATCAGCCCTCACAGAGGTGGGGTCCTGGTGTCCCCAGTCCTGCTGCCTGAGCAGACAGACAGGGACTGACCTGTGCCCCTCTGGTACCCAACCACCGAGTCTCAGCACACCCCTTCCCCTCACCCTGGGCTGATCCCCAAGGGTCTGGGATGACATGCCCTGAGATGTCATGTCATGCCATGCCTCGGGGAGCACCCAGGAACCCTTCCTTGCAGTTTTGGGTTAAGACACTGACCCACTGTTGTTAGTGCAGAGCTGGATTTCACAGCTTTTAGTTGCAGCTGGGCTTGTTTTTCTCTTTGTCATATACATCTTCCTTGATCTCATCTTCATCTGTTACATATTGGGATTGCAAAGAGCTTAAATACCAGGTTGCTGTAGCTGGTGATGGAGTTGCCTGAGAGCATCTGCTCAGCAGGATTTGTTGGAGCCTGGATGTATTCATACAGGAAGGGACCACAATGGCTGTAGGCGCAGAACAGCAGTGCTATAGTAACCCAAAATGCTAGTTGTCTTCAGCAGCCCACATGCTCCCGTGCCTGTGAGATGTAGGAGCTGGCTATCCAAGCATTCCCAGGCACTGGACAGCACATCCCAGCCAGCTGCTGGCAGGGGAAACCACCTCCCCCTGCCCCACGGGTTGCCCATGCTTGTGTAATGGGCATGAAAAAACCATGAGGGCTGTGCTCTCCTCCCGGGCAGTTGGGTCATTTGCTTTAACACATCTTCAGGTTTGGGTCGCTTTAATTCTTAATCGCCTAAAAGCGAGACTGGGAATTGCTTTCTGGGAGCTCTGTCCATTTAGCACTGCAGTGAGGAGTCTAATTGGAGCTGTTTCCCAGCACTTCCAGGTCCTGTGTTTGCACGGTGCTCACTGGGCTCTTCTCCTCTTTCTCTGCCTTGTGTTGGGGCGGCTGCTGGGGGCACCAGCCCAGCTTGGCCAGGGCTGCCCCGGAGCCCGCTGGCTCTGACATCTTCCTGGGGTCACCCCTTGGTTTTGGAGAGGGATGGCAGGATCTGTGGGAGCAAAAGCAGCTTGAGGGTGGTGCCTTCAGAGCTGCATGTACCCCTTCTCCCTTCTGCAGCCCACTCCCTTCTGCCATGCTCAGGGGGTGCATGATCCCACAGCACAGCCAGGGATGCTCGGAGCAGCCACTGCCCTGTGCCCTGGCTGTCTGGGTGCTTTCCCTGGGGTGCCACTGCCAGCGTGCCCACAGTGGGGGAGTCCCCTGCCCTGCTGGAAGAAGGGCTAGTCTTCCCAGTTTTAGAAGGCAAATGATATTGGACTTCTTCACTCTGGGCCAGGCTCCTCCACCATCCCTCCCCTCCCAGGCACGTAGATGAGCTTTTGTCAGTGCACTCTGATGCAGTGCCATCTGCTGAGTCTGCACAAAACCAACTCAAAATTATAATAACTATGAGGTTGGCCCTGCCTGCGAGACTAAAGAGTTGGGTTTGGATGTTGCACTGTGATTGTCACTGCACCGTGGCAGAACCACATCTGATGGGGTGTCACATCCTTGCTCTGGCTGAGGATGTGGCAAGCCTATGGGTGGCTTGTGCAGCTCCTGCCTGAGGGTTTTGGTGGTCCCAGGAAGATTACACCTTATGAATGAGACTGGTCCTCCCTTCTTGACAATTTTATGTGCTGGGATCTGTGCAACCACCTCTGAGTTGGAGAAGAGAAACCTCTTTTCCCATCCTTTTCATCCTTCTTCCCTGGGCAGTCCCTCTAAACCAAGTTCCAGTTAGTCACAGCCCCTTCAACGGGCATGATGGACACAAGATCTTGATGACCCAGCAGATCCCAGGATGTCTGTGACAGTTTTTAAGCTTTCCTTTGCCAGCTGGAGGGTGGGCACAGCAATGTCCCCATCTGCCTGTCAGCATAACCTCCAGTCAACCCAAGTTGCTTGTGTTTGGGTTATTTCTTGATCCTTCTCAGCTTTGAGTGGGTGTTTCAAGTGGTCCTGCCCTGCTGGAGGGTCAGACAGTGCTCCTGGGACAGTGGGGGCAGGTGGTGGTCCCTGATGGTGGCTGTCAGCTCCTCTGGCTGTGCCTGAGATGCACAAATCCAGGTGCAGGACTTTGATACCCAGTTGCCTCAATAGATAAGTGGAGCCTGGGCAGGTGCTGAGCCCCATTTCCATTCCCAAAGGCAGCTGAGGATGTTCTGTGCACAGTTTTGGGCTGTCTGTCCTGATATGGCAGCAGAAGAAGCCCCCTCTTTCCCACTCCCAAAATCCTGAGATGAGAGCATTGAGTGCAATTTCAAGTGGACATTATGATGAGTAACACTCTGTGTGAACACACCACTGGTCGGTCACAGCTCATGAAACTCCCCACCAGCAGCTGGATTATGCTTTCTTTGAATTAAAGACTTGAGAAGTTCCAAGTGGAAGGTGTTGCCATTTCTCCTCACCTGTCATTGTGGCTGGTGCCAGACGTTACCAAGCGACTTGGAAGTGTAAGAAATTTTGTGTTTGTTGTCTCGAGTCTCCTGACCTTGGAGCACATCTCTGCATTTAAGCTGTCATGTGCTGTCCTTGCTCCTGAGCTCACCCTGTGAGGTGCTGGGTGCCTGTGGCTGTCAGCCAGTGGCCACAAAGGCTGTGGGACATGGTGCAGGGTCTCTGCTTTGTGCTGCTGCCCTGCACAGAGCAGGGTGCTGGCAGCTCTGCTGAGGACGGACACGCTCAACACACAAGGAAGGGGCCGGGGGCTGTGGCTGCCTCTGCAGCAATTCCATCCCTTCTTCGCCGTTGTCAGGGTCGTCAGAAAGACGGGAAGTATTTTAGGAAGGCGGCTGATGGGTCTGCAGGGGGCCGGTGTCAATCACGATTAGTTGTTTTGTAGTTAATTGTTTTCTGGGGCGTTGGCATCAGCGCGGCGCTCAGCGGGTCCTCACCCCCGGCTCCATCCCGGCTCTGCAGTGTGACCCCGCTGCCGCGCAGGGAAGGTGAAAGCAAACAAAAGCAGCCTCTCCACATGGGCTTGCTGGCGTGAACACAGATGGTTCCCGAGCGTGTGGCTCTGCCCAGAATCTCAGGAGCTCATTTTCCTGGAGCAGAGTCTGTCCCACAGCATTCAGGTGCAGCTGATGGCATCACACGCTGAGCTCCAGTGCCACAGAGGAGCGACTTTCCTGGTGTGTTCTGCCTCATCCCTGCTTGCTTTCATCCTTCGAGGAGCCCTGCCTGTTCCTGCCTGCCTCTACATCCTGGGAAGGGCCCCAGCCCCTCTCCTGGTGCTTGTGTGTGAGCTTCAGCCATCACAGAGGAGCTCTGCCCCCTGGCAGCACACTGTATTTAGAGGTGATGAATATTTGATGGAATGAGGGGAAGGAAAGGGCCCAGGAGCACCAGGAGTGGAGCACTGCTCAGGCATCAGTGTGGCACAGGGGTGATGCACGGGGAGAGCCTGCCCTCATTCTGGATTTGGGAATGCCAGTATCTGGTATGGCACAGAGCTGAGCTGTCTGGGGAGCCAACTCCCCAGCAGGCTCAGTGGCAGTGTGGGGTGATTGGTTCCTGTTGCACCCATCCCTGGCTGTTCTCTTGGAGTTGGCTGCTTGATATCCCTTCTTCCTAGGTGGCCCTGGCTTTTGGGGGACTCCTCAACACCCTATCCTGACACCCTATTCACCCCAGGCTGTGCCTCTGTTTCCCAAATGAAAACTCCTGGGTTCCATGTTCCTACTGAGTGAGAGTGCAGTGGGATGGCTATGCTATCCTTGAGGAAGCAAGGTCAAGGGCGAGTTTCAATGGGATGGCTGCCAGCTTGCAGTGTGCCAGAGGGAAAAGCCATGCTGGGTCAGGGTGTTGGACTGGTTCCTGGTGTAAGGACCATCCTTGGGAAGGTGGATGCAAGGAGTGGGCAGTGGTTCACGGGAGGACCAAACATGGTGTGTGGTGAAGGATGGACAAGTGGATGTAACAGCTGCTGTGCCTGTGAGATGAGAGCTGAATCCCTTCTTGTCCTCCCAGAGGGCTTTGGTTGCCCTCTCAGAGCCCCTTGCACTGCCTTCCTGGCCTCCCTGTTAGGGCAGCTGGGTGTTCCTGCCACATTCCCATCAGAGCTGACCCCACATGGTCCCTGGCAGCAGCAGCTCTGTTGCCCTGCCCACCCTAGACATTTATCCTGGCCAGGCTGAGTGGCCATGCCAGAGCCAGCCTTTTCCTGTGTGGAGGAGAGCGGGCCTGCTGAAATGGGCAAATTTACCAGCTGAGGCTGCTCGAACATGATCAGAAGTGACAGAGCAGTGACAAAGTGCCTGGCTGAATGGAAACAGGGCTGGATTTATTGTCGCCCTTGGAGCAAGGGAGAGGAAGGTGGCTATGTGAGAGTGAGGACAGCAGTGCTTTCCCATGGTGGTGGCTTGGAGCAGTGTGCAGGTCAGCTTCATCACCATCTTCTTCTTCCTGAGCGGCTGCTCCTCTCCTCAGGAGCTTCTTTGCTTTATGTCGTGGGGTTACATGTCAGCTTCTGAGCCAAAACGTTCCCTGGGGTGCCAGGAGAGAGGTGCTGAGCAGGAAGGACACTGCCTGGGGGGTTGGTGTCACGCCTGTCCCCTCAGGTCTTAGAGGGACACAAGATGACCATACATGACATGAGCTGTCATGAAGCCGTGGTGAGAACATGTCCATGTTAACTCAGGCCACCAATTTGACCAAATCAGATTATTTCTTCTTTTCAGAAGATCACCACTAAAGACCTAATTTATCCTCAAGGCTCAGGGTCTGCACACTCCCCTTCACCCACCACAGCTCTTGATCTTCCCAGAGGCTCCCTGCTGACCCAGTGCCCTGCCAAAGTCCTGTCAGGTGGGACAGCATCTCCCACCTTTGTGCCGCCCACTCAGCGGCTGCCGTCCCCTTCAGCGAGCACCTCACTGCAGAACATCCTTTTTAACTTAGAGTAAATGTAGTTTCCGTGTCGAGGTGCTCCCTGATGCTGCAGCAAAGGCAGTGTTAGTGGGCAGTGGTTCTTTCCTCCTTTCCGTGGGAGGGGTCACCTGGCATTGCCTGGGGAGGGGCCAAGGGATGGGTTTGTGCCAGCTGCCAAAAGGGCTGCCAAGGTTAGAGGGTGGAGGCTCAGGCTCCTTTCCAGGGTGAAGCCAATATGCCATCCAGGTGGGATGAAGCAGTGGGTGCACTGTGTCTGTGGATCTTTTCTGGCTACCCCTCATCCTGCTACCCCTGCTGGGTCCTCTCAGAGCAGCCGTCACTCAGGCGGCAGGACCGTGGGATGATGCTGCTCAGGAGGCAGAGGACTGCCATTTACAAGCAGCTCTGCTGGCAGCTGCCCAGGCCGGGAAGAAAAACAGCACAGAAAAAGGATTTAAGGATGTTTGAAAGGAAAGTTCCCTCCTTGGTGAGTCTCCTTCAGGAGATCAGTGGCTGCCACGCGGCTGGAGGAGAGCAAGTAGCCCAGCCTTGGGCACCATGGCTGCAGGAGCTGTAGGAGGCTGGAAATGCCTGTGGAAGGCCAAGGTAGCCCCATGCCAGCACCCGAGGATGGAGCTGCACCAGCAGGAGACAATGTGGAGAAGAGGGCTCTCCTCTCCCACCTATGATGGTGATGACTGCAGAGAGGCTCCCATTTGCCACTTCCCAGTCCTGTTGGTGGCAAGCCTCAGTCCTCCATGAGTGCTGCTGCTTTGTGGGGCTCCTCCTGGTGTGGGGCATGATCCTCAGCAGGGGTGTTCAGTCCAGCACAGATGGAGGTGCTGGGAAATGACAGAGCCTGGCACTGACTTCCCACTGAGACAAGGCAGAAAGGGAGGAGATGGAGCAGAGAGAGCCATGGTGGAAGAGCCTGCCCAGTGTTTGCTGATGTGTCGTAATTAACAATGTGGATCTGTGATGTCATAATTAACCACGTGGATCTGTGATGTCATAATTAATAATGATTAATGTTTAACAGGAGGGGTTTGTCTCCTGGCTGGTTGCTCTGGCAACAGCACCGAGCTGCTGGTCTCAATCTGACACTTTCCTCTCCTTGTCGACTCCTTAATTACATTGTCGATCAAGCTAATGAGGCAGGGACCTGGGGAGGGAGAGGTGGGCCAAGGGGTCCACCTGGGCAGGCAGGGGCAGCCCCTGGGGGCCTGGTCATGAGATGGGATGTGGCTGGCAGCCAGGTCATGTGGAGAAGCACAGAGTGAGCTGGGAAGGCTCCCTGTATCCTCTGGGGGGAGTGGGAGCAGACTGTCAGGTGCTGGAGGCACCAGGATGCCCTGGCATGAGGCAGGACATACATACCTGCTTCTGACAGCAGAACATCTGAGGATTTGCACTTGTGCCATCATCCCCTTGGGTGCTTAAATAATGCTGCAGCTCCACATCACCCTCACAGCACAGTGTCCTTCCTGCTCTTCGTCTCATTTCTGGTGCCATGCCAGAGACAGGTGTGCATTCTCCCTAAGGAAGTGCTTGGCAGGTCCTTGTGTGTGTGAGGAGCAGCTGTGGGGCCAGGGTGTGGCCACGAAGTCAGGGTATGGCTGGAAGCTGGTGGTCGTTTGTGCTGACTTGGGGATTCCTGATTTCAGGGAGCAGATTGAGCTCAGCCCATTCTTGACCTGGTCACATCTCAAAGGCATAGGAGGTGACAAGATGTAGGGGCTGGTCTCCACTGTGGCCAGATATCTCAGAGGCTTTTCTGGTGGCTTCAGAGGCTGTGGCACCCCATCCCCATTGCCTCCTTCCCATGGCATTCACTCCTTCCCATTCTCTCTCCACCCCAGGGGTCGACACCATGAGCGAGACGAGCTCCATCAGCGTGGAGGCCACAACTGACAGCAGAGACACCTCGGTGGCCACGTCCATCCTGCTGCCCTTCCCGGGCAGCCGTGGCCGGGAGGAGGCGGACACCCGCAGCGAGCACAGCTACAGCGAGTCGGGGGCCAGCGGCTCCTCCTTCGAGGAGCTGGACCTGGAGGCTGCTGGGGACGGGGAGGGGGCCCCGGGCCTGCTGCCTGAGGGGGGCTACCCAGGCAGCCAGGAGCTCACAGACAAGTGGACCAAGGAGCCCATTGCTGCTGAGAGAGGAGAGGAGTAAAGGAGACCTGACTGCCTCACCTCCCGCTGGGGTCTGAGTTACTGGGAACCAGTTGCCTTTCCCACCTCCTTCTTCTCCAGCCAAGAGATTGTGGTCGCTGATTCCCCCCGGGACCTGCTCTCCCTCTTTGCAGAAAGGGTGTTTGACGGTTTTTGGGGGTGCTGGGGGGAATTTCTGTGGTGCTTGGTGGTGCAGGGTTAGGTTCAGGCTGGGGGGACAGCGAAATGCTTTTGCCATTTGTGTGTGTCCAGGCACGTTGCAGATTCCTTGCAGGTGTCTGGGGGATGGTGGTGGGTGTCAGAGATGTCCCCCCTTGTCTCTGCTGGTGCCCCTCTCACCCACAGTTTCTCTCTGCCACACCACCATGTTTTCTAGCACCAAAGAGCTGTGAGTTGGGTCAGTTGGGTTTGTTCCCCTCTTCTCTTCCCCTTGCTGAGCAATGGAAACATCCTGTGTAAATGTGGTCCTCTTGGCACTGCCACGGGCGCTTTGGGGTCTGTAATAAAGTGGATGCTTTTCCTCACTGGTGGCTGGTGCATTGCTGACTTGTCCTTTGGCCGATTGTGCCATCCTGCCCTGGGGTGGTGAGTGGGCTGGGGATGGGAGCTGCCCCTAAGGGCTTCAACTGAGCCAAACAGCAGCCCAGGGGCTCTGCATCCCTGCTGCTTGGCCTTTCTCCTTGCCTGGACAACCCAGCAGGGCACAGGGGTCTGTCCCCAGCTTGTGCAAGCTGCAGAGGAAGTGGGGCAGGAAAGGTACTAGCTGCCATGCTGAGCTGGGCCAAGGTGGAGGGAGGTGGCATGCCCACTCCTCCTGGGAGCCTGTGGAGAGTAAAACTAATGTAAAGCCACGTATAAAGCTGCTGCTGGGCCTCCTCCTATGGCGGGGGACACCAAACTGCACTGTGCCTTCCTGATATCCCATCTGTCTGTCCTGCTGCTGTGGAATGCAGGCAGGGAGGGCTGGCTGTGCTGGTCCCAGTTCCCTGTCTCTCAGCTTGGACAAGGGAGCAGCCTGGACATCATGGCCATGGTGCCATGGGGCAATGCCAGGTGCCAGAGCACCTGCTGAGTGCCCTTGGTGCCTTCAGCAGCCTGGAGATTGTTTCCTGGTGGTCAAACGTGGCAGCCCAAAACTGGCACACGGGATGGAGATGCCAGGGGCAGAGGAGGTCTGACTGTCTCTCCATGGTGGGAATGTGTCCTCCCTGGCTTGGAAAGGTCATGATTAGTCCTCAGCCAGTGATTGACGTGAGATTGTTCATAAATATTTTGTGCTCTGAGTGATAAAATATTAAACTCCTCCAGCCCACATGGAAAAATATTGCTCTTCCCGGTGTTTATCTTTGTTGCTGGTTATTACAAAACTGCCAAGCCCCCTGAAATATGTATGCTTGGCTGAGGCTCCTGGGGGTTTGGAGCCAGGCAGTGGATACTAACGGTGCTTGTGCCCTAACCCCACTGAAGTTGGGCACCAGGGGGGCTTTGCCATCATTCTCCTGCCATCAACAGCACTGGAGCAGCAGCTAGGTGGATGCAGCCAGTGCCGAGGTGTGGGTGAGGCTGGAGCAGGACCCATCTGCTGGGGGGAAGCAGGACCATGGCAGTGCCAGCATCCCTTGGCACAACACACCTCCAGTCCTCCTCAGCCCTGTCCACCTCGGCCTGCAGTGGTGAGGTCCCCCAGCCCAGGCACCCTCCCCTCCTCAGTGTCCCCCTCTGTCTGTGCCCAACAGTCTTGAAAGGAGACGGGCTGGTGGGGTCTGGGGTCCTGTTGCTTTGGGACTCCAGGGGGGGATGTTCTGAGTTATCCCTCCCCAAACCAGGATTACCAGGGGGAAGGGAATCCAGCAGTGTGTCTGAACCACTGCAGTGCCTTTAACCTGCAGCCTGCAAGTACAGCAGCTGTCAGGGAGGAAACTGAGTCACAGGGTGGTGAGGTGGTTATGCGGGGCAGTGCCCTGGAAGCACCCTTGTCCCCTCTCATTTCCTGTCCCGTTCTTGTCTCTGAGTGATGGAGCAGGGACGCCGCAGGGTCCTGGGCAGCCGAATGTCTCTGGGAAGAGTTTGGGCAATTGGTGGAGGTCTGGAACACAACCCTGCCCGTGCCTCCGTTTTCGTGCTGTCCAAAGCCTTCCCCAGTTTGGTGCTTGGGCTGTGCTGGGGCTGCGTGGAATGCAGGTGGGCAGTGGGATAATGCTGGCTGCCTGAACTCCCAAGGACTTGGGG
>JANPWX010019546.1:0-13421 GCA_024734555.1 Trochalopteron elliotii | reverse complement strand
AGGCACCAAAGCGGTTATAATTTGAGGGGACTGTGAGTGTGCCGGGGCAGCGGGATCTCGGGGCGCGTTCGAGACGGGATGTGGGGTGGCCGCCAGCGCGGGGGCGCCGGGGGAGCGCCCCGGGGAGGCGCCTCGGCCCCGCGCGGCACGGGGGCTGGCAGCCCTTGTGCAGGGGAGAGCTGGGGGCTCCTGACAGAGCTCTGTGGCACTGGGACCTCTGGGACCTCCGCGGGAGGTGACACTGTCCCTCGCTTCCACAGCACTGCCGCTCTCGCACACGCCCCAGGTGTCACACCCCAGGGATGCTGGCGTCGGAGGGCTCAGGGCTCCTGGCAGGGAATGGGAAGCGCTCCGGGCACTGAGGAGTCACGGCCCCTTCTCACCCACCCCACTCGCGGTGCGTTCGGGAGGAGAGACTGCCCGCAGCTGGCAGGAGCTTCCCGCCCTACCGTGGCCATCGGCTTGGACTTGGCTCTGCCCTCCCCACTGCTTCATTTCCCCAAGTGTTCTCCAGAGGGTCCCCGCGGGCTGTCATCCCCCTGACACTGAATCAGTCCAGCACAGCAGCTGCAGGAATGGCAGCAGCCCTGCTCACTGTCCATCGTGGTTCGCTGCCGGGTGGGTGATGGTTTGCCCTTCAGAGGAGCTTGGCCTGAAGGTGCCTTTCATCTGGTGGGTCCTGTCAGCTGCCCCAAAAGCCCTGGACCACAAGGACCCGGGTTCCCAGTGCCACAGGACCCCTGTGCCAGCCTCAGCCTGCCGCTGATGGGCTCCATCAATAATCCACGTGCCTGTGGCCTCTTTCCTGCTTGAGGAAACCCTGGGTCCCTTAGAAGGATTTATTCCCGAAACAAGGCAGGGACCATTCCTTCTCTCATCTCCAAAGTCCTTCACACTGTGGGGTCAGGTAGGAGATGCCCTGAGACAGATGGGGACTCAGCAACAGCAGGCAGCACCTGAGAACAGACACTTAGGGGGACGGAGGAAGAGGATGTGGTCTGCATGTGTCACCTAACCCACCCCATTATACTCTGAGCCACACTGCTGCCTGCATCCCCCTGGGCATCACTGGCAGCTCTGGCTGCTTGCTGAAGGGCTCCTCCAGCACAGTCATCACCTGTCTGGGAGCAGCATGGGGGCATCAAGGGGTTCCCTCCTCCTGCTCAGGAAGAGTAGCCTCAGTACGGGCTGCAGGGAACTGCAGGGGGGACAGCACTCTCTGGCATCCCCCTCCCACCCTCTGTGCCCCCACAAGCTCTGCTGGGCTGTGGAAGAGGCTGTGGTCCTGCCACAGCATCAGAAGCTTCCCATTCCTAAGCAGCCTGAGGCTTCTGGACTGCCAAGGGGTCTCCTTCTCCTGTGGCCCCTGAAATTCCAGCCCCATGGGATTTCAGCAGTCAGCTTCAAATGGGAAACAAATCTCTCCCGTGATCTGGGAAAAGACAACCAATCTCAGAGGGGACTGCATCTTCTGCCAAAACAAGGCCTGCCTGCTGCAAAAGCCTTTGATTCCCCCGCGCCTCCGTGCTTTCTGCAGAGGGAGTCAGCAAACCTGGCTCTTACTTTTACTGAAATCTCTGAATTTAGTATACAGGGAAGGAAGGGGCGGTGGTGAGAGAACAGACTCTGAAGCACCGCCACTGCCAGAGCCCTGCGCATTTGCTGTGTGAGGGTGAAGCCAGTGGCGAGTCCCTGCTCCAGCCCTGATGCCACGGACAGCTCTGGGGGCAGCAGCAGGGTGGGTGGGCTCCCTGGCTATGGGATGGAGATTAAAATACTGTGGGCACTGGGTGCTGTGGGCACGGTTTGGGCTCATGTTTGGCTACTTTTGGCAGTGCTCTCAGCTGGAGGTTGGGATCTGTCAGCACCCCTGATGCTGCTGCGTGGGTCGGGGGCTCAGCTTGGAGCTGACCTTGGCTCTATCTGCCCAGACCAGCCTCCCTATGCCAGGCAATATCCCTGGCTCTTTCCCCCTCCATGATATTTCAGGGCTGTCAAGCTGTCCCCATACACGCTGTTCTGCCCGATGCTGCCAGAGGGGCCAGCTCTGTGCCCACCCCTATGCCAGTGTCCCCCTGGGAGTGTTGTGAGGAGACTCTTCCTGTGCCCCTCCTTGTGCCCTGGGATCTGTATCGCTTGTGCGTGTCCTAGGGGTTCTGGGTCACTGTGGGAGAAATTGCACCTGCTCACCTTGCTTTTCTGCAGGGGACTTCTTCCTAAGGGCGTCCTGGGTGGGGAGCACAGGCAGGTTCATGCCCCTGCTCTCCCCTGCAGCACTGTCTGCCCCTGTCCCTGGTGTGCCTTGCATTCCCCAGATCCAGTGGCTTTTCCCTTTGCTTTTCCAGGTGCTGAGGGCTCTGCTGGGGTGGCACGACCTCTCTCCCTCCGACACCACGCCGTGCCACTCCCCACCACCCAATGCCTGGGGACTGCCTGTCCTCGCTTTGACGGGTGGCAGTGGGTGACACGGGGTGGTGTGGGTCCCCCGGCCAGCACCAGCACACCCCATGGCGGTCCCCTTGGCCACCTGGCTGGGGCTGATGCACCTGGCCACCTGTCTGGCTGCTGGGCACGGCATGGCTGGCAAGAAGGAGATCAGCATGGATGGGGACCTGGTGATTGGGGGCCTCTTCCCTGTCCACGAGAAAGGAGTGGGGAGTGAAGACTGCGGCAAGATCAATGAGCACCGGGGCATCCAGCGCCTGGAGGCCATGCTCTTCGCCCTGGATGAGATCAACAAGGACAGGAGCATCCTGCCAGGGGTGAAGCTGGGTGCTCACATCCTTGACACCTGTTCCAAGGACACCTATGCCCTAGAGCAGTCCCTTGACTTCGTCCGTGCCTCCCTAACCAGGGTGGATGGTTCTGAGCACATCTGCCCTGATGGCTCCTACGCCGTCCATGACGATGTTCCCACTGCCATCACCGGCGTCATCGGGGGCTCCTACAGTGATGTTTCCATCCAGGTACATCCCAGGCAAGAAGGGCTTGGATGGGGCCAGTGGGGGAGGGGGATAAAACTTTGTCAGCAGTGCAGTGATGCCGATGCCAGTGTGGCACAGGGAAGTTCACTCATCTCTCATGGTGATGCTCTTCTCCTTTCTCCTGGGGAGGGAATGCCAGGCAGGCACCTGAGTGAGCCATCTCTCTGTGATTGTGGGGGATGTGCCCAGGATCCCTTTGGGGGCTTTCAGAATCCCCCAACACTCCATAAGCCATAGGAGCCAAGCCTCACATGGGGACAGGTGTTTATTCCTCTCCTGGGGTCAAGGTGGCAAGCGCAGCTCCTCAGCCCAGCCCACGTCTGGACTGTGCCAGGCAGAGCAGACCAGTGTGAGGGGACACTGTCCCCCTTGCCCCACCAAACCACAGCCTGTGAGGTGCTGCAAGGGACATGAACCACTGAGGGGCTCAGCCATAGGGCTGCCTGGCTAAGGCAGGGTGAGCTCAGAGGATATGTGCCCCCATGTCCCCAGTGATCCCACAGGAACAGGCACCTCAAACTTTAGACTTGGCTGTGACCCTGGGTGGGGTGCATTTCAGTCCCCAACCCCCAGCTCTGTGGACCTGGAAGCTGTTTTCAGCAGGGAGAAGAGCATCCCCTGAGGATGTAGACAGCCAGCAGGACCAGCTGAGTCACAGGGGTGGCCAGTGGGCCACATGCTTGCTGAGATTTAGTGAGACCCCTGCATGTGTCAGACCATGTGTCCTGGTCCCTGCATCCACCAGCTATGGGGTAGAAGGAGCTGGGACTGCATGATGGAGGCAGCATCCCAGCCCACCTGGGCACTTGTTCCTTCCCTTGCTGAGAATCCAGCATGTCCCCATGTCCCAACCCCGAGCAGGTGTCTGCAGGGGCAGAATGTGGGCTAGCTGGGGAGCTCAAGGGGCACTGGGGGGACATAGAGGGCAGGATGGCAGCTCCCATGTGTGGTGAGGACAGGCAGCGGCTTCCAGTGATGCTCGGGGACATTCCTGCCATTAGGGGAATTCGTCATCAAGATCGTTTGTCCACGCTAATTAAGCCATGTCTCCTGCCTGGGGAGCAGTGAGATGTGGGCAGGCTTGGCAGCCCCGCCGGCCCACCCGAGGCCCCCTTGCTGTCCCCAGAGCCTGGGTTTTAACAGCCTCATTAGTGGGGCTTTTTTCCCCTTTGAAGCTAACGAGGGATTCTGCTGAATGGCTGGAAGGTGCCAGTCCTGCTGAGCTCCTGATGCTGGATGTGCAGGCACTGGTCTCCTGACCCAGCTCTGCAGCATCCCCCAGCCTGGTGGGGGGACTCTACCCCAGCTCCCAGCCCCTAGAATCCTTTCCCCTGCTGCCAGACATCCTGGCTTTCTCCTTGCTGTCAAGCATCTCCCACAGGTCACCTAAGGCAGACTTTCTGCTTTTGTCCCTTCCCCAGCCCCGAATTTCAGAGGGCAGTGCTTGAAACACTAAAACAAAAAAAGAAAAAAGAAAAAAGAGAAATGAGCATTTCTGAGGGTTCAGGCACTCTGTGAATGTGCCATCCATTCTTCCCCAGTCCCTCCACACATCAGGATGCTCTGGGTTGGGATGGGTTGCTCATCAGCCCAATGGTTCTGCTCGGGAGCGTTGTGCAACACTGGGTGTTGGGCAGGGGTTCCCCCATAGGAATGTCCCTTGCTGGCCACCTCTTCAGGCACTCACCTCTCCTCCTCCATGCAGGTGGCCAACCTGCTGCGGCTCTTCCAGATCCCACAGATCAGCTACGCCTCCACCAGTGCCAAGCTCAGCGACAAGTCCCGCTATGACTACTTTGCCCGCACTGTCCCGCCAGACTTCTACCAAGCCAAAGCCATGGCAGAGATCCTGCGCTTCTTCAACTGGACCTACGTCTCCACAGTGGCCTCGGAGGGCGACTACGGGGAGACGGGGATCGAGGCCTTTGAGCAAGAGGCCCGCATGCGCAACATCTGCATCGCCACCTCGGAGAAGGTGGGGCGCTCCATGAACAAGAAGACCTACGACGGAGTGGTCCGGGCTCTGCTGCAGAAACCCAACGCCAGGGTGGTGGTGCTGTTCACCCGGAGTGAAGATGCCCGCGAGCTGCTGGCAGCTGCCCAGAGAGTCAACGTGTCCTTCATGTGGGTGGCCAGTGACGGGTGGGGAGCCCTGGAGAGCGTGGTGGCCGGGAGTGAAGCGGTGGCGGAGGGAGCCATCACCATCGAACTGGCAGCCTACCCCATTAAGGAGTTTGCTTCCTACTTCCGTAACCTCCACCCCTACAATAACAGCCGAAATCCCTGGTTTCGGGAGTTTTGGGAGCAGAGGTTTAGGTGCAGCTTCCACACGCAGGACTGTAGCCGGTATTCCCTCAAGACAGGCAAGTTTGAGCCCGAGTCCAAGATCACGTTTGTGGTCAATGCAGTCTATGCCATGGCTCACTCTCTTCACAACATGCACCGGACATTGTGCCCCAACTCCACCAAGCTCTGTGATGCCATGAAGCCTGTCAATGGCAAGAGGTTTTACAAGGACTTTATACTCAATGTCAATTTTGATGGTGAGTCTGAAATGGAGATGGGGTTTGGCTGCCAAACTGGAAAGGGATGGGTGGAGGATAGGAAAGAAGGAGGCCCAAATTTGTCCCAAACCCCTCCAGTTTCTCCAGCCTGCCCATGCCCAGGGCTGTGGTTGTCCTGAGGTGCCAACAGCCCAGCATCATCCTTGGGAGGCAATCCAGGCCTTCTGTCCCCAATGGAAACATGTGGAGAAGCTGACCACCAACTCCACCCTGCTACAGTTGGGTGGGACCAGCCCCACAAGGGACCCTCGAGAACATGGGTCTTTGCAAGCATTATGATTAATTCACATTTCAGGGATTAAACTGGAGGGATATCCTTGATCAGGGACCCATGGAGTTTGGGGTGAATTAGAAGCATGTCCTCTGTGACTTGGACTGAGGGTGTCTTGGCTACCAGGAGTCGCTGAGAGCCATGGAGGCTGCACAAACCCCCTCCACCCCTGCAGAGCTGGCTGGGGCTGACAGGCTCTCAAGGCATGTGGGCAGGTAGTTCTCCACCTTTGCTTTCCTGCTCCTAACGTGTGCATAGGCAGCAAGGATGGGAGAGAAGGCAGGACAGAATTTGGAGATTTACCTGTGGCCGTGGCGGGACGTGACCCTTTGGATGAGCCCTGCCTCGAGGCCTGGAGTGAGTGTTCTCCTGTCCCGAGGCAGTGACTGTCTCCCCTTCTCCTCCGTGCAGCTCCTTTCAGGCCAGCGGACACGGAGAGCGTGGTTCGATTTGACCGCTACGGCGATGGGATCGGGCGCTACAACATCTTCAACTACCACTACGTGGACGGGCGGTACCGGTACCAGAAAGTGGGCTACTGGGCAGAGGGGCTCATCCTCGACACCAGCCTCATCCCCTGGGCTGAGACCTCCATTCCCATGTCCCAGTGCAGCGACCCCTGCAAGAAGAATGAGATCAAGAGCATGCAGCCCGGAGACATTTGCTGCTGGATCTGCATCCCCTGCCAGCCCTACGAGTACCTCCTGGATGAGTTCACCTGCATGGACTGTGGTCTTGGTTACTGGCCCAATGAGACCCTGAATGGCTGCTACGAGCTGCCCCAAGAGTACATCCGCTGGAAAGATGTCTGGGCCATCGGTCCCGTCACAATCTCATGCCTGGGTTTTATCTCCACCCTCTTCGTTATCGGAGTCTTCGTGAAGAACAACGACACTCCAATCGTGAAGGCCTCTGGACGAGAGCTGTGCTACATTCTGCTGACTGGGGTGCTCATGTGCTACAGCATGACCTTCATCTTCATCGCAAAGCCCTCCACCGGGGTGTGCACGCTCCGGCGCCTGGGGCTGGGCACGTCCTTCGCCGTCTGCTACTCGGCCCTCTTGACCAAGACCAATCGCATCGCCAGGATCTTCAGCGGGGTGAAGGAGGGGGTCCAGCGCCCCCGCTTCATAAGCCCAACGTCACAGGTGGTCATCTGCATGGCCCTCATCTCCTGCCAGCTGATCATCGTCATCATCTGGCTGCTGGTGGAGACCCCTGGCACAGGCAAGGAAACTGAGCCTGACAAGAGGTACATTGTCACCCTCAAGTGCAACAACCGTGACTCCAACATGCTCATTTCCCTCACCTATAACGTCCTCTTGATTGTCCTCTGCACGGTCTACGCCTTCAAGACACGGAAATGCCCCGAAAACTTCAACGAGGCCAAGTTCATTGGGTTCACCATGTACACGACCTGCATCATCTGGCTGGCCTTCCTGCCCATCTTCTATGTGACCTCCAGCGACTACCGTGTAAGAGCCAGAGCTCTGAGGGGGCTCTTCTGACAGGGCTTGATCTAAGTAGTCCTGGAGATTTGGGCCATGCAGGGTCCCTTAGGAAATGTGTGGGCCTGGGGAAGGGTCTTCATCCACACGCCTGGTGATGGTCACCTGTGCACTGGGTAATTCAGGACCAGGCGAAGGGTCCTGAAGGGCTGTGGCTGATGGGGCAATGAATCCTGGAGAAAGGACCTGCCTCCCTCCTTCCTTTGCTATGAGGATGAGAAATGGCCCTGAGAACTCCAGAGATCCCCCGCAGCCAGACCATGGAGGAATGATAGTCATCCTTCAGCCTGGTGACACAAAAGCATAAGGCAGGCCCTGGCTCATCCAGATACCACACCCCAGGGCATGAATGCCAGCCCCAGGGCCAGTCTGGTCCCTGGGCTGCCCAGCAGTGCCAGGAACTGGATAGCACAGGGCACATCCTGCAGCACCTCAAGACCCCTGGCACAGACAACCAAGCACATTCTGGATGGGTCTTGAGGGGCTGGTGGGGGCAGCTGCAGTCAGGGGCTTCTAGAGAGGACCTGCACCCCCAGAGAGAGTGGGCACCAGGGTGGGGGAGTGCAGGCTCTGGCCCCAGGCAGTGCCACAAAGCAGCATGTTGGCAGGGCTGGGGTTGCTGCTCAGGGTGTATCTGCTTTGCAGGGGCAACTTGTCCCCATCAGGGCAGTGTCCATACTCTGCCCATGGGTCTCCTGCAGGATCACCCAGACAGAGGGATGTGGTGTGGGGTGGGATGTCCCTGCAGGGTGCAGCCTGTGCCCAGCAGGGCTGGCCAGTGCCACAACATGGGCTTCATCCTGCCCTGCTTGGGGCAGCGGGCTGGTGGGTGGAGCACCTGATGCCCACCCCTGTCTCCAGGTCCAGACCACCACCATGTGCATCTCGGTGAGCCTCAGCGGCACCGTGGTCCTCGGCTGCCTCTTCACCCCCAAGCTCCACATCATCCTCTTCCAGCCGCAGAAGAACGTGGCCAGTCACCGCGTGGGCACCGCTCGGTTCAGTGTGGCAGCAGCCAGCTCCAGCCAGTCCCATGGTGAGCACACTGGGGCTGGGGAAGGGCTGGGGGACAGCACCCCTTTCCTGGTGGGGGGGGGTGTGTGCTTCCTGAAGAAAGGTGGGGTGTGAAGGGCAAAGTGGGAAGTGGGGGGAAATGGAGGATGCAGTGTCCCCAGTGGCTCTTCCCTGTCCTCTGTCCCAATGCCTCATCTCCCAGGACAGCACAGCTGCCAGAGGGGTACTGCTCCTGGGGGGCTGTCATTGCTCTGAGGGGACAGGGCCACTCTCCACCCCAACATAGGGGATTCAGCTGCCCCCAGGTGCCTGTCACTACCCAAGGCACTCTCTGCTTTAGCTGCAGGGAATATGACCACCCTGGGCACCTGGGGGGACATAGCCATTCTTGGCACCCTCCACCCCAGCTCCCTGGACGCCACTGCCATGGGATGCTGGGGGGTGCTGCTGCCAGACCCCAACCCAACCCTCACTGCTGCCTTCCTGTCCAGGCTCAGCCTCGCCATACGTGCCCACGGTGTGCAATGGCCGTGAGGTGGTGGATTCCACGACATCATCCTTGTGAAGGACAGGGGCCAGGCTGTGGTGCTTCCCCAGGGAGAGCAGTGCCCGCAGCACGGCCCCACTGAGGTGTCAGGTGCAGCTGGGAGGCTCAGTCCCTGCCCCAGCACGAGCTACACATCCCACACGGGTCACGGTACGTGTCACCCTTCCCTTGCACTGAGCCACGTTACATGTACCCTGTCCTCCACACCCTGCACTGAGCCATGGTGAACATCCCCACTCCCCGAGCTGAGCCACGGCGCACGTCCCCGGCCCTTGCACTGAGCCATGGCACACGTCCCTCTGCATCACCTGCACTGAGCCATTGTGCACCCACAGCCCCCTGCACTGAGCCATGGTGAATGTACCCCCACCCCTTGCACTGAGCTGTAGTGCTCATCACACGGACCTCGCACTGAGCTGTGGCACAAATACCCTCTCCTTGTCCCTTGCACTGAGCCCTGGTGCAGACCTACCTGCACGGAGCCCTGGGGCACATCCCCTGCCCCTTGCCCCCAGCGCACAACTCAGCTCCCTCTCGCCGAGCCACATTCCGCCTCCTGCTTATCACTTGCACCAATCCACACTGCATCTCCCACTCCCTCGCTGTGGTGCCGCACACTGCCCTGGCCCCATCACCACCCCACCTTCCCAGTGTGATGCCTTTCCCACCATCCCCCGTGCCAAGCCTCGGACCACATCACCCTTTCCCTAGTGCTTTGCATTTCCATGTTTTCCTCCTGGTTTTGGCCTCAGGAGAGCCACTGAGCGTGGCTGGGCTGGGCCCAAGCCCCTCCATCGCTTCCCTCACTGAGTGTGGCGCTTCTCATCCCTTTGTGGGAGCCAGGGCAGGAGCTGGGGCAGACAAATGCCTGCTGACCCCAGCCCCTGCAGAGCCTGGAGGGCGCTGGAGGCTCAGGGCAAGCAAAAGGACCCAGGTATTTGAGCCCAACTGAGTTTTTAAGAGTAGACTTTTTCTGTGAACAAAAGTGTGATTTTTTTTTTTTGTAATTTATGTAAATAAAGTGGTTTTGGTGGTTTTTTTTTTAACAAAATGGATTGTTCCAGAGCTCAGGTACAGCCAAACCTGAGAGGAGGGAACAGACCCTCGCAGAGGGCAGAGCCACATCAAAACATGGGGCCAGCACAATCAGGGGCCATGTGACAACCCCCACTCACATCCTGCTGACCTCAGGGTGGTGGCTGCACCAAGGATGGGAGAGAATGACCTGCTCCAGTGGCTCCAGGGACAGGGGCCTAGGAGCTGCCAGGGGATTCAGGACTAGAGGCTGTGGTCTTCTGCTTCAGGGGGATGATGCAGATACTGTTTTTGGCTTCTTTGATTCTCCACCATCGTCCAAGCCTGTGGATGAGAGAGATGGGGGGTCACCCTCCAACCAGACCCAGAGGAGGGAGAAGCTGCACCCCCAGGCAGCAGCAGGGAGGGGGGACAGTACCGGTGCTCCTGCCCGATGCCAGCCACCAGGAAGTCACCAGCTGCTGAGAACTTGAGGCTGTTGACAAAACCCACCTGGAGGGGACAGGGCAGGATAAAGGGACAGGGCAGGGTGAGGGGCTCCCACAGGCTTCTCCTGCTGCCCAAGAAGGAGAGCCCCTTTCTAAGGGACCCTCCAAGCCCAGACCCAGAATTCCCAACCTGCCCATCCATCCATACCAAGGGGATGTCCAAGAGGTGCTCCAGCTTCCGAAATCCTTCACCACACTTCCAGAGCTTCACACTGCCATTGTGGGACCCTGGGGAACAGAGAGGAGACTGTCATGCACCCCAGCCCAGGGATGGGAGCAGAACACACATCCCCCACAAGCTGCCAAACACAGCTGCCACCCACCTGTGGCCACGAGGTCACTGTTGCGCAGGGCAGCCACCGCTGAGATCCAGTAGGGCTGCTGCAGGCCCAGGGCATCCTGCTCACCATGTGCCTGCCGAGCCAGCGCCAGCGGCTTCTTCTTCGTCAGCCCCCACAGGGCTAAAGACCTGCGGGCATGCGAGGGATGAGGGGGCTGAGGGGAGACCCTGCCCAGCCCAGGCAGCATCCTGGCCCCATGCTCACCCATCATCAGCACCAGACACCATGTGCTCCTCGTTGATGAGCTGGATACAGTCGATGGAGCCCCTGTGAAGAGAAGAGACAACTGCCAGCAGTTACAAGTGTGCTTTGGGATCCTGCTTAGGGGACAAGGGCTCACCAGGGCATCATCGTCCCCAGGGTGCTCTTGGTGATGACCAGCACCCACACACCACTGCCACAGCTAGACACACCTGCCCCCAGCCCCCTCTTCCACCCCAGACCTACTGGTGCCCAGAAAACACGAGCTGTGATTCCTCAGGGATCTTCCAGAGCCGCACGGTGCCATCCCGTCCCCCCGCTGTCACACAGCACTCCCTGCTCAGGCTGTCCAGCCCTGTGATGATGTCCTGGTGTCCAAACCTGGAGGAAATGACAAAGAGCTGTGGTAAGCATGGCCCTGTGCCCCCTCACCTTCTCAGGGCTGCTGGCACAGCCCTTGGATGGGTCAGTGGGATTTCCCCAGGTCTTACAGGGTCTCCACGTATGCGTTCTCCCCCACATCCCAGACCTTGACGCAGCGGTCGTGGGAAGCACTGTACAGCTGGTGTGTGCCCTTTCGGAAGGACAGGCCCTGGGGACAGATGGACAGACAGGGCACAGCAGTGAGGGATGCCAAGGAGGACACGGTTGCCTGGCCCCACAGACACTGTGCCCGATGCCCCCAACTCACCGAGACGGCGTCGCGGTGCCCCGTGAAGATGTGCAGGCGCTTGCAGGTGGCTGCATCCCAGATCATGATCAGCTTGTTCCTGTCTCCCGTAGCCTGGCAGACAGCAGGAGACTCCTGAGACCTGCACCTTTGAGAATCACAGCCCATCCCTGACTCCACTCCCCCTCTATGGGCTTTGGGTGTTCCATTCTTTACCCAGCAGGAGGTAGGGGCTGCTTTAACCCAGCATGGCACACCTGGGCACGAGACTCTACCCCCAGGACCCTGGGAGAGCACTCCCCATGGCCATCTCTCCTGTCCCCGTACCAGGTACTTGCCGTCCGATGAAATGGCCATGCAAAGGACTTGGGAGGCGTGCCCCATGTGCCGCTCCTCCGTGCCCTTCTTCCCCCCGGGCACCACGCACAGCCTCTTCCCACTGTCCACCTCCCCTGCAGGAAAGTCATCACAGTCACTCTCTGGGAGCCTCCCATCACTCCCAAAATGAGCCTTCCACAGAGCCTAGAATTATGCACAATCCAAGAATAGGCAAGGGCCAAGCCACCTCAGTAGGCACCTGGATCCCTGCAAGGTTTGGGCTTGGGAACAGCCAGTCACAACCCCAGCTGAACACTTGCATTTGATGAGGGAGCCGTCCTTGGAAGCAGAAAAAATGAATCTATCATCAGGAGAGATGACAAGGCAGGTAACAGGCAGCTGGTGTCCCCGCAGCACACGGATCCTGGCTGGATCTGGAGGCTGTACCTGTAGGAAGAGCAGGATGTGAGCTGGGCTGCCCAGGACCCTTCCCCAGGCACACGAGTACCCCAGCAGAGCACCCTGACCTCTCCAGGATGCCAGCAGCAGGGAGAAAGGCTGTAACGTGCTTAGTGTCCCCTAAGCTGGCTCTTGCAGCCTGGCTCCCCCAGCACCGGGCACTTACATCTTTGGCGACCAGGCGCTGTAGCCGGCCTTTCTGCTCCAACTGGGGAAGAAGGGGGAACTTCAGCAGAGGTGGCCTCGGTCCCCGTCCCGCGGGAAGGGGACAGAGCCCACTGCCGTCAACGGGACCAAGAGGCCGCGCCCGGCCCCCTGCTCACCACGTCCTCCTTCAGCCGGTCGCCGATGAGATCCGCCGGTTCGAGTTCCTCCTCATCCTCTGCCCGCTCCTCCTCTGCGGTGGGACAAGGCATGAGGGTCGGGCTCAGCGCCCGGGGCCGCCCCGCGGGACACTGGCGCCGGGCGGGACTCACCGAGCTGGCGGAGCTCCTCCAGGTACTGTTTGGCCAAGCGCAGCTTTTTCTCCTGCGGCGTCTCCTCCACCTCCTCCTCCGCTGCCTCTCGCCGCCGCCGCCCCAACAATGGGCTGCAGGGACACGCGTTCGTGAGCATCGGTACCGGCACCCCACAGGTACCGGCATCCCTTCCGGTACCGGCATCCCCCCATCCGAGTCCCCCCCCCCGGAACAGGCATGCTCCGGCCTGGCAGGTCTCCGACACAGGCATCTCCCGGTATCGGCGCCCCGCTACGGTACCGGCACTCCCCGAGCGCAGCCCTTACCTCTCTGTCTCGGAGTCGCTAGACACTTCTTCGTCGGCGGGCCGACCGGCCGTCGCCCGCGGTCTCCCATTGGCGCCCGGTGCCTGCGGAACAAAATTGGGTGATCGACGGGACGGGAATGGGGTGGGGCGCTGCGAAAGAGCCACGGTGGCGACCCCGGCGAGGCAGCCCTTCCTCGTCCGCCTCCCTCTCTCCCTCTGGCCCGGCCCTTACCGCCGGCCGTGGCCGCCGCCGTGG
>JANPWX010019544.1:8160-25350 GCA_024734555.1 Trochalopteron elliotii | reverse complement strand
TGTGTGTGAGTAGAGCCAGCTCAGGGAATTAATGTCTTAAGGACAAAGGGGAGTGTTTCAATTGTGGACTGATAATTTTCAGCTTGACTTACAGCAACATTTCCAAGTTTCTGTCCTGATTTGATAGAAATAAGCCTGTTGATAAAGGGGACAGTGGGTTTGTGCTGAGCATGAGGCACACGCACAATCCATCGTGGGGCCCAGAGCAGGCACAGGCAGCTCCCTGTCTCCACCTGGAGCCTCCCAAGGGGTGGCCACCAGGGAAAGGGTTAATTTAACCAGTTCTCATGGGGTTTTGGAAAGTTCCCTTTTTCCAGGAGGCTGCCTGATGAGCTCTGACAGGGCCCTTTGAGCTGGCACAAAGGCAGTGCTCTGCCCCTGCTCTCTGAGCTCTCCCACCTGTGCCAGCAGCAGTTAAGAGCAGCTATAATCTCACTAGCAGCGGCTTTTACTGCTGTCCCTTCGAGCCTCCTGTGCCATGTGAGTGCCTCAGATCTCCATCAATGTAAAAAAGCTAATGAACGAGGAATAAACAAGAGTAGCCAGGAAGAAAGGCTGCACGCAGGAACATCTGAGCCAGCCCAGCTGCTGGGCCGGGCTTGGAGACACCACGGCCAAACTGATCCATAATTAAAAAAGTCTGATCTTCCTTGGTATCCAGAGATAAAGCAGGGGGGAGGGCGTGAGTGGAGGTGATGGGGAGGGGAAGTCATGGTGGCAGCAGAAATGGAAGGAGACAAAGAGGCAAGAGCAGAGGGGGGAAGGGAGGCTGGTTGCAAGTGCATGAGGCAAAGGGGTGGCACAGATGGAAGGGATCCTGGGGACCTAGCCCTGTCAGCTTTGCTCCTGTCTCTCCTTCTGAGGGAAAAAGGTCTGGAGGAGTACCCTCCTCGCTGAGCCCAGGTAACCTCTCTGCTGCAATCCAGGAAACCGGGATCCTGCCAGGAGCCCAGCCCTGTTCCTGGCCCATCTCTTCCCCCCTGCTCCCTCCCCATCCCAGGAAAGCCTTGCCTGTGGGTGTCACCACCTCAGCACAGAGCACGGGCAGCAGGGACCCGGCCCTCCAGGGTCTGGCTCCTTGTCCTGGGGTCACTGCTGGAGAGGAGCTGCTGGTGGCACAAGGTACAATCATTCCTATTTTCCCCTGGCTCATCAGAAAGGGAGGGAATGTTGCTTTTTTTCCTGTAAAGATAAATAAGGGAATGGAATGCCAACAAAGCTCATTAAAGTCATGGCTGTGAATCCTTTACTCTTCAGACCCTTCAGGGGCCATGGACCAGTGGGGTTAAGTTGTGGCACTGGGCCAGGTTCTGTCCCTCAGTTGTCCCCAGAATGCCCATTTGTCTGGCAGAGAGGGGACAGCTGAGGCCTTACAGCCTCCCACCAGCTGTGCTGCACACCAGCCATTGAGCTGCACCCCAAAACAGTGCAAGGAAACCCCAAATCCACCTGGAATACTCTAGAAATGCTGGATTAATGTTACTTAAGATAGCAGCTCCAAGCATTGGCAGTTATCCCATCATTTTCCTTCATGCCAATATTAAAACTCCTGGCCAGAGCAGCGTGACAGACTGAGTGAAACTCCAGGAGATCTTATGAGGAATAACAACCTCATACCTTGGGATGGAGTCACAGGTCACCATTTTTTCCTCCTAATTTCCAGAGTTTAAAAAAAAAAATCGCAAGCCCTCCTGTTCCCTCTGGTCAAAAGTCATAAGAGCAGTAAATTAACAACATCAAAGATAGGGAAAAAATCCCAGCCCTACATAAAAGCAAGTGGTCAATTTGGAGCCCTAGGAGGATAGCTCAGGGCTGATCCAGCAGGGCTCAGTGCCTTAAATGTCTCTGTTGTTCCTTTGAAGAGAATCATTGAAGTCAATGGACTCACTTAAGTGTTGGAAATGAGATGTGTGATTAAGCCCCTTGCTGGAGGGAGGCCACGAAAGTTAAATTATCTCATAACCACAGCAGTGAAACAGTCTCAGGAATGGGGAGCATTCTCTTCCCCATTGCAGAGAGCCCTGCTCTGTGTTTTGGGGTGCAGGCTGGGGGAGAGCTTTGCCCCCCAGCTCCAGCCCCCTGAGACCACAGCCTTTCACTGCCCACATCAGGGAGTCGTGGTCTCTTCTTGCCTCTTTCACCATTTCCTCCCTAATTGGCAACTTTTAGAACCAATTTTATTGTCAGCTTCCTTACATCCCACATTATCCTCATCGGGAGCAATTTAAGGATGAATTATCTCACCTGGAAATGTTGCCCCTCCTGCCTGGCAATGCTGCACATCTGTCCAACAGCTGCCAGAGAGGAACAGGGGGAGTGGGAGAGGTGCCTTGCAGAGGTTGTTTACGGAGGGGTTTAATAAACTCTGCTCAATGCAGGAGCAGGTTCCT
This sequence comes from Trochalopteron elliotii, assembly GCA_024734555.1. Lineage (NCBI taxonomy): Eukaryota > Metazoa > Chordata > Aves > Passeriformes > Leiothrichidae > Trochalopteron > Trochalopteron elliotii. Next base: position 22,960 of record JANPWX010019544.1, on the reverse strand, counting down.
GCAAGCTCCGTTATTCAAACCTGGAAACATCTACAGAGCCCCAAACAAAAGGAGACAGATTATATTGCATTTGGTGTTTCTTCTCCAGATTGGTTTATCACTGTCACATCTGTTCCTTCCTTCCCTCTGCATTCCTGTCTCCGGGTAATGCCGTAATATCATTTATTATTGGACATTATATAATGCACTCTATCACCACGAGTGCTGTTATTCCTAGACCAGACTTCTTTATTCAGACCCAATTCTGCAGTCAAGGAGTCTCCTGCTTTGAGGCAGAGCCCTGCAGAGACACCTGCACTTTGTCCCTGAAGGAAGAGGAAAAGTCTCATGCTTTAAGAGGTCCTAATCTGAGGATTGGTCTGGCCAAGCTGCTGTATGGGGTCTGTATGTGCCCCAAAAAGAAAGAGGAAATGGCAGTATTTGTACTGTGAGTGGGTTTTGATGTGAGTTCTGGAATTTGTGTTTGGTTTTTCCTGCTTTCTGTGGTGGCTTTCGGACATGGCTATGCCAGAGCTGTCCTCACAGCCAGGTGGGGATGACCCTGGGGTGATGACCCTCTGGGGAGCTCTGCTCCCGTGGGAACAGAACTAGGAGCTGTGGCTGTGGTGGGTGGAATTGTGGGCACATAGACAGGATCTTAAAGCTCATCTCACAGGTTTAACACAAACCATTCTGGGATTCTGTGATTTACTCCTTTTTTTTTTACTTGAGCAGCCCAAGCTGATCCTTGTGAACAATTGTGGCATGACTTCCTGGCAAACCGACGTTTCCCTTGTTTAGCAGGACAATGAAAGCAGAATTACAAATTGTTCTGCTGGAAACCACACACAGAGCCCTTCTCTGCTTCTTTGGTCCCAAATACTGTCTATGGTTCCCCAGACCCCCAGCCACAGAATACCATTCCAATGGCTGATGACTGGAGCAGTGGATGCGCAGGGATGACAGGTTTTGGGAGTCTGTTTGAAGTCTGAACACCCCTCTGAAGCCATTGGGGATGGCAAACAGACAGGAGAGCTGATGCTGAGGAAGGACTGGCCAGGCTCACCATAATTCATGCCCACAAAGCAGGGAAGTAGCCAAAGGTATTAGGAAGTTTCCAGGAGGGATTAGGCACCATCTTTGAAGGCAGGTCCAAAGGGGTGATTAAACAACTCCAGAAGTACAAACCATAGCCCGGCAGAATGTGGGAGGACACCCAGGGGATAAAATCACCCTGTACACAACTGATTTCTTGTGCTCTTCCTGGAAAAAGGCCATCTGGCTGGGGCTGGAGCATCCCGAGCTCTGAGGGTGCTTTGCTAGAGGCTGTCTACCAGCTGAAGTATCAACAAAAGAGCTTTGGTGGGGCAGGTGGGCTCTGGCAGGAGAGCCAAGGGGGTGGGCAAGCTCTGAAAACCCAGCAGTGACTGAGGTGGCTGGGACAAAGCTGTGGAGGGGACAGGACACTGCAGGGAGTGACCGGGGACAGAGCAGCAGCAGCTCTCCCTGCTCATCATGCCCAGGTTCAAAAGAAGCGCTGGCCATTTCTGCGGTGGCTCCTCGCCACTGCCTGTCTGGGTTCCATCAGCTTCCCTAATTTGGCACTGGGAGGGCTCTGGTGCTGCTGTGAGGCCAGGAGTTAACATTTTCTAGAACCCAGGGAAGGGGGACCAGAGGAAGAAGGTTCTGGAGTGTCAACAAAAAAATTATCTTGTGCAAATAAACAGGAGAGATGGATTATCCTGCATTGTTTGCACAGGGAATTGCTGGAATGCCTTTTCACTACAGCACTCCCCGGAGCTGCTGGGGCCCTGGGCTGGTTTTCCACGGGGGGCTGGCTCCAGCCTGTCCCACCATTTCCTTGGGCTTGCGGAGGGGTCTGCTCTGGGTCACCTTCCCAGGCTGTGGTGTGGCCACATGCTAAAGCAGTGCAGAGGGTTCAGCCCCTCGTACCCACGGGCATCTTCTCCTGTTCTTGGGTGAACCACAAAGCTCAGGCCTCCAGCATCCCTGCTTCCCTGCCTCCTGCCTTAAGCCTTCCTTAAATCCCTTTTCTAGGAATAGAGACTTAAATCAGAGTGAGATCTAGCCAGGATGCACAAAGACGTACAAGAGATAAAGAGCTAAATGCAAAGTAATCCTTACACTCTCCAAGCAGAGGATGTCCAAGCACTTCCCAGGCAGTCCATTGTCACTGCAGTGTCAGGAGAGGGTTGGGGGTGATACCCACAGCTTTGCCAGAGGACAAAGCCCAGAGGGCACATCGAACCTGGAGCTCAGGGAGGTCCAGCCTTTGTGTTTGAGGAGTGTTTGGTGACAATGGGAAGCCTGGGTGGTGCAGGAGAGCTGGAGATGTGCATGACATACAGGGGGGATCCCATGCCATGACAATTCCACACTGATGATCCATGCCATGCTGATCCCATGCTATGATGCCCCTGCCTGCTCTCAGTCATCCCATTCCTGGCTTCACCTTCACCTCTTGTCCTGGCAGAAAGAGTTTCACCCCTGCAGCTGCTCCCCAGCCACGAAAACTTCCACCCCGGCACATTTCCCTCAACCCCTCCACAGCCACTTGGTACTGAGCAGGATGGAGAATATGTCCTGGAGCCAAGGCTGGATTCCAGCCTTGCTTAAGCTCAGGTTGGAGCCTCTGGCCAGACCTGAGCTGTGGCAGGTGGCAGGGGACACATATTCTCATGTCTAGGCTGTCTGATGCTGGTGAGCATTCTGTGGGGCACACATGTTTTAATGGGTGCAGAGGTGTTTTAAGGGGTGCAGAGATATTTTAAGAGGCACAAAGGTATTTCCAAGGGCACAAAGATGTTTTAGGGGTCACAAAGATGTTTTAAGGGGGGCAGAAAGCATGGCCAGGCCCTGGCTGACACACATGTATTGAGGATGAGCAGCAGGGAGGAGCAGATCTCCCAGGTCCTCAGCTTTAATATCCTCTGGATTAATATCTAGGAACTACACATTTATGGGAACCCAATTACACACACACAGACCTGCACATGTGGCGAGTGAGGGGTAACCAAGCACAGGCCCCTGTTCTGCTGGCAGGACCAGGGAGGCACAGGGCAGAGCCGTGGAACTGGAGAGGAGCAGGAAAGCAGCCCTGGCTCATTTGTTTTTTGTGACATCATGGCCTCCTCTGGCTTTTTTCACAGTTTTCCTCTGTTGCATTTAATAGACTTAATGGATCACAGCACTATAAAAACAACAGACCTTCAATGTTTTTATTAAAGCCATCTACAAAAATCCCTCTGTGCTCGAGCTTTCTTGAAGGGTGACTGCTGAGATGCTGTTTCCATTAAGGACAATTGTGGTGAATAAAGAAGGAATGAACAAACAAATGGAAAAAGAGAGGGATCAGTGGAGCAGAGAGAGCTGCTCCTGGAAAGAGGGTGATGCTGACTGTGTTCCCCTGCACACACTTGACTGGGGCTGCTGTCACCCAGCCTGGCATGGGGAGCAGTGCCAGGGCCTCCTGCAGAGCCAGACTGGTTTGGAGAGGCTGATGTTGGAATTGCTGCTCCATCCTCCCAGAGGGGTCACAGAGGGGAGATGCTGCTTTCACACCTGTCAGGTGGGGTTATTACTGCTCTCCTTCAGAGTTGTGAGTGCTGGAGAGAAGGAGCTGTCCCTATGCCATGTGTGTGACTGTCACCACCCAGACACTGCCAGGTTCCTGGGTATCAAACCTTTCTGGCTGCAGGGCTGCCAAGCACCGAGCAGGTTGGTGAGTGCTGTGCTGCAAGAAATAATGGGAACCACGGGCTTTGGTTGGCAGGTTGGGGCTCTATCCCTTTGCTCATGTGCTGGGGTGGAAAGTGAGCATCACAAAAAGCATCTCTGCAGCCCTGGTGATGCAGCATCCATGTGAGACCTGCTATTGCTTCAGTGTGGGGTGAGGGGACAGCAGCAGGGAATGTTACAGCCACTGAGATGCCACTGAGGACCCTTCTCTGTGCACTGGGACGTGGAGCATCACCAGGGAGATCTACCAAGCCAGGGAAAGGGAAGTCATGTCCAGCCCTAGGCCCACATTCCCTGATGTGCAGCTGGGCTCTGGAGTGGCTGGGAGAGGCTCTGAGCTTGGGCACACTCGTTGATGTTGGACCAGCATCTTTGTCACCCAGCTAGAAGCAGCCAGCTCTGCCCAGCAGAGCCCAGCCCAATCCCCTCTCATCCCAAGCTGGTCCCACTGCCTGGTCCAGTGGATGCTCCAAGGCTGAGCAGGGCAGGAGCTGTGGCTGCCAGTGGAGTGTGTAGGATGGCCTATGCTCACCCTTGGCCTGGCAGGGAGAACATCCTCCTCCATCTGCCAAAAGACTCTCAGCTTTCCTTCTGCTGCTTTGATCCTTTTTCTTTACCAAAACTGACACCCAGACTTTTCATTTTGTGGGTGTTCAGAGTTCAAGAAGGTCTAGAAAAGCCCTTCTGTCTCTGCAGAACCCTGGGACTCTTGTCTGGCTGCTGCTGTCAGCAACCCCTGTCCACAGTCCCAGCCTGGACATGGTGCTCTCCTGCCACATGCGGTGGGGAAAGTGAGGGACACACCAGAATTCCTTTGAAGGAGAGATGTCAGTTTTTAACTGGAGCTTTGAACCTTCCTCTGAAATCCCAGGGAACCTGACCCAGCCGATCCCATCAGTCAGCACACACAACTCCAGCTCTGAAGTTCACTCTTCCATCCATGCCACCATCCCAAGGAGCATGATGATGGATGAAGCCTGTCAGTCCTGCAGGTATTTTGGTTGTGAGAGCACCCTGGGCACCCAGGGTCCACCTCAGGACATCAAATGTCGTGGCCTCTGGATGGCAGGAAGGGAAGCACACAAACAGCAGGAAGGAAAGCACACAAACACTGTGGGTGGGTTGAGGGTTGATGTGCTGGTTGCTCAGTTACTCTGGGGCTCTTGGAGGCACTTGACACATGAGCCCCTTGGGGACACAGCAGTGCTGAGCAGGAGCAGATGTCTCTGTGCCACCCCAGGTGGCTGAGTGTTACCGTGCCCGTTTCTCAAGCCGGCTAGCCTCGGCACTGGTAACACTCCAGTGGGATCTTTCTCGCTCAGCTGCAGCTGCGTGGCGATGGCTGGAGGATGAAAAAGGGGGGACTCCGGAACAGCTGGGTCACACGAGTTTATTGGAACCCCGGCGTGGAGTTCTCGCCTCGAGTGTCAGCGTGCCCGAAGACCTCAACTGACTCTCGGGTGAGGACTTATAACTGGGGGTTTAACACAGAGAGGGGACCAATAAAGTTTTACAGGGAGGTGGCTCATATCATAAACAAACATATAAAACAACCATACAATGAACATTAGAAGGTGACAATCAGGATTCTGTCCAATCACTCGATGCCTCTCTCAGAATCTTCCAGAAGTGGGGAGTGACAGCAACAGGAGGCTGTCCATGAGGTGATGGACAGATAACTGTCTCTGGGGGGGAAAACTTAAGGAGAATACAGAACCAATCACAGAACTGTCATTGGGGAAAAAACAGGGATAAACCAAAAGTGGGTAACAAAAGGTGTACAGGGAACAAACCATTTTACAAAAGAACATTAACTTATGAATTAAACTTAAAATTGAAAAATGCACTCCCACAGCTGAGGGAAGGTTTTTGGGGCCCAGCCTGGAAGCACATGCTGAAGGTTGGTGTCTGGGTTTTTATTTTCCCAAGGACTCTCCATCTCGTTACCCTGTGCTCCTTTGTGTGCCCTCAGACACTGCAGAGTTCTCCTCGGGGGTTTGACAGACACGGGCAAAGCTCTCTGATTTGTGCCACTCTGACACTTGCTCGACTGTAACACCTGTAGAAGCCCATTCTACCTGCCCTGCCAGAACCGTTCACTTAGCCCTAAATCAACAGAGACGGTTCTTGCCTGCTCCTGCCTCTCACAGCTTGCAGAGCAGCTCTGTTTATGCGTGGCCAGCGCTGTTCTGAGACATTAATTTTTAAGAGTTAAAGACTTTAGTTAAACTAGATATTGCTGAGGTAAGATAGACAAACTTCCCTCTACTAACAGTAGCCGGATTTAAGGAACTGATAAATCATGAGGCCTGTTTACCTATTCTGACTAATCAGTAGACTCCAAGAATACAATACAATCATAAATCAAAGAGCCCTGGAAAAACAGGATTCAGTTGTCACTAGCACTAAAAGGTTAAAAAGTCAAACCAAGGAAGACCCATTTACTTCATCATTTTGAGACCCCACCCCATAAAAAGGACCACCGACCCATTTCAAAGAACAAACTCCCCATGCTTAATGGCTTTTTGGCTAATTACCATACGAAGCGGGGAATGGGATGTACCAGAGCTATGAATATGTGTTTGTGTTTTGGGTATTCAATACTCCTGTACATAAAAAGGCCCTGTGATCATCTGTAAATTGCACATGTGTATTTGGTAGCTCTCCCGCACGCTGCCCGGCGTCGTAATAAACATACACTTTCTAACTTTAAACTGTTAGAGAGTCTTTGTCCGTCATAGTTGGATATTAGTATTAAATCAATATCCATATTTTTAATAAATCAGTTCCCTGTAATGCGCTAAGCTTCTTGACATGATGTATAGCACATGTTCCCTGCTCTGCCCCCCCGCTCAAAGGCAGCCTTATAGTTTGCAAATGGGATGAAACCACTGCACGGCCCCACACTTTGGCCAAGTTCCCGCCCCGTGCCATGACTGCCAGAACCTTCACCACACCTTCCAAGTCATTATGTGTAGTCAAAAGCCTGCCAGAAGGGCTGGGAGGATAAAAGAAAAGAAGGAAAAAAATAAAACAGAACCAAAAACCCCCTAATGCACGTGAAGGAGCAGCAGAGTAAGCGAGGCATGTCCTCCGTGGAGCGCTGCCTGCCGCTCACCGTGCGCTGCCTGCTCCAGGTGGGTGTCCTCCTATGTTGGTCTTTTGGGGAACAAAAGCCGTGCTTGCCCGGGGAGGAGAGCTCCGTCCCCCCTGGGTATGTCTGGGACGTCTGCTACCATCAACAAACCCAGATCAGTGCCGAGAAGCTCGGGGGGATGTGTCGGGGCAGGCTGTGAAGCGCAGAGATGTGGCTCAGCCCCGCGCAGACCCTGGGACCCTACCGTGGGAATCAGGAAACGCCTCCGAGGAGCTGATGAGTGCGGATACAAAGAGCTGTGGTTGTTTTTGTAAACAGGGAACCGTAGCCAGGAGAAAGGATCAAAGCTGGGATATTCACCCAAAGCCGCAGACTCCTACTACGGGCTAGAGGAAAGCGCTGGTGCTTGCCCCGGGCTGTCAGCGAGGGCACGGGGCAGCTCCTGAGGGGTGAGACACAGGGACGGCTCTCATGGCCCTCCAACCAGCTCTTGTGCTTACAGAGGTGGCAGCGGTGCCTGAGCTGCCCGCGGGCACCGGAGGGACCAAGGCACCTGCGAACGCCCGCAGCGGGATCGGCTTCTCGCGGGGTGACAAAGGAGGGGAGAGCGAAGGGGGACAGGGTGAGACAGACTGTGAGGAACAGGAGCAGTGGAGAGAGGAGATAACAAGCAGACAGAGCCGCCACGCTCCTGCCGATGTAGCCAGTCCTCCGAAACGACTGCTTGGTGTTTTCCCGGCTCCCACCATCAGGAGAGGCTGTGCGTTCACCAGGGAACTCCGCTCCCGCTCTCACAGCCAAGGGAACGGGATATCTCTGCCCATATTGGCACCTCCCTCTCCTTTTGTTTCTTTTCTCCATCCTCTTCAGTTCTGCCTGCACTGGATGCGGTATTTCGGGAAGCAGTCCTCCGGGAAGCAGTTCCTTGCACTGTGCAGGGAAAGCGCTCTCCAGCCCGAGCTCTGCCAAGATCGGGAGTGGTGGCTGCTGGCACTGCCCGTGGCTGCGGCTCATCTGTTCCGAGGAGCTGCTCCCGCCGCAGCTGCCAGACACCAGCGGCCCCAGCCACCCCTCGCTGGATGTCCTGGACTTCTCCCAGTGACCTGGAGCTGTTTGCCATGTTCATGCACAAGACCTAGATTTTAATGCCAACTGAGCAGCTGTATAAATGTTTTGTGACATTTCAGAGACAGAATGGATCATGCTGCTCAAACCTCCTCTTTACAAGTGCATTCATATGGTACCTTTTCAGTTTCAGGGAACTTTGTTTGCTTTAAAGGCTTTGTGATCATTTCCAGCAGAGGCCTCAGACAGCCAGCCTGCCTCAGTCCTCCCTCCCAGGACATCCTGCAGGCCAGTGCTCCCTTTTTCTCTGCGGGGTTGCCTCCACCACAGCCACACTCCTCTGCATTCAGAGCTTCCTGGGGGCTTCAAACTCTTCCCAATCCTGGAGCAGCCATTCTAGTTATTAACAGCCCTTTCTGAACACACACAGCCCGCTGCAGTGTGTGCCTGGCCCACAGGCTCTGGGCTACCTGAAAAAGAAAAGTTTAAAGCATTGCTGATTTTGTTAATTGGCACAAACTGCAAAACTCCTCCGTGGAGATTCTGCCATCTTATTTAATGAGACCATTCCCTTGGCCTCGAGGCAGAAGGGAAAGACCCCAGACACCTAATGAGCTTCACAAAGGCTGGTGAGTTAACAGAGCTCAGTGTGTCAACTGGAAAAGTTAACTTTTAACTTTAGAATCAAGTTTTCTGCAGTAAAAGTAAATGGTTTGAGGTCTAGAAATGATTACAGGGGCATAGTACACCCAGTATACCCAGGGGAACCAGCCACAGTGATACCTGTGTGACAGGGACATACCACAGAACTGGCACATGGTGCCCAGAACAGCTGTGGCTGCCTGTAGTGGTTTGAAAGCAAAACGAGTGAGAGGCTCCAAGTCAGAAATACAATTTAATAATAAGAAAAAAAAAAAAGGCAAAATAAAATAAATGCAATAATACAAAAGATCACTGACAGAGTCAGAATACAACCTGAGCAGGATGATGGAAGCAGTGATCCTGTAGAAAGGTCTGGTAGCTCTGATCCTCTGGGAATCCAGTGGGTAAGGGCCCCTGTACTGTCCCAAATCCCAGATTATATCCAGGTGAGAATGCTTGACTCCTCCCCCTGGGCGGAGCATCTCACAGTGGGATGATGAGTCATACAGGGGGTCCTTGATGGCCCATTAAAGAGAGATAACTCCCGGTGGGAGTTATCTATGAGTCATGCAGCAGGCCATTAACAGAAGACCCATTAACAGAAGACCCATTAACAGAAGACACCTTAACAATAGACACCTTAACAGAAGAGGGAGGGGGAACCTGGGAGAACACTGCTTCAGCAATTGGTTTCAACAGTTCATGAAGATGGTGATAGAATACTTTGTGCATATCTTATACTACAACCCAGGACACTGCCCCAGACCTGGAAGTGTCCAAGGCCAGGTAGGACGGGGCTTGGAGCAACCTGGGATAGTGGAATGTGTCCCTGCCCATGGCAGGGGTGGGACTGGATGAGCTTTGAAGTCCCTTCTCACCCAAACCATCCTGTGACTTCCTGATTCTCTGATGAGTGCTCTCATCACAGTGAAGCCACTGCTGTCACCTCTGGCTCCTCAGCTGGGAAAGCAAAGTAAATATTTCAGCATTTAACAGCCCCTTTTCTGTGTTTCAGAGCTTGTGGGGAGAATACAGGTTCATAATTGTACTTCAGAATATGAGGTTGTCTCTTACATATGGTCTGGGCTAAAAGGCAAACAAATTTCCTGCCCTGTCCCTCAAAATAATTTCCAATTACTGAGAAATCTCACTCCACACTGGCCTCTCCTTGTTTAAGAACAAACAGTGCCTTGATGCTGATAAGGATTTAAACACAACTAAACAGCAGTTGCTTTTTACATGAGAACTATAAATTTAGTGCTCGATGTGCTCTCAGAAAAGAGGCCTGAATTAACCAAAATTTCCTTCCAGATCTGTGCACACACAGGGACTGATGTGGCTGGATGATGAGGGTGTTAAAGCCAGCTTTCCCTCCCTCCTGGCAGACACCTACTTATTCTTTACCCCAAATCCTTACAGCTCATTTTTTAAACCTCTTGAACAACTTATCTGAGACATAGATTTAAGAAATCCCATCTGATCCTTTATAGTAGATTAAAGAACATATACTGTATGTTAGAATGTATTCCAAGTAGTATTTTAGAATATATGAGATGACATTTAGTGAACAGCAAACACTGTGTCTGTTACCCTTTTGCATATATTTAAGCACCACAAGTATAGAAAACCTTCGGCATACTCAGAAGAACTAGAAGAACTAGCCTAAACAGCAGAATAACAGGGCTAAGGGTGCAGATAAAGAAAAGAACACAGACTCTAAGATAATATGTTCCCTTGAAAACGTGCCAAAAAAGCCAAAGCACATATGAGAGAGATAAAGGTGAAGAGATAAATGCCAGAAGACCACTACCACGGCCCGAAGACCACCACCACCAAAGACTAAGCATGCCCAGAAGGGTGTGGAGTAATTACCATACCAAGCGAGGATGGGCGGGGTCAGAGAATTAATATGTATAAAAGAAGACCATAAAATGTCATGCATATGTAAGACCTCAAAGAATAATAAGGGGAGCAAGTTCCCTAGTGGGTATGCGTGTCTTTGGTGAAATTATTCCCCACACATCTCGACGTTGATAAATACATACCGCTCTAACAACTGTTATTAGTTGTGAAGTTCTTTCTGCAGTGTTTCATTATCTTTCAGTATTTCTCTTTGGAACCTCCCATTCATCATGGCTAATTGTGGACTGCCAGCACCCAGAGGGGATTCTGCAGCTCGGGCTGGTATCATGGTCTGGTGGATGGCATGAGGGGAATGGTCAAGGCTGGGCTGGCATTTATCATCTCTGAGAAGAGTTTGCTTAAAAAAATAAAAAGGCAGAGTCTGGATTGATGAAACTGAGTCAAGGGCCCACACAAGTCTGCAAAATCCTGCAAGGGGAAGGAAAACCATTGTCTTCTTTTCCCGCAGATTGGGAAGCACTGAAATTCCTTGGAGCTGGACATGGCAGGAACAGCAGAAGCTGCAGTTCCTTGCAGTCCCCAGGCTGCCTCATGCTTTCTACAGATTCCCTGAGAGAAGCATTAAGGTCTTTGGAGTTTTGGGATTTTTCCCCCCCCTCCACTTCAATAGAGAAAGGGAACAAGGTTTTATATCCTCTTCCCGACACCATTTCACTGAATACCAGCCTCTTGGCAGGAAGAAATGATCTTCAGCTAAGTTTTGTTTGGAAGGAAGAAATAAGCATGTTGATAACCTCTTTGATATAATGGAGGATGTTGATTTCTACTTTTTTTTATATCTCGTGATAGCTCTTAATCTCCAAATGTTTGTCAAACTCAGTTAAGAACAAGGATGGAAGCAAAGTGCCTGGGGGTCCTGCAGCTGGGACAAGGCAGGTTTATCATTGCACAAGAGGTGCTTTAGCCCTGTCCTTAAGGACCTGTGTGTTCAGATGGATTTTCCATCACTGCCTCGCTCCATGGCCTGAGCAGCCTCCCCCTGGCCCAGGGTGCTATCCAAACTCATCCCTGACACTGGCTGGGACTGTTCTGGGTGCTCAACCACCCAGGCCAGGTTGGTGCTCTGTGCCTGAGGGCAGGTGTTGGGATTCACGGAACATCCATGGGAATGAAGAGATTTCTCCCACCTCCCATTGGTTCTGGAGCACATGTTCAGAGGCAGAGGCATCCCCTCCTCTGGGGTGATCAGGGGGAGCAGAGCACCCTTGTAGAGGCCCAGGGGCTTATCCCCAAGGTATCTGTGCCTCAACCCTGAAACAATCGAGACAAATGGGGAAAGATATCCTTTTAGATTAGGGTGAGAAAAATTTCCTCCCATGGGCCTTTGCAAGCCACATGTTAATATTTCTTAGGTTTCGTTGTTCTATTGGTTTGTTAAGTTTATGTCACCCTGTTACCAAATATGCACACCTGCCAGAATGTTCTTCCTTCCCTTGAACCCCATTGGGTTAATTTTGCCACAGTGTTACATCCCTGTAACCCCATGAGTCCCCTTAGTTTATATTTACTCCTTTGCACCACTTTTTTCCTATTCTTATTGGACCCTGACTTCAGATCCACCCTAGTTATCTCATTTATAACCCTGTGCCCTTGGCCCTCTCTTTGCTCTCGTTCCTGGATTTTATTCGAGGCTGTTGTGTCCCTGAACCCCTATTCCTAGCCCCTGGACCCCTTCGCTATTCCTGCCTGTGTTCCTGAATAAACAGCTTTTGGATCTTCAAACGAGAAGCCCATCCCTTCGCTTAGTCGTCGGATATACTGTAGCAGCGTGCCTGGGGCTCAGAGACGTCGGTTGCTCTCTAGGACCCAGGCGTCGCTCTCACGTTGCTACATACCCTGAGCTCCGCTGCCTCCAAACAGCCAATGGCAACCAGAGCACTGGGAGCAGCTGCAGAGGATGAGCAGGGGAGAGCCCCAAACCAAGCCAGAAAATCCAGCCTGGAGGGGAAAAAAAAGGCAAAACCCACAAAGCTGAAAGGCAGAGTGCAGTAAGAGAGAGTTACCAGGAGATTTTGAAACACAAAGCCAGAGCCAGCCCAGAAGGAATGTACACAGAATGCATGAAAATCTCTGCTCCTCCTCTGACAAAGAGCATTTTGCAGTGCCTCAGTCCCAGTGCCTCATGTCTGTGCCTTCCCTCTCCTGTGGCTGTGGGGAGGGGGCCTAGGGCAGGGCTGCAGGCGGCCAGCCATTGATGTCTTCTCCAAAGGTACCACGAGCTCTCCTTGCTGCTGAAAACCCCAAAGCAAATTGCAGAAGCTCACCCAGAGCATCCTCAGGCAAAGGAAAAACAAATCCGGAGCTCCTGGAAGGACCTGCAGCCTTGGCACCTCCCTGTGTTTCCCACAGTGAGGACATTCCAGGGTTATCCACAGCAAGGAGGTCCCAGAGACAACTGGGATTCATTCCCCGGGGGCTGTGGCAGGGATGGGCAAATCCCCATGGCCACAGCCCAGGAAGTGGCAGCCAGAGGTGACATTTCTTTCCAAAGTGTAAAACCCGCCCTCATCAGGCACCTCATTCCCAGTCAGAACACCAGAACTCTTCTACCCATTTCTCAGTATCCAAGGGCACTGGGTGGTCCATGCAGTGCTTGGTGAAATACCAGGAGCAAACCATGCTTGGAAAAGGCTCTTCTGCAGATGTCTGCTCCCTGAGTTATCCATGTGTTCTAGATGGGATGAACTCTCTGGACACTGCACCGAACCATCCAGGTATTTTCTCCTGCTTGGTCACACCCTGTCACCTGTGTTGGTGCTGGGGTCCCAGCACCCACCTGGCTCGTCTGCCCACCTCACCTCTGTGTAGGAAAACCCGAACTCCATCACCCCAGCCAGGCCATAACCTTGTTTGACCTTTCATTCGGAGCAGCACTCTCAGTTGGTAATAATCTTAATCCATCTCTTTGGTACTGAACTTCCAGCATCCCTCTCCCTTAAAATTCCCTGGAGGCCACTCACAGGCATGGAGCTGATGCCATCTCCCCATTGTCTGACCACAGAAAAGACTTAAAAGCTGCTGTTCTGAAACATTTCAGCACAAAAGAACATAACAGCAAGATGGTAAGACTTGCAGGTGCTACGTGGCCATTCCCAGGTCCTCACAAAGCTCCATTTTTACTCTGTCATCAAGACTAAAATGCCAGGATATCCTGGGATTCATTCAGGGTGAGAACCCTCCCTGCACAAAAGGTCTGGGCATCGTTTAGGGTCTGGAAGCTGGGCTTAGGCCACTTAGTGGCTCTACAAGCACTTGACCCTGGGATTTAATAACTTACTGGGCCTGGCTGTACCTCCTGCATCTCTCCAGAATTATGTAGAGGCTTTTCTGTGCTCCAGAGGAATGATGGGGGTGGGGAGTGAATCTTCCTCCCAGCTGTCCCCTGTTCTGGGACTGGGGCAGCCCCACTGGCCATGTTTTCTGCTGTTCCCCCTCTGCGGCCACATCCTCACCCCAGATAACCCCAGCCAAGGGAGGGGAGGAAAAGCCCCAGAGCCAGATGAAGACAGAGGGATTATAAGGTGTTTATGCTTTTGCAAAATTAAAGTCTTGAGGGTGAGACAGGTTTACATTGGCACAGAATTAATGGTTTGGTGCAGCGCAAGGGGACAGCGAGAGCAGGGAGCGGGGCCATCCATCAGCACATGCCGATGGCACAGGGGAAGGAGATGCCAGCATAAATCAGGCCCTGTGCAGGAAATAAGCAGGATGGATGACAGGCAGGAGCTGGTGATCTGTTATTCCCACCGCACCAGAAGATGCAGGAAATGTGGCTGGTTGAGCTCAGGTCTCATTCCAGCATGGGAGTGCTGGGTGGCTCCAAGCAGGATGAGCCTTCCCTGCACCTCCAGGTCCATGGATGGGGCTGCAGACCAGCTCTGTGCTCACCCCTCATCCTGCACGGACATATTACCAGGGTTGGCCTGAGATAAAAGGGAAGTTGGAGTATAGAGAGAACGCAGATCAAGCCACTATGGTTAACAGCTACGTTCTACTTTATTCAGCTAAGATGGCTACATTTATACAGTTCCATATAGTTTACAAATCACAGCAGCTCTCTATTGGCACACAGCAGGGAGAAGTACGACATCATACTTTATTTTACTAACTCTTAAGGTGGCTATCACGTGCCCACTAACAAGTCTATTCAGTGACCTTCACAACCCTATTATCTTTCCCTGACACCTTAACTACTAATTTCTAACTGCGCCACACTTGGCTAAGAATTTCTAGCTACGTCACAGGCTTCAAGGCCTTACAGGCCTTCATCTGAGGCCCAGGCTAGGTGATTCACTCACAGTCCAAATATTCACTATCTTCAAAAACTCTGCTACA
>JANPWX010019542.1:0-10584 GCA_024734555.1 Trochalopteron elliotii | reverse complement strand
GGGGGGGAGTCCCCGGGCCAGGACACCGGGGGCGGGGGGCGGGGAGTCCCAGGCCAGGACACCGGGGGGAGCAGAGTCCCGGGCAAGGACACCGGGTGGGTCCCGGGAGTTCGTTGGCCCCGAAACTGGGGAGAGGGGCGAGCCGGGACCGGGCGTGGGCTTTGTCTCCGGGTCAGGAGACGCTCGCATTAGGCCCGGCTTGGTCCCAGGGCACCACCATGAGCCCCCCTGGCATCACTCGGTTCCCTCCTGGTTTCCCAAGCCGGCCAGGAACCACACTGTGCCCCACCATGAAGGGCAGAGCCTCGACATCCCGGGAGGAGCCGCCTCCAAGAGAGGAAAGGGAAGCAAGGGATGGATGGGCCTTGCCCAGAGCCTGAAATCTAAGAATGGGTCCCAAAACTGGACCCAATCGGTGCCCAAATCCTTGGAGGGGGTTTGGCAGCAGCAGTTCCTCCTAAAAACAAGCTCGACGTGGAACAAGAGTTTGCCAAAACCATCCAGAGACCACCCATTTATTGAAGGTCAGGAAAGTCAAGTCTAAAAAGAAAGGAAATAGGGCTTTCCCAAATATTCAACCCAAACCCTGGCAGGTCCCCTGGCCCTGGGCTGAGGTTCCAGGAGAAGCTGCTTCCAGCTCAGCTGGGAACAGCTATGTGCCCAGCAATGTGATTCCCTGAAGAGCTGCCCTGGGCATGGTGCCTACAGGACCAGCCTGGCACTTTCTCATCCCGTATCCCACTGGGGATGTGCCTCCCTGAGATCCCCTGTGCCCTCAGGGTTTCCAGTGGAAATCCCGGGATCTGCAGGAAGGGAGCAAGGGATGGAGATCAGATCCCAAACCAGAACAGGTGCAGGGGCAAGGAAACAGGACCCATGGGAGGGTGAACAGCTCCCATCACCTGGGATTCCCTCAGCCCCTCCCCAATCCCTCCCTCCCCCAAAAACAATATCAACAACCTCAAGTGGAACCTCGCTGGGATCTGCCACAGCCCCTCAGAATTAAAAGGAACCAAACCACTAAGATATAAGTTAATGCTTAAATTATTTGTAAAACATCTTAAATTTTCTGTGACATATTTTAAATATCCCCCATGTTCCCCAGAGGGGGGGGTCAAAGCCCAACACTAACTGGGAGCCTATGGGGGAAAGGGAAGGAATAGAGAAAGGGTTTCCTTATCCTTTCACAGCTTTAACAACTAAATATCAATAATAAAAGTTATATTATAATAAAATAAGTTCTTCGTGAGGCAGTGGAGATCAAAAAGCCCTTAGAAAAGCCCCGCAGGTTTGGGCTCGGGCTCTGGACTCAGTAGTAAAAAGGGGGTTATTTGGGGAGGGGAGGCAGCGGGGGCGGCGGTTCCGAGGGCAGGGGGGGCGGTCGGGGCTTGTCCGTGTTGGTGGCAGCTCTGGAGCTGCTGGAAGCCCGGGGGTTCAGGAGCTCGTACGAGTGGAATTCGAAGGCGGGGGGCTGCGTGGGCTGCATGCCCTGCGCGCTCAGCAGCGAGTGCAGCATGTTCACCGTGTCCTGATAGTCACTGGCCTGGCTGACGTTGTGCCCATTGGCCCCCGAAGGCCCCTTGTCCGATTTGTGGGTGCCCCGAGCTTTGCTGGGCTGGGATAAATCCGAGCTATGCCCAGGGAGATGGGCAGCCCCGGGAAGGTGGGCATACGGGAACGGCACTCCGGGGCCTTTGGAGACTTTGCCCACCTTGGGCTGGTGCTCGTGGGGCACGGCCGGGGGCTCCTCGGGCAGGGGTCTTTTGCGGGTGGTGGCGAGAGGCCCGTAGCCCTTGTGGGGGGTGGTGGCGGCACCGGGCTGGGCGCTGTGTTTGGAGTCCCCCGGGCGCTTGGCCGCGGTGCTGGGGCCGGCGCCGAGCTGGGCGTGCAAGTGTTTGTGCGAGTGGTGGTTGTGGTGGTGATGATGGTGGTTGGACGAGTGACCCTTGTGCTTCTCTTTGTACTCCCGGCTCTTCCCGCCGCTCTCATCCGCCGAGCCGTGTCTGTCTCCGGGACCCGGCACCTTAATCCGCATCTTGATCTCCTCCTGCTTGGAGGGGATCGGCCTCTCCCCGCCTCCCCCCACCGCCGGGATCCTCATCTTGAGAGCTTTGTCACCCTTGTCGCCGCCGGCCGGGCGCTCGGGGTTCTCTGACCCCGCGATGGGGATTTTCAGGACGATCGGGGAGGGGTTGCTGTCCTGCTGCCCTTCCCTCTCCCGTTGCTGCTGCACCAGGAGGTTCTGCGCGGCGTAGGCGTACTGGGAGCGCACGTTGGCTTCCATGTTTTCCAGCTGCCGCTTCTGCGCCGCCAGCTCCTCGGCGTGCTTGGCCCGGTATTCCTTTAGGGACACCTTGGCTGAGGGCGCGTTCTTGGTGTTCTGCTTGGGGTAGGCAGCACCATCCTGCTGCGGGTGCTCGGCGGCCGACGTGCTCTCGCCAGTCCTGTGGATGTCCAGCTTGGCTGGGGGATGCCAATGATCCGCCTGGGACGGATCCGCGGCGCTCGGCTCCGCGGGGGAATCGGCCGCGGCCGGGAGCGCCGGCCCCGCTCCGGCGGTGGAGGATGTGGACATGCTCATGAGCCCGGCGATGTTCATGTCCGAGCTGTTGTTCCTGGAGATCATGTTGAGGATTGTCTGCTCTGACAGGCTCTCATCGTCGCCATGGTCGTCCGTCTTGGATTTCCTGGCTGCTTGAGAGGCCTGGAATTGAAACAAATCGGCGGGTGTTTTATTTGGGGTGTCGCTGGAGCTGGTTTAATCCAAGCAGCTCACCAAGAACGGTGCAAGGTCTTCTTTAAAGACAGATCCACTTTGCTCCCATCCCTCCTTGTGGGAAAATTCCCAACCCCAGGAAGCAGGGCTGCTAATGCAGCTGGAAGACCAAAGTTCTGTACAAGTTAATTCACAACAGACGAACTCCAGCACCACAGCATCCCAATTCCACACACAACTCCCTTCCTTGCTGTCCCTGCATTGTGAATCCCCAAAGAAACCACAGCCCACGTCCAAGGCTCTTACCCTCCAGTTCCGGATCCGTTTCAGTCGGCTGGGAGTCTTCTCAAGGATCTGCAGGAATTCATGAGTCAGTTCTGCAGAGGAGACACAAAGCCAAGCAGGAGAGTCAGAGCAGCTCCAGTCCATCAGGACAACCCCCTCATCTGACAGATGGAGCTACCGGTGGGATGGAGCTGTGCCAGGAGGGGAATTCTGACAACTGGAATCACTGACCCGTTCAAACTCATTTCTCTGTGGTGCTACAGAAGCTGCTGCTGCTGCTCTGGAAAACCTCAGCAAAGCCCTGAACTCCTGGAGCCCGTGAGGTGGTGTTGGAACATCAGACCCAGGACCAGCGATGCCAAAATAATTTAAGAGCCCTTTTTGCAGGGAAAAAAAAACCTCGCTCCCAAACTTACCATCTAAGAGCTCCAGAGTTACAGTGCCATCAACGTATTCCCACCAGTGCTTCCCGTCCGTGGAGACTGGGATCTCCCAGTTGGACCACTTACAGGCCAGGTGGATACAGACGCAGGCCACAACGGGCGGGGTGTACTGCAGGCTGAAGGTGGTCAGGTGCAGGCTGACGTCACCGGGAGAGAAAACAAAAAGCCATCAACTCCCACGCCTGAGCTGCAGATCCACGCGGGACATGGGGGGGAAAATGTGGCCCCTCTGGACCTCCCCAGAACGACCCTCGGGCACAGCCAGCTCCATCCTGCTCCAGCACAGCGAGGGGCTCCGCGACCGCAGCATCGCTCGTTCGGGCCTGGTTTTTGCTATGGGGAATTTGGGTTCTCCTCCACCAGTTTTGTTTTGGTTTTTTTTTTTTGTTCACGGGTTTTAGAAAAGGTAATTCGGGAGCTCCTCTGAGAGGGAAAGCCACTGTGGACCTGCCAGCCCCACCTGGGTTCTGAAGAGAAACTCATCCCTGTTTTGCTACAGGAAATTTGGGATCTCCTCCAAAGGAAGAAAGTCAGTGCTGAGGTCACCTGCCAGCCTCTGCTCTGAGGAGAAACTCATCCTTGTTTTACTACAGGAAATTTGGGATCTCCTGCACCAATCTCCCTGTTTATCCCTGTTTTGATGCAGGAAATTTGGGATTCCCCTCCAAGGGGAAAAGTCACTGGGAAGCAGCCCCACTTCTGCTCTTGAAGAGAAATTTGTCCGGGTTTTTTGCTCATCCCTGTTTTGCTACAGGAAAGGTGGGATTTCCTCCATCTCTGTTCATTCTTGGTTTGCTACAGGAGATTTGGGATCTCCTCCACTGGTTTTCCTCATTCATCCCTGTTTGGCTACAGAAAATTTGGGATCTCCAAGGACAAAAGTCAGTCCTGGGGTCACCACCTGCCAGCCCCACCACTGCTCTGGGGAGAAACTTCCAAGCACAACTCCTGGATGGCATTCAAGGGGCAAACCTGCCCTTTTCAGCTTTAAGAAGGGTCTGATCTCTCCCAAAGGATTTTTAGGAATATGCTGGAGTGACTCAGGAGAACCTGAGCCAGATGACCTATCAAATATTTTCACTAATAAATTGATTTTCCACGTGGCCATGAATGCTGGGAGATGTGGGCAGCACCAGGACCAGGAGAACTGAGGGACTACGAGGATCCTGCAGGAACACCAGAGCTTAAGGAAACACAGAAGCCAAGTCTTGAGTGTGGGATCTGCCCACTCCTGAATGGGCCCTTTGGGAATTCTGCCACCGAGCCCCCACGTGGCACCATCTCCTCACCACCCTTATTCAACGTTTTTTCATCAGTGAAAAGCAGACGAGCTGAAGTTTGGCATCTACAGCAAAAAATCCTCAAGTTTCATGGATATTGGATTTATCCAGAGAAGTCAAACCCAGGAAATTCAGAGCAATTGGCAGAGCAAACTCAAGGATAACAAAGAGCCTCAACTCTGCCCCGTAACGATGCCAGAATGAAACCAAAGGGAACACAAGGATAAATCCAGTTCGTGCCAGAACTGGCTCTCTCAGGCAGAAGTGAGGCTCTTCTTCACACTTTCTGCCTGCATTTCCCTCAATTACAGCCTTAACTCCTAATCCCATGGCTTTGAAATTCTTCCTGCAGGGATAAAACAGGTTTCAGGGCTTTGTTTACCCAAACATCAGCAACACCACGTTCCCAAGGCCGGAAATCCAGTTTGCCCTTTGGAGCCCAAAACACCTTCAACAAACAGTGAAGGTGAGCAGGGAACACCTCCCAGGTGGAAAAAGGAAACCACGTGCCCAGACATTCCCAGCCAGAGCTGGGAGGCATCTCTGGCCCTGCAGCTTCAGCTGTGTTGGCACCTAAACCACTTTTCCCTCCATCATTTCCCAAAAACTCAGTGTTTTCCATGTCCACGGTTTTTGTCTGTTCCAAATATTAACTCCATGATTTGTCTGAAGCTGATAATCCAGGAAATGAAATTTAAAAATAATCCCAACAAAAGTGCTGGCATCAGGCTGGCAGTGAAAATGTAAGGGCAAAACAAATCAAAGAATCCAGGGCTGATTTTTATTTCCAGGGAAAATTTAAGGACAAAACAAGCCTAACTAAGAACTTAGAGCTGATTTTCCTTTCCAGGGCAAAATCAGGGACAAAACAACCCAAATGAAGAACTCGGGACTGATTTTTCTTTCCAAGGAAAACTTAGGGGCAAAACAACCCATACAAAAAACTTGGGGATGATATTTCTTCATTTATGCCCCAAATCAACCTTTTTTGGGGTACAAACCATATTCATGGATGATTTCCACAGCACCTTGTTGAGTGAAAACTTTCCAACACCCAGGAATAACCAAGGAAAAATTTATATATTCATTTCCCATCCATCTTTTTGGTTTGTTTGGTTGGTTATTTTTAAACTTTCACAACGAAATTCCTATCAAATAAGCAGCAAAGCTCCTGAGTACCCCATCTGCCTTATTTTCCAGCTCATTTTACCCAGCACCTGGCAGGAAAAAAGCCTGGAACCCTTTCTTAAGGCTCTTCCTGTGGGATTCCCAGCTGCTCCCAGGCTGAGCGATGCCTCTGGGGCCACAGGCAGCAGATAAATTATCAATCAATTATAAAATTATAAAATATTAACCTGTTCGTAGCCATGAAATAGGAAGTTTGTGCCAAGTCCTTGCTGGCTGCAAGAAAAAAAAAAAAACAAGGGAAAAATCAGGGTGTTATTTGCATATTTTCATGTTATCATATTTTAGTGCAAGAACCATGGGCCTCCCACAGATTGACCAGGAGGCCACAGCCACAAGGATTTTGAGAGCTGCTGCTCACTGTGAGCTTTGTGTGGTTCAGAAGAGCCAGAACCATCTAAAACTGCCTCTGTTTTGAGAATCAGAGGGATGGATCAGCTCTCCTGGGAGGAAAAGCTGGGAGAATTGGGATTGTTCAGCCTGGAGAAGGCTCTGGGGTGACCCTCTCAGTTTCCAAGAGAGCTGAAGTGGGACTCTGGATGAGACCTGGAGTGGCAGGACAAGCAGGAATGTTTTTTTCACTTGGAAAAGGTGAGATTAAGATGGGATATGCTGAAGAAATTCCTCCCTGTGAGGGTGGGGAGGCCCTGATTGTCCAGAGAAGCTGGGGCTGCCCCATCCCTACAAGTGTCCAAGGCCAGGTTGGAACAACCTGGGCAAGTGGAAGTTGTCCTTGCCCACCCAACCCAACCCATTGCAGGGTTCTGGGAAGCTCTGGAGCAATCCCAGCTGGACACTCCCCCATATTTTCCTCCCAATTCCCTCTCACCTCGGACAAGCTGGGTGCACTTCACCACATGGGTGTGAGGATGGTCAATAGTGATCTCAAACCCTGGAAGGACACAAACAAAGGACCATCAGAACCAGCAGCACAGCCCTGGATCCACGTTTCCTGCACCCCTTCCCTCCTACAGCCCTGCTTAGAGCCAGGCAGGAATAGAGGAGCCCGTTTTTTCCTGTATCCAGAAACCTCAAGTTCTCCAGCTACAAACCCAGAAGGTCTCTGGTGCTGCCAGACCTCCCAGCTTCTGAAAGGCCTCACTGGAAACAAAACAACTATTAGGGATTTTAAAAATAGCAGGACAAAGCCTCTTGAAGCAGCTGGGAGGAAGGCAAAGACAATGACATCTGCTCCAAGGAATTTCTCTCACCCAAAAAGCTGAGAGGAAGCAGATTGTTTTCCCTTTGAATGGGCCTAAAGCATTGAGGACAACTGAGTTTAATCCTCGCTCCTGCTTCCTCCTTGGTTTGGGAATTATGTTTGAAAGGGGAAAAAAGGGGAAAAAAAAAGAATTCCAATTGATCCATGTGCACAGCAGATCTGCAGAATGTTCTGGGAGAACTGGGATGTTTAAAAAGGCCTCTGGAGAACTGAAAGGTTGCAGAAGTGGGCTTGGTTTAGCCACAGGCTTGTGGCCCACGACACCTCTGCCCCCACTGAAGGAGGGACACGGGGCATCTGCTCTGAATCCAGCCAGGAATAACAAATCCTCCTCTTTTGGAGGGAAAAAATCTACCTACAAACTGCCTCTGAAACAGAACATTTGTTAGTGAACACAGTTTTTAACAGTACATTTGATAAAGAAACAGGGCACCAGCTCCACCAGCCACAGCCCTACATGGAGACTCCTACTTCCAAAAACAGCCAGCAAACTGTTCCTGGTTTGTTGAGTTCTGGGGATTTTTCCCCCATTTAATTACTTGATGAAAAACATTCACTTTTAACCCATCTTTTTAAGACATCTCTCAGTACAAACTGCTTCCTGCAACAGAACTGGAACATTATGGCCTGGAATTGGTTGGTCTTTAAGGTCCCTTCAAACCCAAATCATTCCATGATTCTACGACTGAGCCAGAATGCACAACCCAGGACAAGGGCCAGTGTCCAAGCAGCACAAATCCTGCTTTTTTTAGAGGGGGGAAAAAAAAAAAAAAACAAAAAACCCCACAAAGAGACAAACCACACTTAAATCTCTCAGCTTTGAGCCTTGGCACAAGTTACACCTGAAAAATTGATGTTAGAACACAAGTTCAGGCTGAAAAACAGGGTTTTGCTGTGTGGACTCTGTGGAAGGGGTGAGGCTGTCCAGCCTGTGGAACTCTCCTGGCTCTGGGATTCGTGTGGCAGTCCGGCCGCTCCGAGGAACTTACCCAGGGTCTGGAGGATTATGCTCTCTAGAATGACCAGGTCTTGGGCTTGTTGCAGGTAAGCCTGGGGTTGAGAGGACAGGCAGGTTACTCATGGAGAGGCACTCGGATCAAGCCTGCACATTTTCCTAACACCCTTCTCTCCTGGGTAAAAATGGGAATCTCCCTGCACGGGGGGACTGGCACAGATTCCCTGGAAGTGTTCAAGGCCAGGCTGGATGGAGCTCAGAGCAAGGTGAGGCTAGTGGAAAATGTCCCTGCTCATGGCAGGTGAGTGGAATGGGATGGGATTTAAGGTCCTTCCAACCCAAACCATCTGGAGATTCTAAGAAAGAGGAATCAGAGTGTTTGGGGTGGGGGGCTCTGGGTGCTGGTCCCCCACACTCCTGGCGTGGCACAGGAGCAGGAATCAGCTGCTTTTCCTGCCCTTTTTTTTAACTTTCTGTAATTTTCCCTGGAAAAAAAGAGACTCACTGCTCAACTCCAGGTAAAAAGGGCTGTGTGGAGAGATGAGGGATCAGCAATGTTTATAACCCATTAAGACAAACAGCTCCTCTGATCCACACCCTCCTCAGCAGCACTCCAGGGACACTGGCACACAGCACACCTGGATCCAGGTGTGCAGCAGAGGAGAGAAAAGCTTTGTACAGAGCAGGGAAGCCCAAATCTCTCTGTGGCAGGAGAGGTTGGATTGAGAAGCTGCCCCTGAGCACCTCAGGAGGGTGGAGGTGCCACCAGAGCTGTGCAATTCCAGATGCCATTCCCACTCCTCCAGCACTCACAGCACATCCCAAGGCTCCAGCCCCACACTCACCTCACTCTTGGTGTCCAGCAGAGGCTCCTGGGGGTGCAGACAGGCATGTGCCACCTTGATGACGTGCTCCAGCTTCCTGGGCTGCTCCTCCACCTTGGCTGCCAGGAAAAGTGCTGCTGGCACCACTGACTGTGGAGGAAAATGTTTTGTTTGCTTAAAACACCACTAAATTCAAGATTAAAGCCAATAAATCAGGTGGATTCTCAATATTCCTTCATGGAACAAAGGCTCTTCAAGTCTGCTCACCACCAGGAGAGAGAAAAGAGTCCCTCTCCCTTCCCAAACCTCCTCCCAAGGTGGGTCCCCCACCCAGAGAGCAGCAGGAGTGGATTTGGGGGGTTCCCAGCACCCCACACCCCCCCAGATCCCAGCACTTACATTCCTGTGGAACTGGGTGAAGGACTGCACCATGTAGAAGCGATGCATGTACACGATGGCTGTGTTGATGGTGAGCTGGGAGCTGGGAACGGGGTTAAGGAAAAGTGCAGAGACCCCCCCCAGGCAGGTCCACTGGAACAGACCCCACAGCCAACAGCAGCAGGCTCTCCTCATTCCCAGGGCAGGCCTGGGACATCCCAGCACAGCTCTCCCCACTCCTGAAACAGGCTCTCCTCAATCCCACAATGGGCTCAGCACTCCCCATTCCCAAGCCAAGCCTTCCCAACACTCCAGGAGAGCACTCCCTGCTCCCAAAATGGGCTCTCCGAATCCCAAACAGGCTCAGCTCTCCCTGCTCCCTGGATGGTCCTTCCTGACAACCTGGCACAGCTCTCCCTGCTCTCGAAATCCTTTTTGGGATCTCTCTGGTCCTAATACGGGCACAGCTTTCCCAGGCACTCGTGGGCAGAGCCTTCACAACACTCCAGCACAGCTTTTCCCACTCCTCTAAACCGGATTTCCTCAATCCCAAAACGGGCTCGGCTCTCCCCATTCCCAGGCCGGGCCTTCCCGACACACCAGCACGGGCTTCCCTGCTCGTGAAACGCGATTTCCGCGATCTCGAAACGGGCTCGGCTGTCCGTGCTCCCGGTCTGGCCGTGTCCTCCCTTCCCTGCATGCCGGCACTGCCTTCCCCACTCCCGAAACCTCCTCGAGCCCAAAACGGGCTCGGCGCACGCAAGGACGGGCCTGCTGCTCCCTTCCAAGCACCCCGCCACAGCTCTCCCCGCTCCCGAGCCGGCCAGGCCTTTCCAACGCGCTAGCACGGCTTTCCCTGCCTCCGAAATAGGATTTCCCGACCCAAAAACGGGCTCGGCTTTCCCCGCTCCGAGAGCCGGCTTGGGCCTTCCCGACAGCCCGGCACTGCTCTTCCCCGTCCCGGCGCCGGGCTCTCCTCGATCCCCACAAAAGACTGGCTCACCCGGCACTCGCTCCCGGCTCTCCCGGCACTCGCTCCCGGCTCTCCCCTCACCCGTTCCCGGTTCTCCCCGCCCCGCCCCACTCCCACCCGCGGCCTAGCGCGGCCTAGCGCGGCCGGATACACGTTGAGGCGCTGCCCCATGTCCTGCAGCAAGTTGGCCGCCTGCTGCCGGTACGAAAGCTCCTTGTCGGGGTCAAGACCGGCGCGGCGGGAAGGGCTCCGCTCCAGCTGCTCGCGGCTGAAGTACCAGCGACGTCCGGGCCCGGCGCCGCCGCCGCCGCCCGCCGAGGCCT
>JANPWX010019540.1:1115930-1127800 GCA_024734555.1 Trochalopteron elliotii | reverse complement strand
TTCTGACTTGGAGCCTCTCACTAGTTTTGCTTTCAAACCATCACATGAATCTTTTAAATTTTTATAAATTCTATATGGAAAGTATGGCAATCTACCAGAGAAGCACAATAGAAAAAAAATTAAATTGCAAAACCAATAAGAAGCTAAGAGTCCATGTGATAAAAGGGTTGAAGCACACAATGAGTTCAGAAGTGAAGACACACCTGAAAATTTCTTTTCATTTCACACAGTTAAGTATTTTGCATAACCCATTCTAATTTCTTGAAGCGATAAATCATAATTTATGGTCATATTTAAAGAGTCTTAGTCAAATATAAATATTATATTCACAGCCAGATACTAAAAGCACTCTGAAATTGTGTGGTGGAAATGAAATATTCAAGAAGAATTTGCTTCCACAAATTTTTTTTTATCAAGAAATACTACAAACTACTGCCAGTGAATATTCTTTTCTGAAACAATTTAAATAGGTTTTATTTTTAATTATTGTACAAATAACAGAAATTACTTGAAATTCTATTTGCAATTCCAAAGAATTATGTCTTTTTAAAGTACATTCACAACCATTTGAAAAAAGTGATTTCCAGAAAAAGTTGTTTAGTGCTTCAGTCACATCACAGACTACCATTACAGTAACTCCACAAGAAAACTCGCAATCTAAATGTAGTTACTGAGGGTGAAAAGGAAATAAATTATTGGCTTTAAGTCAATTAAACTGTTACACAACTACCCAACTAGCTTCTGGAAGTGTTTGGCTTTTACAAAGAAATCACGTTTCCCATTTTTTAGGAAAAAGTTTTTTACAGAAAGGATCATAAAGTACTGAAATCATCTAACCACAGGGACAGTGGAGTCACCATCCCTGGATGTGTTTAAAAAAAGACTGGATGTGGCACTCAGTGCCATGGTTTAGTCGAGGTGTTAGGGCTGGGTTGGACTCAATGACCTAAAAGGTTTCTTCCAACCTTGTGATTCTGTGACCCATGCATCATGAATCAAAACCAACTGTTAAAGAATTCATTCATTCATGCTTTGCTGTTACAAAACAATTGCTGCAACCTACTCACCTTTTATGAACTGCTTATAAAATACAGGCTCAATGGCACCAACAGCCATGAATTTTCCATCAGAGGTCCTGTAGATCTCATAAAAAGGCGCACCGCTATCTAGCAGGTTTTCACCTCGAGGTTGGCTCCAAAGTCCCAATTTTTGTGATTTCCACAGGAAAGAACTTAGGTATGCCACTCCTTCTACCTTGAAGATTCAGAGAAAAAAAAATAAAAACTCCAGTAAATTAGTTGGCATTGTTATAAATGCATATTATATAGTTGGCTTTTCGCAAATATTAACATGAATACTATATGTATAATTGTATGATATTATGTTTTATTAATAGAATTAGAATTTCATTAATAGAATAGAAAGGTAATGAATGGGTGTTTTTTGATTGTACCAGAGAGTTGACAGTAAAAGACTGGGTTTTTGGTTTTTTTTCTTCTAAACTGACCAAGCTAGAAGGTCTGGTGGGGGGGGGAGGGTCATCCCCTTGTAACCCTGCATAAAAGACTGCTAACTTTCTGCTTTTTTTTTTCCAAATGAAAATAAGCAAAAAACCTCAAGAGAAGGATTTATACCCATGTTACCAGACAGACTGGAGCCAGCCACAAATAAATCTGCCAGATAAGATGATTGGGAATACTTGAAAGAGATACAAACTCAAAGGAATGTTTGAATTATTTATTAAAATCTACTGAATACGCAACACAGCGCTCCCTGAAGATAGAAGTCCGAAAAGGTGGGTGTTCTACTGGCAGGCCTTGTGCCAAGCACTCTCGACCAAAACAATTTCGTCTGTCTCCTAATTGTCTATTTTTAATTTTTATTAAACTTACAAATTTCTCTGAGAGAGTGGAACTCGTTTTTCACAGCATGCTACCTAAATTCAATATAAAACAAACAGCTACTACCAATTCTGCCCCTTGCTAAGATTTTTCATGACAGAATCTCTGGTAAGCAGTTTCATTTCTTAAAATTTTCAATTACTGCTTACACTGCATATGTGAAATCATCTAGAATTAGAGAATAAGAAAGACCATAAACGTATTAAGGCAGCTTCAGATGGGCAACACACTTTCAATGCACAAAGTTTCCTCATTTAGCAAGTTTAGAGTCATTAGATGTTCACAATGAATGAGTGTTTTCAAGTGATGGGTCTATACAACATTAAGCGTCTGACAGATATCAACACCTTCTAAATCCCTGGAAAACAAGATACCTCCACGAGCTCCATAAATACCAAATTTTTGTCTCCTTTAA
This sequence comes from Trochalopteron elliotii, assembly GCA_024734555.1. NCBI lineage: Eukaryota > Metazoa > Chordata > Aves > Passeriformes > Leiothrichidae > Trochalopteron > Trochalopteron elliotii. Next base: position 1,125,484 of record JANPWX010019540.1, on the reverse strand, counting down.
ATATACAGATTATAGGAAGACTGCCATTTTTAGAAGAAAATTTGAAGGAAATCAAATAAAATCTCCAACACTAAGTTAAAACAAAAACTATTCTCCCACTGTCATCACTGGCAGCTACACATACATAGCAAAGTAATCTCTACATAGACAAGAGTGAAGAATACAGCACTAGAAAACATAAGTAATCCCATTACAAATTGCTCCTCAAAATTTTGTCTATGTGGAGTATACCTAGATGCAAATTCAGTTTGTTCAGTCTTTCAGAAATTACCAAAGTTGTGCCAGTCTTTCAAGAAAAATCACATCCTACAGTTCTGCTCATCAGCACTATTAATTTTCCTTCAACTGTATTGAAAGTACTGAAAGCAAAGATAAGCAGGTTAATAATGTATGCCAGAAACATTCCAGTAGAACAGATTAGAATCTGAGCTGTATTATTCTGAGCATCACTTGAATCATTCATTTTCAGCTCCATGTAACTAAACTAATATTGTCTATAGAGAAAAGCACAGATAATGTACCAAAAAAAATGGCTACTAAATTTTCATGTAGAAAGATCTATTAGTTTAGGCCTTTCTATGCAAATTTTAAAACATGCAAATTGCTGAAGTATGCAGTCAGGAGGGCTTCTTCATTTAATGTGTCTTACTTGTGCTCTTCTCTAGTACTGCTTCAAGAACAGGAATATTTCTATCCACACTGTCACATGTTAAAGTCAATTAAAGTATGTTCGTATGAGAAAATACTGCATTACCTTCATCTACCTATCTGCAAAATTACTGCAAGGATAACAAAGTTTGTTTTACTAATGATCTGATCTTGCATTGCTCATATTAACAAAAAGTAGTATTACACAAAAAGCACTGAAAGTAAGGATAACAAAAAATGGGGAAAATATCAGAATAACTCCTAACTCAAAATCAGATTTCAGCGCTGACAAAACTCTAGTCAGCACCTGTACAATACTTATGTGCTACTTACCCTGAAAACACTTAAAATAAAACAGCACATCTGTTTTTGACTGGTATAGGGACTTTAGAAATATCTCTGTCTGGGCAATTGGGCAGCTAGGTTCTGCCTAAGGCCCACTGCAATTGAGAGACAAGTAAAAAAAGTGTCCTAACATCTGCACCAGACCTCCAAAGGCACATAAAAATAACACCACACACTCACTAATGTGGTCACCTTCTTTTACAACATGAAAGGGTAACATGGAGAGACTCCATTAAAGTCTAATTGCAGAATCATTATACTAAGTTATGTGTTTCATGTCTCCCTCACGTTATGAACATCTGCAGTCTCTGAAGCAGGCACAAGAATCCAGAGGCATCACCCCAGTGGGTGACCTGTCTGCTCCACAAGCCTTCTGTTCCTTCCACAGACTGAAAACAGCTTTAACAGAAGTGGGAATGAATCCACACCGACCTATATTATCCTCGTGACTGACAAAGTCTTCTAGGATGTGGGAGTTTTGGTTTTGAGTACCTCCAGGCTGAGAAAAACTTGGAACCTCTGTCTTCTGGTGGACTGCTAAATGCTCCTGCCATGAGACTGTTATGCAAGTGATCACTACCGGCATGCTTTCCTGTGGCTGTCCTTTGACAAAGAGTGGGTTATGCTCAGTCAGATGCCTGCCAACAGCAGAAGTTCTGTGGCTGAAACTAGCAAAACCAAACTGTGGCCCTGACTCACATGCCTCTGTTCCAGTGTGGTGCAAGAACTCAGAGGTACAATTGTGCCTGCTGTGTCACATCACAGTGTCCACTCCACATGGCAAGTATCCGGCTTCCTGTAAGATAGCCGTGATCCCTACAGTCAATGAGAAGAGACAGCAACCAGCAGCAATCAGTTCAGGCCAGGCACTTAATTTTTCTGAGACAGACAGATGAAATGCAGGACCCACTGTCTACTTTTTGCACACTGCACTTTCTACTGTAGAAAATTTTACCATGTGTCTGAGTCATTAAAATATTCAGACTACCTACACTGTACAACAGCTTAAGTAAAGGGTCTCTTAAACAAAAAAAGTGTTAAAACAAAACAGCTGAAATGCTGCAGAGTCGTGATTTTTAAAATATTTTCTTCCACAATAAACACAAACTTAGGTGTAAAAACAGGCTCATCCACCAGTCAATTTACTGCAGTCTTTACTGCTGATAATGCATATATGTTTTCATCAACTGTGTCACTAAAAGTCTATTCAAGAAATAAGGAATATGACCAAATGCCAGGTAAAGTACATCCTGTGATACTGACAATATTCCATCAATTTCACAGGTCACCAGGCACATCAGCAGGGAACTGTAAATTCCACAGTTATTCCAAATTATGATGAGGCAAGAAAAAAATTGGAAGAGACAATTTTTAAGGGTTTAAAAACCCCTACAACACTTTCCACTCCAAATGAGGTACAAATTTCATTAGAACATTAGCACACTTAACTGATTCTTCTTCTAAAAAATTCTTTTAATTCTCTGAAGAATAATAAGGAAAATGTGGCAATACTACAAACTACAAGAAGTATCTTTTTCAGTATTTGAAGACTTGTCACAGTTCTCCACAGTTTTTCTTTCGAAAATACACAATCTCCTTTAATTCTTCTTTTAGGTCATGTTTTTAGAGTCATAATTTTTGCTGCGCTATTTGGACTTCCTCAAATTAGCAACTTTGAAAGATGATGGTCAGCATCTGAAACATTATTTTCCTGAGACTTCATAAACATTGAATAGGTTAGAATAAATACTTCAGAAACTTTGCTGGCTCTATTTCCTGTTTATACATCCTAATACAGTATATATGTGTTTTGTAACAGCATGATATTGTTGACTCATGTTCAGCTTGTGACTACTACAAACCCCCAGGATTGTACTTTAGCCAATTGTTCTCTTACTCCATCTGTGCAGCAAATTGTTTCTGCCTACAGAGGATACAGAGCAGTAACGTCCATGAATGGCAGCCAATCTTTTCAGGTCATTGCTCCAATCTGGAAAGGTCATTTTCAATTCTAATCCATGTCCAACATAGTTTAGTCCTTCACATACGTGTATCATCTGTAAATTTAGTACGTACTTTACTAATCGCTCATCCATCATTCAGTTTATTGGAGAAAACACAAAAAAACTACCCAACAAACTCTACTTGTAAAGTTTACCATTTTGACAATTAACTAGTAAAAAATTTTGTTGCAGTAAAAACATTAGCCCTGTTTTGCACTGTTTCCATAAAATTTTCATCTAGATAATAATGCCATGGACTGCATCCGAGAACATCATGTGAATTTGTCAAAAACCTACTGAAGTCAAGAAATCCAACATCTCTTGCTGTTCTACTCTCTTCAAGACCACTTCAACAAAGGGATTTGTTTCAATTAATGTAATATTTTTTCTATTTTTATTTAAGGCCAAACCTTAGTCTTCACTGTACTATTCCTCAAAGGGAGGTCAAATTTTAACTGCAACGTTATTTAAAAAGAAAAATGGGAGAACAAGAGAAACAACACATGCAGCTAACGTAAGTTTCAAGGATAAATGTAAATAAGTATTTTTCCTCTGTGTGTAAGTGGGTGGCCTTCCAGTGGAAAAAAATCCATAGTATTCATCATTAAGCTAATTTAGCCTTTCACTTATTTTACAGCACATTCACAAAGTGTTTGAAGTTGATTTCTTGGCAATGATCCGTGGGCAGTGTAACTATCCCAGGAATCAGTACTTCTAAATAAGATATGACCTGTCACAAATTCATAAGAAGATGTATCTTAAATAAAGCTAATGCAATTTTTATTCCAACAGTATTGTAATTTTTGCTGTTATGCAGTGAGCCAATTGTTTATCATATACCCTATCTCCATTCACCACTTCTTCAACTACATACAGCTAATACTTTGTGAAGGCAGACAGGCAAATCTAGGGAGAGGGGAGAGGCTGCAGTATATGTTCCATGTCATAAGGATCTTATGGCAGCAGTGATTCATGAAAATTGCTTGCATGTGAAGGAACAGCCATTTTATGAAATCACTTACTTTCCCTTTCCCAAATTCTCAAGTTTAAACCTTACAATCTCCTCTCTTTCCCAGACTTACAGTAGGAGAATACCCAGGCAAGCCTAACAAACCTCAAGCTCCTTGAAAACAAGCTTACCATGCTTGCATCAATGACCTGCCCTCTGCCAGATCTGGCACGTTCAAAGAGGGCTATGACAATGCCCAGGGCACACATGACACCTCCACCAGCAAAATCAGCCAGAAGGTTTACAGGTGCATAAGGATTTTCATTCTTTCTACCCAGCTTTGACAGCACACCTGACAAAAGAGAAAACAAAGCAATTATAAACATTCATTTGTACAATTAAAGTTTCATTCTTTTCAATCTATGCAAATAAGTAAGGCATAAAGTAATCCTCTAATGTTCTCTATTTCTGCTTTGCTGACTCTTTAATTCACAAAAAAAGTAAAATATATGAAATCACATTAATGAAGAGATAATTAATTAAAGAGAGGAACAAAACTCTCACAGATAAACGCTGATATTTCGACTATATAGGGACAAAATATTATTAAAAAATATAACCCTCTGTGCAGTGATTTTATATTAGTGCTTTGCATATGCATTGAATCTCACCAGTAAGAGGCATTATGAATGAGTCTCAAAGCCACTTTGATAAACTGTTTCTCTTTGAATATTCTGAAGTAAAATGCAGACGTATAGTCATATGTGTTCATAACAAATGAACTAATGATCACAAAAAAGGATCTCACACTGACAATTGTGCTTCAGTTCTATCCTCCCTCTCCAACTACCTTTGGGAAAAGAAAGTTTGCATATAAGAACAGGTGTTATAACACAGGAAGGTTACCTCTGATTGCATGCAACAGTAAACACAGGGAACCTATAGTTATACCAGCAATTATGCCAAAATGAAAGGAATTAGAGCAAAGGCTAAGCCAGTATACTTCAGTCAGAGCTTTGAATTTGTTAGCATTTCTCTGCCATCCCAAACAACCTCTTTACTGTGACCTTACTCTTTGTCGTCACCTCACAGCGATTCCCTTCGGGCAAGCAAGAAACTGCAGTGAGATCATCCCTCTCCCATGTCTGTGGCCTGAGGTCTGAGACTTGCAGAACACCTGGTCAGAATTTCCTGAGAATTGCATGGTTCTGAGGCACTGTTTAGTTAACTAATGGTCTAATGCACTTCCTATGAGCAAGCAACAGAGTGCACAGTACAAAAGGTTTTCCAAATCCTGCAGTGTAGGAGTAAAACCTCTGCTGCTGCCTTTTTAATGCTCTAAAAAGTTGTCACAGACACCAGAAAATTAATATACTGACTTCTTAGGAGTTCCTAACACAAACTATTATTTAGTTCAAGAAGCCAAAGCTCCTTAGGAAAATACTCAGAATATGAGATTTGAGATCTCAATTTTGAGGAATGAAACATCTCAAACACCTTGTTCTATTTCCTTTTAATAGGCAGAAAACTTAACTGTGACATTTCAAGTAAAATTATTTTAGGAAGGCATCACTAACCAAAACACTACTGATTAAATCAGCTCCAGATAAAAAAATCACTCTAGTTGTAAACCAGAAAGTACTACAAAGTAAGGTAGGGATAGACCATGCTGTTTCTGTACTGACTCTTTCCCTCCACTAGTAACAGATAAAAATATCCTTATACTTTGAAATCATATTGACATGAAGTCAAAAGTGTTTCAAATGAGGCATGTTTTCTTTAATCTTTTCTACTCTCTAACAATTTTCTATGAGGGAGGACTGAATCCATCCCTAAAGAAATTTAACTCCACAACACTATGACTCCTCATAGTAGCTAATACCAGATCACCTGGTTTGGCTTCGCCTCTGCTCCATCTCATTCCTGGGGCTAACAGAACTACTTTATGCAGTGGGAAGCCACGAAGTTTTGAGCCACTTTCTCCCCTCCTTCACAGGCTCAGAGAAGCATTAGTGACAGCCACAGTATGAAGAGCAGGAGGTAGGACCATGCATAGATGGGCAGCAACAGAGGTGCATAATTTTGTTTCTGTTTGCTACTGCATAGTTGTAAAATCGTATCACTTAAAACCAGCATAATGTCCATAACACCTTAATAAAACGTAGCATTTCCACTTTATTTGAAGCCTACTTCCTTTCAGTTGGTATCAGTGGAGACATATCTACAAGCAGAACAGCACAAGAGCTCAATTGTCTTGTGCTGCCTAGTTTTTCCTTGCACAAAAAAAATCTGCTCACAAGCACATAAAATAATCTGCAGCCCCTTCAGGATTATAAGTATACAGATTTTCTGGGAGAGGGGCCCAGAAGAAAATATTCAGTCCTCTCTTCAGATAAATATTTGGATACTTTATACAGATAGAATAGCACAAAGGAAGGAAAATACTGTACAGCTTGGGAAGACATTCTGATCCAGCCTGTAGGAGCTTGCTGATGCTGGCAAAACAAACGGCCTGCCCAGTACATGTTTCCTCCTTCCTTGTGCTGACTGGTTGGTTGGATCCCTCAATGAACTACTTCATTTTAATAACCCATCAGAAAACATCCTCGAGTCTTCTGACCAGTTTTTGACTTGTGAGGAAGTTTACAGAGGGGCTAAGCAAGTGCCAGACCTGACTGAAAGCACCAGGGAAAAGCACAGGGAAAGGAAAGCCCCATTTCACTGACAGAAACACTTCAGATCTGGTGTTTCATCAGACTGCACCTCAGATAAATGATGAGCTATCTGCTTTCAACAAGTTCTTGTTGAAAGTTCTTCTTGAGTCTTGATCAAAGGGAGGAAAGAAGCTTTATTTAACAGGAAATCTTACAGCCTACCTGATAAAGCCAAGTAATTGATGTCATGACCTGCAGACTTGGCGTATTTTCCTGTCTGGCCAAACCCAGTAAGTCTAGCATAGATGAGTCTGGGATTCTCCTGTAGAAGGACCTCTGGGCCAAGCCCGAGTCTTTCCATGACACCTTAAAAAGACATAAGCAAGGAATTCTAATTCACATTCAATTTTAATAATACTCAAAACATCATGGCTTAAAGATTATACAACAGCAAAACTCAACTGCACTTTATGAAGTAGCACACTCTACTTAAGTGTCCATGTTACAACACGAACATTATAAATTAGCAACACAAATTTTTAATGCAAGCCAAGTGGAAATTAGGCTTTAGGGGGTCTTTTTTTTTTTTTTTTCACTTTTCCTGTTTTACTTCTCCAAAAGACTGATAGAAAATCACACACCACTGGATGAGAGAGAAAGCTACTAAAGGCTTGTAAAACAAGGGAAAAAGAGAAAGAGAAAACTCTTACATTTTCCATATTAAAATCACTTGGAATTTCATCCGTATTTCACTGGAAGATACTTTCCTCACCATTTCTCAGTACCTCATGTTTCTGTGTTTCAACTCACTGATGTGAATGGACCATGCCACTATTTCACAGATGATCTGCAGGAACCATACACAAGTAAATGTGTTCTTTTTTAATGCAGAGAATAAAGAACTTTTAGAACCAGTGGCATATAAATTGAATCAGCATGGATTTACAGAAATCAAGGCTAAAATTTTGCAGTCCTAAAACAGTGATTTTAAGAGAAGAAATTTGAATTGCAAATAAATTATATTTTCTTACTGGTTCAGTGCAGTCAGACTTTTATCTATGATCTACTGGCATAGATACTGGCACTGCAGGGCCTCGCATTTTGGAATGGAACAGATAACGTAATTTCAATGCCTGTTCCACCCCAGGATCTATTACTCCAGCTTGTTTCACAAAACTAATCCATACTGTTACTACACAGCCAATTTAATGAAAATCCATTTCTATTGTATTAATTACTGGGCAGTGGCAGGTGATTACCATCAAGAAGAAAGCAGTGAAATCTGGCAAAGTGCATGATTTTCAAAAGCACAAGTGGAAACAAGGTGACAAATAACCCCACTGGTGTCACAAAGCCATCGTGGTAAGGTCACAGGTCTTGAAAGAAACTACTCTGCCATTTGGGCCCTCTCACCTTCTCACTGTTTTCCACCAGTCTCATGATGGGTCACAGATTAGCCCAGTTGACTTACAGGCCCTTAGAACCTATTATCTAGTTACAAAATTGCCTGCACTTCCAACCCAGAAAAAACCCCACCAAGTGCCCATAAAAACAAAGAAAACAAAACTTCATAATAAAAAAAGCGGAGACCAGCTACAAGGAAGAAGTGGAATTTAACTTTTTTTTTTTTTCCCCTCAGCTTCGGGGGAGTAAAATAAACGATTTTAAGGTAAGAATAAACCCATTTTCCACAGGAAAATGATTACTTGTGACACACGATCTGTCCATGATGTGTGATGTCTAGTCTCCTACAAAGTCTCCTTTTCTAAACTGTCTGTAAAATACTCAAAATATTTCAGCTAGCTCCTCAATGAAGCATGACCATAAAATGCTTTGGGTTGGAAGGAACCTGCAAAGGTTACTTAGTCCAACCCTCTGCTGGGAGTAGAGACATCTTCAACTGGATTTGTGTACACAGAGCCCTGTCCAACCTGACATTAATGGCATTTTTCCTAACAAAAAAGCATCCTCAAGGACTACTGGGGGATGCTGACATAAGCATCAGGTGAGTGGCTGTGTATGGCTTATAAAGACAGGGAAAAGGGTCAATCTGAAAAGTCCATCGATCTTAAAACAGCCTCAATTTTGCTACTGAAAATCAGATGTAAAGTACCCCTAAATATAGTAAATTAGTAAACATGCATACTATAACTAAAAGATGAACAGTTCTCTTTAGAATACAGTTTTGAAAAACTGTATTACTCTGTAATTGAGTATTTGAAGCATTTTTCTTACTTTTAACCTAATGTTAAAAATGGAAAGTATTTGGAAAAACACAAGTAAGGTTTTCATAAAGTAGATTTAAGACTGGCAGGAAGTGATTAGTTTGTGGAAAGCAACTTCCTAAAATTAAATGTGATGTTTGAAGATGACAACTGTAGTTCACAACCTGGATTTGATCCTGAATCAGAGCAACCCTTTATGACAGTATCATACTACTGTATTTAGCACAAGCTCCTATATTCATCTCCCTGGGACATGTACTTTGTAAATGTGTAACAAAAATGTCAGATCTGTTGTCCTCAGAGAAACTGTAAGCTCGAACTCAGACCTGCACCGGCAACGGGAGCTGCACTTCAGCAGCAGGTCTGCGCATCACACAGGACGGTGCCGCCAGCTCGGTGTGACCCCTCGGCTCGGACACCCTCCTGCTTCTCCAGAGCCCGGCCGGCCGCACGGCCCTCTCTGAGCGCTGTCGGCGGCCTTTTCTTGCGGTTTCACATGGCGGCTGCACTGCACAGCCAAACTGCACGCGTGCCCCGTCACAGGAAATACACCGCCAAAGCTGCGCCCTGCCTACTTCCCACTCAGTAACGCAGAGGCCACAGAGTGGCGGGAGCCCCTCAGCGGCCCCGCAACTCGACTACCCGCTCGCTCCACACGGCCCGGCCCCGGCGGCCGCGGCCCCTCACCGTGGCGGAAGGGCTCGATGACCACGTCTGCTCGGCCGCACAG
>JANPWX010019540.1:1033171-1115846 GCA_024734555.1 Trochalopteron elliotii | reverse complement strand
CTAACTTAGCTGCAGTCGGGCGCCAGCCCGGCGAGCTCCAGCACCCGTACCCCGCCCAGCGCCATGGTCACCGCCGCCACTGAGAGCGCCCACACATCGATGGCGGAGTCGGCCCGGGGGCCGCTCCGCCCTGCCTCGCGCGGCTCTGGGGTATGGGGCGGGCCCTCCCCGGGGCCTGCCTCTGCCGGTGTTTCTTCACCCCGAGCCCTTGATAACTTGCCGGTGGCTTCACTACCCTCCGCCCCGGCTGGCAGCGAGGATCAGGCTTTTTCCTGCTGCTGGGGTCGGCACGCAGCTGCTCTTGGGGAAACTTCCCTGTCCGACCGGCCAGGAGCGAGCTACCCTGGCTGTCAGACTCGCACCACCTGAGCTGGGACAGAGGCCCCTTGGCAGCTGCGCAGTCCCCCACACGCACAGTCACGCCAGCTCTCCCACAGCAGAGCCTCGGACGACCAAATCCTAAAAATAATTTAATCGTGATGCAATAACCAAACAACAACAAAACACCGAGCGATCTGCTGCCTCCATGTAGGGACCCCGAACGAAAAGAAAACCATGGGCTTTTACACCCTTACACCCTAAGGGCGGGAAAGTCACAGAATCACAGAACCATTCAGGATGGAAAAGACCTGAAGTCAAGTTTGAGTCAAGTCAAACCTTTGAAATCTGAGGCTGGATGTCGTCGGCTCCAGCCGGTCCCCTGGCAGAGCCACAGGTCCCTGTGCCCGTTGTTAGGAAAGGGGTCAGCAGTTCTTGGCCTGGGGCTCCAGCCATGCGCGGGGCACCTAGATGGGCCAAAACCCACACACCCAAGATCCCCAGGTCACACGATGGGGTATTAGTAGGATATGTGATTAAAACTTGGAGTTCCTTTTCACCAGGTGCTTCTTTAAAGAGGAGTCTCTGGCCCTGTTCTTGCGACATCAGCTGCTTACTGGAACAGACATAAATCCAGAAAGGGTAGTGAACCTTTTGGCATTGTATTAACACAGCTATTCAAACTTAAGCCCTGCTCCTGGTATTTCAGGTTACCAAAAAGCAGACAGAGCGAAGAAGTCCTAAATGTCAATCCCATGCTCATTTTTTACATTTCTTGAAATTGGTTAGGCTACAAAAATGTGTAAAAGCTGCTAATATGAATGGAGAATTTTTTCTCATTCTACAATAACATGTCTGTTGCCAGTATACCTTTCGTTTTCTGTGCAGACACCAAGTCCTGTAATGCAGGCACTGATTATGTCCATGCAGTGATTATGTCCACTACTATGGTGCCACCCACAAGAAATAGCCAGGAGAAAAGTATTTGCATTTTCATTCAAATGAAGATGGCTAGTTTTGTTTGTTATCCGTGTCCCTTAGAGACACTATTCCATATAAGGGTTGGTTTTCACAGATATTATGATGTTACTGTGACAGTGTGTTTCTCTGACTAATTTTCAGTTTCATTTGTCCCCTCACACCTTCAGATCTTGGAGTTTGTGTTGAATATGAACAAGCAATTTCTTTTGCGTCACCTTTTATTTCACCTGACACTCTTTAGTTTACCCCGTCTAAATAACACCACAATCACACACTGGATAATGTCTGGATTTTGCGATGGTTTAACTGAGCAGTCCTTTGCACCTGCTGTTTAGCTGGCATCCAGAATTACAGTGATAATCTGTGGCAGAAACATTTAAGTCAGAACCCTATTAAGTTATTTCAGTTTCAGGAAGATGAGTGCAGCATTTTATGAGCAATAATTCCAATTTGAAAAATTGGACTTTAGCAAGCCAATAAGTAAACAGGCATGAGAGAGAAACAGATGTTCTAATTAACCATGAGGTGAAGCCTAATGATTTGAGTGCGCCAAACTCTCCTGAAGCAGCAAGTTGGCCAGCAGAAAATATATGTTAAAAACAAGGAAACCTTCTCTACCGTGGGTTTGCAGCAAAAACAATGTGATGTTCATCTATGTGATGACATTTAATATTTCTCATTAATAAGCAGCAGCAAACAGGAGGGCATATGAATTCGTCATTGCAGAGGTAATGGCTATAGGAAAGGAGTTGCTTTGGGATTGAATCCACACTGTGTCAGAGTGCTTTTGTGTGCATTATTGTATTACGTCAGTGAGTTGCTGTCTGTGTCATCCTGTAAAATGCATATTTCACAGTCAGTGTTAAAAGATTAACATTATCTTTACTGTGAATTATATCAACATTTCTTGCAGAGGTGCAGGCACTTTTGCAATACAGACTGCATGCCAGATTTTTACAGTTGATGTCAGACTTGTTGGTTACAATTAGCTGTGCATTTCAGTCCTTTGGAAAAATACTAAGGCAGCAATGTGAAGTTACAGCTGTACACAAACTCCAGATTCTCCTCTTTCACATGTATATTGTTTACAATTTAGTCCATTTTACTGCATGGCTAAAGAGATACTGATATCTGTACAGTTTGTATTGATTTTGTTAAATGCAAAAGGAAAAACTATAGTATTTCAAATCTTTGCCTGAAAATGTAGGTAGCAGGTGAAATTTCTCTAGAAAATTGAAAGATACCTGCATTAAACTGAAATTGAGAACTTTAAAGATTCTCCTGGAATTTGTGATGGTAGTTCGCAGTCCTAAGCTTGTCAAAATTTGAAACACGGTTGCTTTATCCCAAAGCTTGCATTTATGCCTTGCCTGAACAGAAACCATGCTCCATGCATAACATTTCTCGATATCCACAAAGATGGTGTGGGTGATACTCTGCATTTCTAATCTCATATCTTGTGTTGTGAAGACACACTGTCTCTTGTACAATGTTCTTGCCAAACACAGCACCTTAATCTCTGCCATTTCAATAGATCCATCAGCTTGGAGCTTCACTTTGCCTTTCTGTGTTTCTGTGCTTCTGTGTGAGTGTGGATTTGCACACTGCTGCTCTCCCAAGTGTACATCCCACAACTCAGCAGCAAAAAATCTATCCTGAGTTCATCATACCCTTCTAAAGCAGCTGTGAAGTCATGCTACTTGAAAATCTGGCTGTGTCTGTCTGAGATCCTGAATTAAAGATTTAGAAATAAAAGCTCTGTCTTATGCACAGAAAGTAATTGTCTAAGCTGCCCTGTTCACTAAAATAGACATATTCTTGAAAAACTATAGCTTGCAAATTTTTTCAGTCCAGTCAGTTATTGAGGTGGTGATCTGTCCCAGCTGTACTGAACAGGTTTTGCCTTTAACTTTCACATCATTGGCAATTTGCCCCCTGATACTCTGGTAAGTAGGAAAACAAATTACTGATGCCTGTGACAGTGGTTTCTGTACTTTGGACCTCAACCCTTGTACCTGAAGCAAAATATTTTCCTTTCCTTTGAGACACAGCATATGGTATTATTGTGCTTTCATGATTTCATGATAGATGAAGAAAATAGCAAGAAACTTTATATAGCTAATCTTTATTTTTGGTAATCAGGAGAAAATAAATACTTTCCTGTGAGTTTATTATTAACCAGTATTGTAGAAGTTGGAAACTCTAGACTGGGATTATTTCCACATTTTATTTGCCTGAATACTGAGCTTGAGGTCTAAGCTGGACACCACATGAACCACTGTTTAGTCACCCTCCCCTAAACTTACTTCCAGTGAGCCATTCCTGCCAGATAGCATTGTCTGCCACCTTCACCAGAGACAATTTCTCCTGCATTGCTAGGGTGATGGATTAAGAAACCTTTATTTTTATGAACTGTTTCCATCATCTTGCCCATGAGCCATTTAGTGTGTGTCTTATGGCATATCTAATACATGTTATTTATTTTGTGAGTCTTTAATAATTTGACAAAACAAGCATTCTGAGGAGCAATTAGTCTTGGAGGAAAGAAAATGTTGATCTGAAGTGATGCAGTATCTGAAAAATTTTCCTTAAAACAACCATGCTTCTACTATTTTCTAGTTTAAATACTGGACAGGAGACAAATTAAATTCCATCCAGCACTTCAGCCGCAGACCAGGACTTGCACATGGCACAATGGCACAATCTCTGAATTCCAATTTCCTGTCCTGAAATTCTAGTCTTTGCAGACTTCCTTGACTTTCATCATCTTTACTATGCTGTAAGAGCCTGGAGTGTTTTTCTGTCAAAAAACTGCCAGGATTGAAAAAAAAAGAACAAACCTTCTTATAAACTATTCTAAAATGAAGGTAGCTGGTATTAATTTAATTCTGCTGTTTTGTATTACATATTAGTGTAAGCTCTATTTTCTACAGTAAAGTCACTCTGTTAACTGTACATTTGGATGGAGTTACTGAATGAAGATGGTCATATATTCATTTCTTCCTATCATATTCCAGTATGTGGCAAGTCCTCATTCAGACAGCATCTTATACTTGCTGCTGGACAAGACCAAGAAGTAGCATGTGACTAGATGATGGGAGGAACACACTATGACACACATTCACAGGAAACAGAAGCTGAGATGGCAAAGATAATTTGAACATGAGTGTTTCCACTCTTGGTGTTATAGCAGTGTGATTCTTTTAAAACACTGCTTTTTGTGGACTTTATTTTATTTTTTTTTATGTCTATGGACTGTTTCCAGAAAAGCAGGAGAATAGCCCTCCATTTGTGCAATTTTTCACCAGTTAATACAAGGAGTCTCTTTGTTTAATAAAACCTTGCCCCACATAGGTTTTATTATTCCGTGAACGGGTTCATGGATGATAGCTTGCTCCATTCCAAATGCAGATGCACAAAGTTGAGCCTCTCCCACTGTCATCCTTAAGTCTTCATGTCAACATCTGCGCACTGAGTTTATCGGTCCAGTGGCAGAAGACCAGAAATTAATGGGGGGCTGCAGATGCTCTAATTCCTTCTAATACTGTGTGGTTTGGCCCAAGAACTAAAGAAGCTCTCGCCCTTTGGTATAAGAGGAAACCTGGTCATACTAGGCACCTTTTATCAAGTTCTTTTAATTTATGAGGATAGTTTCTGGAGTTTATGCCTTTCTTCACTGGTATCTGAGCATGACAGCCTTTTGTTGTCTCAAATTTTTGAATCCGAACTGATCACCCAGGTTATATATTCTTTGATTGTTGAAGCAGAACTAACTGCAAAGTAGAGGAACTTTGCTACTGATTCACCAAAATTAAGAACTGTGGGTCTTTTCACACACCACTCAATGACTCCCTGTATGTTTTGTCCTTATGTGATTTTTTTTTTCCCTGAGCACAAAAGAAACATTTTAATAATCTGAAGTAAGAAGGAGGCAAAAAAAAAATTCAATACAAAGCCACTTTTATTAAAAACTGCTTCGGAAAACAGCAGGTTATAATGTAGGAAGCTCAGCGAAAGAGAGGGGAAGATGAAAGATATGGAAGTAAAGTTTGTTCCTTATTCTCTCTTTAGAAAAATACTACTTTATTTAAAGATTTCCCTTTGGCTAACAGGCTTTTCAGTGAGGCTGAGACTGTAAACTATTGTCAGTCTAAACTGCTTCTTCAGTCAATCAGGCCATGGACTAACTTCTGAAAGTAAAACCATAAACTTCTTTCTTTTCTCACAGATTCTAACATAACTTCTGCCTGCTTTCTTTGAACACCGCTCGTGAAACTGGGACCCAGACATACAACATTTTCCCTCAGTTTGGTTTTGTTCTAGTTCATTTTTTTTTTGCACAGAAGTTGTGTTTTACCCCTGCCAGGGAGGTGCACCCAGCACCTCTTGAGTTGCGCACAGCTCTGTTCTGCAAAATGCAGGAATTAATGCTCATAACACAGTTGGAGATGGGAGTTGCTGCCTTGCAAGGATGTCGCAGGCAAGGACAGCAGTCCCTGGTACTCTGGGAGAAGGGAGGACCAGGATTTGAGGGTGATGTTTCACACATAGCAAATCTCAACTTGGCTCTGTGTTGAGAAGCATTTTCTACTGCCAGGATGCCAGCACCTAAAACACAGGTCAGATACCACCTACCAAACCACAGCACTCATGGCAGGCAGGAACTTGTGGGTCTTGCCAAGTTTTGGTTAAATCTGGGAGCTCAGGGAGGCGGAGAGATACAGATTCATCTTAGCAAAGACAAGAAGCTATTAAGTATATTCCAAATTACAGCTTTGCAGATTCCAGAAGGTTTTGCAGTTGTAATACAAATTACAAGATACCATGTGTTTTATAACAGACGATAAAAGTCTCTGACAGAAGACATTTTGTCTTGAGCATCTGCTAAGCAAGACCCTTTCAGTTATCAGTAGCAATGGAAAGGTGACTGATTTTCATGAGCATTTCTGAGAAAAAAGATCATATATTCCACATGACTTACTGAATATAAAGCTTGTTAATTTTAAAGAAGAAAACGCACACACACACACACACACAAACACACTCTCTCACAATCACAGCTGGTGTATTTTGAAGGATCTTGCTCCTTCTTTTGAAGGAAATTAATATGTAAATTAACTATTTATTTGTAAAGTATTATGACACTCAGCAGAGATTGCATGCAGTAATTTGCAGAGAAAAGGCTGCTGAGATTTCAGTCAAAACCTATGAAATTGTAACCTTGATGTAAAAAACTGTTTAGCTTTAACCTTGGAACTGCTCTTTATTTGTCAAAGAAGCTTTTGTGGTAATTCTTAGTCACTTTCCCCTCTTAGCAGGCCAAGTTGCACAAAACGCATGAAAACAACACAAAATGGGTATGGCAAAGCATGACTTTCTTTTATATTATGGCCGTTACAGTAGATAATAAGATAATATGGAGCTTAAAATTAGCATATTTCATAGAGTTTCTAAGTGCTTCATTCTGACCAAAATGGCTTAAAATGGCCACGTCACAAAGCAAGAGTAAGTCCCCGAAGGAAACCTTACAGATTTAAATTTTATATGTATATATATATACACACACGTGTAAAATATATTTGAATCCTTAATGCTGGCTTTCTCCCATTCAGTAGCAAAATGAATGCTTAGGAAAAGAATATTAAAAATAGCATCTCGCTATTGTCTCCAAATGGTAATGTCCTTGGTAAATATAGATATGAACAAACCAGTATGGCTTTGTAACCATTAATCTTTATTGGATAAATATATGCTTTACAAAGTAAGTGTAACAAAATAACACGGTCTCAGGTTTTGAAAACCTTTGTGGCAAAGACCAGACCCAAGTTCATAAAGAAATGATAAAAACTCATCAGACAACAGTTCATTAAAGCTAATATTTTCAGTGGTTGATGCATAAAACTAAAAAATCACAAGTCATAATCATCAAGTATCAACATGCATTTTTCTTTATAAGATGTGGTTACATACGCTAGGAACATGTACAAGGACATACAAATTCATAGGGCAGATTTTGATTCATTTGCTCCATTTTTGTGATACCTGTGATACTGATACCTGTGTTTGGTTTAAAAGAATTTCAAATAAATATTTTCCTAACCCCACCTTCTTATTATACATTAGTGGCAGGTAATATCTGATTAAAAGGTAATGTCTGTAAAAAGAAATTTATATTTCATTCACTTTTGCGTGGAGAGCCAAAATAAGATACATTCAAACCTCATTATTGATTTTGGTGCTTATTCAAATGAAAATAGTAAGACAGAATTTCAGGTACCCAAATTTTGAAAAGCCAGTGACATGAATGCTGAAGAGTGGCCCAGTGTCTTGGGACCAAAACCTACTAAGCCAGCTAGCATTTGCTTTCACCAGTTTAAATATTGAACTGGCTTAGCAGCTGCTTTGCAATGGCTTTTCCTGAAATACTGGTTCTTGGAAGGCTGCTAGGAAAACTGTTTCAACAACTTCACTGTTAAGTAAATATGCAATATTATGAGGTACGTCCTTCTGAAGGAGTTCCAAACACCACAGAGTTTTTGTATCTTTGTGCTGTTGGTGTATCCTGATTTCTCTAGCGTATATGCCTTTGCTTTGACACCCTGCATTCAATTACATCAGGTTTTAAAAATTCTAAGGCTATGGAGAAACATTACAGTTCCCTTGCCTGATCCCCTTCACACTGCAAACTAAATTACCTTAGCTTCAAGCTGCTACTAAGGCAAGAACTACTGAAACTCTTCTTCTAAGAGAGAGAGAGAGACTAAGCATAAATATGTGCTAAAAAATCTGTGAAAAATGACACCAGAAACATCTTCAGAGGTTCAAGATGGGAATGCAATAAAGCTGAATCCTTGACATCTGTATTTTCACATTTTTTTCTTCAATTTGAGCTCATTCCAATCCAGTACAAACGTCTTCCTTTAGATCTGGTCTCACCTGAGCCTGCTTATAATACATTCAGGCCTGTTTCCATGATGCAAACTTAAATGAACATGTAAGAAGAACTGAAGCAATGATCCGAAAATTTTGAAACAGTTGTTCAATTCCTGACATATATTTAACTAAAGTATATTTAGAGATTAAATTGACTTTATGTATACTGCTCCTTAAATTCTTTAAAATAATTTTCCTTTGTTTTTCATTCACTTTTGGGGAAGAGAGCAGTACAACATTTAATGATTAAGTGCAACCTAGATGACAACACATATTCTGTGAATCTGTGTCAGCTACCCAATGTATTCAGCTCATCTCTGATATACAGGTAGCAACACGTTGCATCAAAACAAGGCTTCTTGATCCTCCAATGCTGTAATGTTATTTCACAGTCCAGTGAAATATACCAATTCCAAAAAAGATGTTTCTTCAGATAAACATCTGTTGGGTTGTTTCCTTTTTTTACTTGGTTTCAAAAAGAAGAAACCCAGCAAAGGTGGAGAAGCGTTGATGGTCCCCATGGAGGGCCCCATTTCCCATTCGCAGCCAAACTTCATCTCCCTTGGCGAGTTTTAGGACTGCACTGTTTCCTGAAGTATCTGCTTTCCCTTTGGATTCATAGCTAAAGATGAATATTTTAACAAGTCAGCTTTTTGTTTCTCAACAATGACCAAAGAGACAACTTTAAAAAAAAAATCCAAGAAGTACATTGTTATCCTGAGCAAAACTTTCTTGAAAGACTTACCAACATTTTTTCAGCTTTATAAGAAAATTTTGCCAACTTTCTGCATTTGACCTCCTAGTCAAATTTTGCACCTTACCTAAGTGTATTTCATTCCTCTCTGAAGTTCTGGAATTGTAGCTTTTTTTTTTTCCAGGACATAGGAACAAGTTTTTTGTTTAAGGAGAAACACTGCTAATTGATCACAACACTACAGATTTCCTGTGATGCTTTTTTCCCTTGAATTCATCCCAGCTAATTTTAAATGCCTCTAGGCCAGGAGGCTGATGTGAGCAGGGGCCCTGTGCTCCCAGCACAGGCAGTGAGCAGACTGGCAGCTCACCCCATACTGAGCCTTTCATTGGAACATGGGTACATTTGATGTGGGCTAACCTCTTGGCTTTGTGTGAGTGTTTGTCCCATTTCTTATACCTCTTGCCTTTTCTGACATCAGTGCTTCAGGGGGAATAGAAATTAAGCACTTTTTCTTTTGCAGGAAAGATCTATTGAGGATGAAGCAGCCTGTGGTGGTGTGCTAATGATAAAAAGGCCAGTAAATGGAAGACCTTTGCCTCTTACTCATCCTTACTACTGCAGTTTAAACAGTTTCCAACTTGAAAGTAAATTTCTCTGCCTTCATGTTAACAAGACTGTAACTAGTCACTGAACACTTCATTATTTCCTTTCTCTGGCAAGCGAAATTTGGATGAAGATATATTTTAGCAGAATGACAACATGATACCACTGAACTTCAACCCTGCCTTGCAGTGCTAACTCCTTTCTCCTGAGTTTGAGGAAATGGTGATCAAGGCTGAATTTTAAGTCCAGCATCTGTGGTGTGCATGGTCCCAATATGCAAGCTGAGGATGGCAAAAAAAAAAAATAATCTTGTTGGGTATTTTACCCTAGAGAATTTATTTTAAAAAATGAACATTTTTACATTTCTTGAAATGCGAGCAAACTATCACATCCATACAAATGTTTTTTGCATTAAGATAGCCTGGCCCTTTACTTACCTGTATAAGCTGAACACTGTATTACCATTATGCATCAAGTACACATACACTTCCTCCACATCTTCATGTTTCATCATATTGAAGGTAAAGAAATACACCCCTGGAAAGGTTACAAAATACAACTTAGTTGCTTCATAGAAAGAAGTAATCATGCTGCAGATTTGTGCTTCTTGCCTAGAAAACATAACAGCTGTGGATAAAACTGCCTTCCAGTTGTCAGCAGATATTTTGCTTCTGCATATAGTGTTCCAAAATTTGATTAATTTTAATTCTGCTTATGGCACGGGTTGTTCTTCCTGCAGCACAGCTGCATAAGAGGGGTGATTGATGCAGCTGAAAAATAACCCATGAAGAACTGTAATGCCTCATTTACAGCCACACATCTGTTTCAGGTCAGCTCACAGCTGAATTGGCATGGGAGAAGATGGGGATGAAGAGATTGACAGGAGGCAGGAGGTGGAGGAGGCAACTGTGAAGCTGCTGTAGCTTGTTACAACATCATGGCCATGGTTCTGTCCTCATAGTGGCTGAAGGGCTAAGAGCCACAGCAAAGCTGACAGTCCTGCTCTGTCCCCAGCCCTGGCCATGCCTCTTCCTCCTGCCTTTGTGTCAGCACTAGTCTCACTGGCTGGCCAAGACATCTCTTGGCTTGCTCAGTTTTAAATTAATTTTTCTGGAAAGTAGCTAGCAAGAGCTATGCAGAGAGAGTGCAAAGGCTGTTAAATAGTGCTCCATCCTTATTAACCACACTTCTCCCTATAGCTCCAATAATTGCATTATTTTGTTTTACATATGCTCACCATTCACTGGAGCTCCAAATCTCCCAGTCATGACATCAAAAAAATTCCCAACATTGGTTTCAACACTACTGAAGATGATCCCACTGTTCTGGTTGCTGAAGTGAGTAGCCATTGAAGCCATGAATGCAACCTGTAAAAATCCAGTTTTTATTCAGGCAGTTGTTCACAAAAAACACATGTGTAGAGCTATCAGGTACTGATTTCTTCCTGTATTTGCAGTCTGGTTATTTTCCTGACAGAGATGTTCTTCTAGGGCTTGCTCCAAGGCCAATAAACTCCAGTTAACAAAACTCCCATTGAATGAAACTGGAAGAAGACTAGGGTTCTTATATTCAATTGGACTATTCATGACTGTATACTAAGTGTATGGTCAAGTTTGCAGTTCAGAACCTCAGTTTCAGATGTTATTTACTTTTAAGTCTCACTAGAATGATGCAACAGCAACATAGTATGAAATTACTGGTGTTTCTGACAGAAGAGTTTTATATCATTTTTATGTATTCCCTGATGCATTTAAACTGGATATTGCTTTTAACTGCATGTGTGAGAATAAGCAACACTCAGTAAAATCTGTGCAGATTAGTGTTTCTTGCTTAGAGATACATGAAACACTTTTATTAGAGGTCCTCTGGAAGTGCAGCAGCTGGGACTCAATAATGCTTTTTCTATCTTGTCAGTTGCCCTTGGTCTTGAAAACAGAGGGTGGTAGAGACCAAGAGAGGAAAATAAGAAGATGAAAACTGTGCCTCAACTCCAAGTTTCACTTCATGCCACAGAATGTTTCATAGGAAGCAGTGCAAAACATCCCACACCAGATAATTTAAATTACCATCAGCAAGATACCAGGGAATGACCCTGCTAGCTGGGCTGGTCAGGAAAGGGAGTGATCTTTTCTGTAAGTCTATCATCACCCCCACCCCCATTACGTGAGTAAATGGGTAACAGCAGAATTGCTGCAACTTATTGCCAGAAGGTTCCATAGAGACTTGGCTTTTTATTTCTATCTCAGCTTCTTAAATGACAAGTGTTCAATTGCAGCTGTTACAGCCCATCACAAAAATGACATTTTTTGGTGAGATTCCAGCTATGCTGGTATTTAAAAAATAAAAAAAAACCCAGCCCAAACTCCTTTTGATTACAGATCCAAGTCAGAACAAAACCAAAACAATCAAATGCAAGTCTGGATCCAACAACGGAAATCGTTAGCCATCTGTTCAGAAATTTAAGGAGCTCCAGATGTGAGCTGAAAGCTTGGGCTGATTTTCCTTACCCCTGCATGGATGCATTTTCTATGACGGCAAATTGTTAATATCTTGCTTCTCAGCCAGGATCACATCAAAGTTCATCGTGTGTTAAAGGAAAGCAGCTGCAGTGGCAGATTGATGGAATTTATTGCTTTTGTCTAGATTCCATTTCACAGTCTGTTTGACCCTGAGCTACTTTTTGTGGGCTGATCAGAACAGCAGAAAAATATGTCTTTTCTCCCTAGGTCTCATTATGAAGTAGTAGGTCAACATGGATACACAAAGTTTTTCAAAATAATCCTGTACTTTAAACAGTATTGTATTCAAAAGTGTTTTCTCCACCACTGACTTAATATTCTTAATTATGGTGGTAGAAAATAATGTGCTATACTGTAAACATTTTTAAACATATCTGCTAAAAGAAGTGATGGAATTTTAAACATTGGAAATAGGTATTATAATATGCACTTTTGTTGTTCATCCTCTTTCATCACTCAGTTTTAATTACATTACTACCATTGTCTTTTCATAAGACAAAAAAATAGTGGTAGTTCATTTTAAAATTGTAGAAGGACATATATTGAATGTAATTAAAGGTATACTTATAAGATATTCAGCTATACCGTGAGTATATATTATATGTATATTATACATGCATATATTATATGCATTTTTTTAATATATATGTATCTGTATATATATACACACACACACATACACAAGCTCTCTGCAATCTGCCAGATTCCTGGGATTTGAAGAAGCTTTAGTGCAAAAGCTGTGAGATTGTGCCAATGTAAGAGTCGAGCTCAACAGCTCAGGCTTGAACGCATATTTAAATGCTCATCTGGCTTTTGAGTTATTCATTCACAGGCAGAACATACATGGCCCCAAACATATTTAAAGCATCTAGATATATAGATACACAGATAACTAATGAGGGGTATTTTTTGAAACTAGAGGACTCTTACTGCACACAAAAATTTTGAGCCTGTACTTTGAGGAGCTGGATACATGTGCTTCTGAGAATCTCACAAAGCCTGGCTGCCCTGAGAAACATGACTCCTTTACTCTTTCCATATGCTGTGGGAGGTGCAATTATTTATGTGATGCAGCTTGGTAGGAAAATGATAGTCCCTGCTATTCTCCTTTAATAACCCAGATACTGGCTTTTTGCCCTCGAAGGGAAGCATATATGTTTCTTCCTGCCTATTTCTCAGCCGCATTCTGACTAAAGCTTTTCTTTTCCACAAAGATCTGGCAAAACACATTTTTCAGTAAGGACAAGGGCCATATATGCCTGTTACAGTATTAATTTACAAGGGGATTTGCTTCTTACAGTAATAAGGTGCTGTTTTTTCGGTGAAAAATATCATAATCTGAGATTTGCTGACACCTCTATGAGCCAGATATGTTGTACCTGTAGCTCTGGGGGAATCCCAGGGTAACCCTTCTCGCCTTTGGGTCCATGATGGCCACGCTCTCCTCTTGGTCCCGTATCTCCTTTGTCTCCTTTCTCACCTTTGGCTCCTTCCTGGCCAGTTGCTCCATTATTTCCATTGTTTCCATGATTTCCTGAAGGGAAACAAAGCTTTCTGTTTTATTTAAATAATTTATTGTATTTTAACAGGTAAGTGTGACAGGGTCCTCTCACACCAGCTTGCAACACAGGTATTCTTCAGTGCCATAAACCCCAGGCTGAGCTGTAATGGATAAGAAACTGCTCTGTGGTCAGGTTGACGATAAAGGTTTTGGTGAGCAAGTTTCCAGAAGGACATAGATTTTGGGAATTACCCCAATGTTGGGGTATTGGTATTGCTGTATAAACTGGTGGCGTCTCAAGTCATTGCTTTGTTGGGGAGATGTGCAAAAAGACCTCAGCAGACAGAAGGCTCAAGGAAAGCAAAAGCTAATCTTTATTGACACATACCAGGTAGCCTGCAGAAGCAGTCTTGCTTTTGCTTTACTATAATAACCAATTTCCTGGTAAATTAAGCCAATCATGATAGGATAAGATAACTTTGAATAAGATTTTGCTGTCTTTAAAACACATCCACACATATGATGAATGGCTGTAGCATTAAAGTTTCTGAAATCTGTGCTAAAAACAGGACAGCATGCATTTGCAGGGTGCTGGTTAGGGGTTATTTGATTGCATAGATTTAAAAAGAGACAACATTTTTATAATTAAGCTTTTCTGAGATGTCTTTTTATAAGTAAATGAGTAAAAAGACTCATTACAAAACATATTCATGCATCTGCATATTACTTACTTCCTGGTATTTACTGACTAAATTACTGAACAAATGTCTATGCAGCTGACAGGATTTTAAGGTTGGCTAGAATCACTGAGCAATTATTATGCCTCCTGCAGCAAAAGCCTGATCTTTCAGCTCAGGGGATTAATTAATGTCATCATTGTTCTAATTCTACCTGAACTGAAATTAGGTTCTTTGCCACTCTGCTTGTTCTTTGATTATTCATTCTGGTTACAAATTTACAAGAAGAATAGTGTTGTTTGAGATCAAATCTGATGATGAAGTGATCCTTCAGAGATTTTCTATTAAGAAAAAAACAAAACAAAGTAAAACAAAACAAAACAAACCCACCAAAACCAAAAACAAACAAACAAACAAAAAAACCCAACTTCAAACAAGGAAGCCAAATGGTGAAAGAAATTTATGTACATTTTTGTTTGGATAGAGGAATCTGCAGCTCTTAAAAATAACAAGAATGATCCTTTATGTGAAGCCAGAACTACTCTACCAGTTCAGAAGTCTGCAAGCAACATTTGATTCAATCAAGGGGAAAAACAACTGCTGCTGTACCCCTTACAGGCACAACAACATGAAATCCAACAAATGAAGGAGACAGAAATCCCAGGGCACAGGAGGCTGCTGCCAGAAGTAGATTCATGGTATCCTGCAGTGACAGAAAATGGGACTGAGACATGAGGGAAGGGCAAAACTGGGACTAGACCACGCCCCAGTATGTCCACTGCAGCCTTGAAAATGTGGGTCTAGTATAAAATTGTATCCTGCTTCTAAAAATCCAACTGTTAATAAGCAATTGATCACTGAATTGTGTTTTTATTGTGATAACAGAAGATGTAAGCTTTTGAAGAAGAGACAATTCTGTCTTTCAGTGACCTGTTCATTTATGTTGTACCTCTGCTTTAGGAATGGTGATTTCCAAATCCCTGAAGGTAGCTGCTGTAACAAACACACCAGCATGCAACCACATTTTCCATTCTCTAGGCTCTTCTATTTCCATATCAATTATCAGATCAAAGTACACACTTTTCTTGTATATGCTGTTCTTCTGTACACATTTTTAATGTTAAAAAAAAGAAGGATTTTTATTATGAAAGACAAGATGAAAGAAGGAAGTGAAGGAATTTCTGTGAGAGAACAGAAGCATCTGTGTTTCTGTAAAATATTGGCTAGCAGTATGCTAGATGAAGAAAAGTACACAGTAGCACAGCTGGCTATACGAAGGTGATCACAATA
The DNA here is from genome assembly GCA_024734555.1 of Trochalopteron elliotii. Lineage (NCBI taxonomy): Eukaryota > Metazoa > Chordata > Aves > Passeriformes > Leiothrichidae > Trochalopteron > Trochalopteron elliotii. Next base: position 1,100,327 of record JANPWX010019540.1, on the reverse strand, counting down.
ATCAGCTCCAGGGAATAAGTTCTTCCAAGTTTATTGGGAACTTCATGCTGTTTTAAGAGACACCAATTTTCTTCAGAGATGTAATAAGATTACTTTCAATATGAATTTGTGAAAGCCAAATTTTAATAACAAATAGGTTTTCAATGGAAAATACCTTAGAATATAACTGAAAATATATGTCTTCTCTGAAATTATAGAAAAACTTGTCCCCAAATACTGATATTTGGACCACTCTCTGATATTTCATAGAATAATCTGTTATTTATGGTCTTCAATTAGACTGATAAAAAAGTGAATTAAACTTCATATTTACCTGGCATCCCAGGGGGCCCAGGAGGTCCTGGGGGCCCTTGGTAGAGTCGAACTCCAAAGTCACCTCGGCAGCAGGAACTGCAGTCTGGATTCTGCGGTCCAGGCTGGGGGGGCTGAGTGCACAAAAATAAGTTTTAAGTAGCTCATTCATGGAGGACATCAATCTTATGCATGTTGGTTACAGGGTCTTCATTATATATTTTTGTTTATATACTTGGTAAATTTTCAAAACAGTTCTTATCTGGCATGAAACTATTCTCACATAGTTAGGTTGTCCCTGAAGATGTTATTTTTGGAAGATTTAAAGGAATAGCTCTCGAAGCATTAAAAAATCTATACAAATATTAATAAAAACAACTTGTCCTGTTAAATAATGGAGGTTTTTAAAATAAATTAATACCAAGTAATGCAATTCAGATGAATATTTGAATTAGGTTCACATCCTGATCCCACATTTCAACTGACCTTTGATGACAAACGTGCCTGTAAAAGTAGTAGAACACAAGGAACTTTCTTTGACCTTCAGCAATGAACTCCATTAAACATAAACAAAGCTGTATTGGACCACCCAAAGAAGATACTAAAAAAAAAATCTGTGCAGCATATTCCTCTTCATGATCCCAGACCTGTGTATTTACAGGCCACTAAAGCTGGGAGACACTCAAAAAGTGCCAAGACACAAGACAAAAATTTGAACTTACCACAACAGAAGGTGTTAGGGGCTTTTGCCTATTTGTAGTGGTAAATGTATGACTGTAAAAACCTATATGCTGACTAATATAGCAGTATAAATAAAATAATGAGTTTATTATTTACAGCTCAGCTACTGTAGTAATCAGTTTAATTATGGTTTTGTTTAAGTGGTTTTATTTTCCATATTATTGTGTTTATACTAATGGAGACTCATTCAATTCTGACTGAATTTCATTACTTATTTTCATAGATCTTCCAGTATGTCAGATAAGGCCAAGGTCCAGTGTTTGATTTTGTTTCTCTGCCTCCTCATTTGTTCCCTCTTTGTTTCTTTTCCCCTACAATTCTTTCCTAATATCCTGAGATGCAAACCTGCACTTCTTAAAATCTGGAGAGGGATAGTTACACCAATCTAACTACTATTTTTCTTTAATACTTCTACTATTTGCCTTCCTTCCCTTTCTTTTCCCTATCTTTATTATTGTCAAATGCTTGCCCAATGCAGACTGATTGGCAGAAAATGAGCCTGTGGCAGGATGGAAGGAGTCACATGAACACACAGATGTGCTGTATTCCTGCCCTCAGTGTCATCAGTGATGTCATCTGAAACTTTCTGCCTGTGTTTTGGACAATACCAAGCACACCTCCAGAATTCATTGATTTCAGCAGGCTTAGGAACTTTGATTCCTAACCTAAGTTAGGATATAGGAAATATCCTGTATAGAATATAGGATGGATAAGAATATAGAAAATTCATTTCATGCCACCACCAAAATACCGCAACTCTTCCAGCAAGACAGATGCATGTCTTGTCCAGCTGGAACCAGTGATGGTGGAGTTACCATGGGAATAAAGGCCAACTTGACAGCTAAACAAATATCCTTCATATTCAAAGAGTGATGGAAAAGTTAAGACTTGCCAGTGGGCAGAAGGGCTTCATACTTATGGAGTTTGGTCAAGGCTATGCTTTTTAGATTAATTCTGGACAAGGTCTATACTTAATGGGAAAAATAAGTTCTGCCTCTTGAACTGTCTCTTCCTGGAGAACTTATTTGTATTTTTCTGGCTGGTTTGTATCTTCCAGTTGTTAGGCAGGACATAACTGGCAATCACCCAATATGCTTTTTATAATTTTCCTAGTATGAGAGAAGAAGTAGCTCTGCTTTCAACTCATTTTCAGTCCTTGAAAGGTCCACATACAACAGGACTGGAATTGTGAAGCATTTTGTACCCCCTAAAAGAATTTGATTTTTGCATTGAGATTAAAATCTCCAGGTCTTTTTAGATTGTGCTTCTTAATCATGTTAAATGGCAAGGTGAACTAAATACACATCTGCCAGGAGCAAATAACTCATATCAGCCTAAAAATGTCCAAAGACTTAGAATGGTGGATTGTAACTGAGGGAAGACATGAATCCAGCAAAGTGGACTGCATGTGAGACTCTCTCTGTGCAGATGCAATTCGTCTTTTTCAGATAATGCACTGAAATCTTGAATAACTTAATTAGAGAAACAGCTATTTTAAAATAAAATAGATACAAGTGATGGTCATAATCAAGTACTGTTTGGCATTATCTCAAAAAAAAGTCTCATCAGGTTTTTAGGTGTGAAATAAGACAAGTCCTGCCAGTATAGCTGTATGCAACAGTTCCACTGATTTCAAAATAGCTGTTTATGCAAGTCATAAAGTAATTAATTTATTACCTTTATTGATTTTTTCACAAGGAGAAAAAAATATTCATGATAGGCGGCCAAAGATGATGAATATTTAGGATTTTCTTTTAATCTTTAAAAGCAGAGAACTTCAAGAAGAGTACATTTAAAGGAAAAACATGTCCCTAAAGTAAAATTACACTCAAATGTGACATAGAGATTAGTTACAATCTACTTGCCAAAGGCATCCTTTGCAGCCATTTGTGCATAAATTTTGTCAGTGAATCTTTGGCTTTGCTGCCAGAACATGAATATGAATTAGAAGCTTGTGAAATGCATCTGCCACATTGATATCCTAACACTGATAGAAAACTGGAACTATTTCTGAGGTTATTTGCTGAATTTCCCATGATTTAGTATATAGGAGAATGATCTAGGCAACAGATGGTCTATAAAATTCCCTTAATTTAAAGCTGTGAACGAGTCATAATTGGAGACCCAGCCCTTTTTGACTTCCTGGTTAATTTTATGAGTTTCTGTTTTATTGTCTAAGACAATGCAGGAGACAAGTAATATACCTCCACCATTCTTGGCTTCTGTTCTGAATGCAAAATAGTCTGTCTCTGTGGGCACTAAGGTCCTCCATGCCCCTTCTCCAAGCAAAGAAACAAACAAAAGTTGCCAAAGCTCAGGGTAAAACACTGGTTGACTAGTGATGTTTAAAGATTTTCAAAGAGCAACCTGAAATGGAAAAATGGTCTGTCATGACTCTCCTTAGTCACTAAGAGTTCTTGTTCTTGAGAAATGCATGTTATATGAGTTAACAGCAGTGTGGAAACTGACCTTGCACCTGGTGCAGCAAAAATAATAGTAATGACAAATGCTATCATCTCTTTTCCACAACAAGGAATGGGACCTTTAAAACACTTCAACAAGAGGGTGAAATTCCCCAGTCTAAATTCTCTTTAGTTGGGTAGAGCTATTCCATCTAAAACAACTAAGAAAGCAGGAACATAGCAATTGGATAGTTTCCATATAACTCAAGGGAAAGTGAGGGATTTGACATGAATTAAAACATGTCAGTGCCACCTTTGTTCTTCCTCTGCCTAGAAATTCCTGGAGTCTGGAAGTGGAAAACATGCATTGCGTAAGCCACTGTGTAATAGATTATCCCTGTCACGCATCTGCTAGTGCTCCATTTCATTTCAGTAAGCCAAAAATTGCATGATTTCCCCAGAAAAGATTGCTTCTTGGAGATGGGCTGGCAGGTAAATGACTGCCAGCAGCTGTACTCAGACTTGCAAGGCTTGTTTTTATTGTCACAACCAGTTCCTGCAGCAGGCAGTTCCAGACAAGTTGAATTAAACTCTCTGACAAGAGACACATGCTGCCCGAACACAGTGACACTTTCTTTGAGGGAGAGTTTGAGCCCTAAAAAGTTGCAGTTTTGCATTAAATCCTGCATTATCTGAAATTGTGTAGTGTTGAAGGGGAATCTTTTGTACGTCGTCTGCAGCACACAGCTGCAGAATTCTCCCTGCAGTGAAGAAGTCTGCACATACTGGCTGGCTCTTTGGACTGCATGCCTTATGTTTCACATTGCTTATATTCTGCAAATGCAGTTTAACATGGCTAGAGTTAAATATCTGTTATGCTGAGTGCACTGGAGGAACATTTAACTCCTGCCCAAGAAATACAAAATGCAAAGCACTGTGAAGTTTTAATACAGGGAATACAGTGGTGTATTAAACCTATTCCCATATTTGGATTCGTTTCAATTCTTCAAGCCCAGGACAGGATTAAAATCAAACCTCTTTTCTGCTTATCATAACATAGGTTATTATTCAACACTTATCTGCATGTCCTTGATTTTGAAAATTCAAAATATCATATTTTGATCTGGAAAAATTTTAAAACCCCATATGGTAAAAGGTGAACTATACAGGACTCAAATATTTGTATCAGGTGTAGGAAAGAAGCACTCATGTTCTTGCTGTTACTAAAACACATCAATCAAAAAAACCCCTTTATTTAAGTGGAATTTTGTTTTGTCTAGTGCTAGAAAAACCTTCATCTTCTGCCCTTCAGATTTTTTTCTTTCAAATTTAGATTGCAACATTTTGTGTATAATCGATTTATGCCATTTTGCTGTGTTATAAACTAATGACTGTGGTATGTAAAGTGCCATGAAAGGCATAAAAACATTCGGTTTGAAATACAGATACTGCAGACGATTTCATTGCAAGCCTTTTTTAACAGTCAGTTGATTTATATTATTAAATCTACTCATTGCATTAGTATCTGGTTTTTTCAGGCTACTCCTTAGAATAAAATTTTTAAACATTCAGAATTTCATTGTTGATCTCAAGCTAAGAAATATACTTTATATACATAATTTTAAAGTAAAATTATTCACTGCTAATTGAATCTCTCCAAATACCTCTAGAAATGCTGTAGTTTTCCTTCACATCCAGATGAGTTAGCAATATCTACAACTTTGATATATTAAATGACTTATACCTTAAGAAACTGTATTTCAGAATATATGATTTCACAAGTTCACAATTTCAACAGAACAAAGCACTGCTGCCTGTGTTGAAATCAGTGTCCCCAACCACTGCTGGTTCTACCAGCTCATTAAAAGATCCTGTAAAGCAGCCCAGCAGGATACAGACCAACACACAACTTTAATTAAAATTATTTCATAAATATAGCACTAATAATGTTAGCAAAAAAATAAAATATCTCATTAGCTTTAAAGATATCTTTAGAAGATTAATTCAGAGTACCTGGACTCTATCTGAGGTAGTCAGTTCTACATCATCTACCTCTGGTCTCAGGACTTTATGGTCTGTAGATGTGCTATTAACAACAGTCCACTCTATAAGTTGATGCCGCTGTTTCAATATTTCCCTGCTTCTGGAACCTTTGTGACCAGTCTGGTGGTGACTTTGCAATATTTTGGCCACTGGTTTATAAGATCTTCTGCTCACCTCCATGTATTCATCTTGACACAGGCAAAATGGAAGAAAAAACAAAGCCAGTAGATGCCAACTGATGAAATCCTTCTCAGCCATGTTAATCAAAATAATTTTCCAGGAGTCCAGCAAATGCCTTGCAGAAGGAGAACCTCTTTGCTGCACCAGATGTTATGTGGTCCTTTCAGCTTTTCCACTAAGCCTGGCACTGAGACCAGTACCAGGTTTTATATGCTTGCATGCAATAAATAAAACTAAAAATGCCTAAGTGACAGGATCCTTCATCCAAAATCAGTCATGCTCCTTTAAACAAACCAGTCATTATTCACCACTTCACCACCACAAGGAAAATTGATTTGTATGCTGGAAATGACCACAGCATTTAATGGACTCCTGTGGTTCCTATTTGGGGGCATTAAAAAATGTAGCACCTTTCCTTTGGCATGTTTTTGTTTAAGTGTGAAAAAATGTGATGGAAATGGGGAACATGTGGCTAATGGTTTATGCTCCTTGATTAGACATGGAAAGGCTGTGAATTCACACTCTTAAATGTCTTTTGGACACAGTCACCTTTCTTATTTGCCAGGAAATTCACACACACAACTGCGTCAGCCCAGTCTGAAAAATCCTTCCAAAAGCAATTAGGAAAACAAAAGCACAAGAGGAGCTTTTGCATATGAACCTGACCCAATGGCTGTTTCTGACTATGCTTTTCATTCACTAGAAGAAAAATATTGAATTTCTGTCAGTTGGCCAACAGTGGAAGGAGACCGGGTAAGTAGCTTTAAAAAACTGGGTTGAATTCAGATTCACAGAGTCCCATTTCTCAGCATTAGTTCAACATACTTGGCCAATATTTTCTCCCCTGAGTTCCTAATGTTTTCCTAAATGCAACTGCCAAACCAAGTTTTATGTTTTCACTGCCAAGTAAATATAAATTTACCAGGGGCTTATTTCAGACTAAAAGAATCAAATTATATGTGTATAATAATAATAATATCCTTTTTTTACTTTTTGAACCACCCACTAGTATTCTCTAGAAAGCCATAACTGCAGGATGCAGTTCTGTACATGCATCCACAAGCACACCCAACCTCTCCAAAAGCAAGTAGCTCCTTGGTCTGTGAGCAAGTCTTCACCAGTACATGGCTGCAACAACATTAATGAAGAAAGCATTAGTCCCAGGAATGATTCCCAGCCCTGCAATGTAATGGTTGCTGAGTGATGGTAAGAAATCACTTGAATGATGGTGAGAAAGGATTCTCTGTTCCATATTCTGGTTCCTTTTGTGGGAGACAGCAGGACAAGTCGTGTCACAGGAGAGACACTGGCTGGAGAGGAGTGCAAGAGTGAGCCCTTTGCAGGTGGGGGCTGTTTGCTGGTGTCACAAGCACAAAGAGTGTCAGTGTTGGCCTGTACCTTGCCACTTGCCATGGCAATTTCCTACTCAACAGCACACAGAGGAGTGTGGGCCTGCACCACTGCCCCCAAAGACAATGCTAGCCCCCACAGATACGAGGGGTTTGCAACAGTGCTCCAGCCTACTGGAGGCAGCCAAGGGCTGGTCTTCCCTTTTTCTCATTCTCCACCAGTCAAGTATGTCATAGGAGCAGAAACCTCAGCTCCTGTGGGCTCAGTGCTTGCCCCCAAGAATAAACAAGACCGAGTTGTCTTAGTGACACTCACTCACCACGCTGCCTGGTTATCTCAGCCCACAGGCTTGCCAGGCAGAGCTGCATCTTCTTCCTTTCTTTGTGTTTATTGTGCCTATGTTAAAGATTTAATGGCAGGAACCTTTAATTGAACCTTAATTCAATTGCAGTGAATTTCAATCTCAGATTCCCAAGGCAGATATTCAGAATTATTAAATAATGCTTCATAGATTAGCTCTTGAGCCGTGCTGCAGTGTATAAATATTAATTAACTAAACAGTCTTGCAGAAGAGGCTTATTAGCCTATGCTTTATGACTACTAAAAATCCTGATTTTAAAAAAAAATTCAAATATTCTGGTTATTTCACCAGGCAGACGGAGGTGGAAGGGAATTTACTGGAGAGTGAAGCAAGACTTCAGAAAACACAGTTGCAGATTCTGCAGAAGCTGCTGCCACCAAAGTGGGGTTTCTTTTTCAAATAGAGAGGACTTTCTTGGTAGGAAGGGAGTTTGAAAACCCTGGATTCTGTAAAATTGGGAATGTCTAAGAGAAAAACATTAATTTATCTTGGCACTTAACAGTTTGATTCAGCAAGTGCTGGGACAGCACTGATCTTTTCAGCTGACATTAGGGCTTTCATAGCTTTCCAAAGTCTGTTCCAAGGGCTTCCTGTGGCAAATGTTTCCAATGTGAGTAATGAACATCCACAGCACCCATGTCCCAAAAGGAGAAGGAATAAAACGAAAGAGATTCAGGCTTCAAAGCCACCATGTATCATTTCATGCAAAAGCTGAAACAAGATTGTTTCTTGGCAGCTATTAGGAAGAAGAAAGATTCCTTCTCTTTCTTTCTCACTAACAGAGTCCACCTGGTCCCTGCCCATCACTGCTTTTGTGGTTTGATGCTACAGATATTTTTTGCTCCCAATTAATAGCAAAGTTTAGACTTTTATCTTTTATTTCCAATCTTCTGAACAGAATCATGTCTGCAGAAATACTTGCTGCCTGTTAATTCTGCTCTGTGTCTTCAGTGAGGAATAGCTGTCCCACAAGATCATTGTCTAAAGGCAGAAATTTTGGACTCAGAAGTACAAAAAAAAAAAAAAAAAAAAAAAAAAAAAAAAAAAAAAGGAGGAATTGATTCTCATTCTCCATTCTTGATCTCCAAATGACCAAATACACTCATTCAAACATGTGGCCCAAATCTAAAATAATAGGACATCAAAACACCAGAGCTTTAAATTAACTTTTCGCTAGAATAAAACACTGAAAGTGCTTCATGCTGAGAAGAACAGATCTTCCTGATCTGGAGATGAGGAAAGGATTGACCTAAAAGGTTTGGGTTTGCTTTTAGGTGCTAGGCTGGTGTTCGTTGCAGGTATGCTGGCAGAGAAAATAAAATCTGCCCCCTTCCCTACCTCTTTGCTATGCATTTGCAAGCCTAGCATCACTCTTCCAGCCTTTGCCAGCTCAAGTCACACACAGCTGCCACTATATTTGTCCTGTTGGTCTCTGGCAGCAGGATGTGCCTCAATCTGCTAATCAGCAGCCTAAGATGAAGTGAAGCACATGGGTCGGTCAATGTCAGGTAATGAGATATCAGCTAAAATCCAAAAACTGTTGAGTGGAAGCTGCTTCCCACTTGTCTGCAGGCAAAAACTGCTCAATGAGAAAGGGAACCGACTTTTATAACCATGTTATTCATATTGACATTGAGTAAGTGGGCTATTGGTGAGGTTAGTATGTAAAACTGAAGGCTACTCTTTCAAGAGGCAACAAATTAGAAGTATTACAATTTTAAAAAAATTAAAGTATTCTGTGGCACAGAGAGGCTTGTATCTGTAATTAAACATTTATGGCTCCTTCACTTACAGCTAATCCTGTTTGCAGTGAAAATTCCTCCATATCAGACACAGAGATAATCTGCACCTGCAGTTTCACAAGCAACTCTCCTCTGAAATAGTAAAAGAGACAGGCCACAGCTGAAGGGATGAGGATCCCCCTGCCCCATGCCACCACGACACACTGACCAGCTACAAATTCCCAGGCCACTATAGCTCTCTGGGCTCATTGCTCCCTGGGTACACTTCTCATCCTGCCCTCACAGGGCTGCCCACCCCCTTGGTGTGGCTGGAACTTCCACCACTCCTGCAGCAGCAGAGGGATGAAGTCTCCTCTCTCTGGGCCAAAGAAGAACACCCAGCACTGCACTGCCCTTTGGCTCACTGCTATAGCAGCCTCGGGCAGAGCCCTCAGACTCCAACCTGGCACCTTTGAAGCCTTTTCCCATGTCTGTGCTGACCACTGCAAACCCACAGGAATTAATGAAGTATTCTCATTGAAAGCTTCTGTGCTCTGCTTCTTTTTCTATGGCCGTTTTGGTCAGTAGAAGGGATTCAGGCAAAACCCACCACCATCCTCCCCAGGAGAGCCTCCAGAGTGGGCCAGCAAGGGAAAAACAGATTCATGGGGCTTTCCAGGTGTTTGTCACCCAAAAAGGGCTTACAGTTACCACCCATGCATCACCTTCTCCGTGGTTAAACATTTTGTTCTCCTGTAACCCACAGCTACTGAGCTCTGCAGACAGTGGTGGTGCAGTGAGTGCTTTGTGCAGTTTGGCTTGTGGTGCCCGAGCTGTGTGTGGTTTGCAGTAACACCAGCTCCCTGCAGAACATAGCAGAGAAGTGTGTTTTATAGGTGTTTCCCAAAGTGGTTGTAGGAAACTGTCCCACTAGTGTGAAGAATGGGAGCAGGGCAAATCCAGTTCCATTATATGGCTTTTGCCCTCAGCCAGTGCAGATAACTTTCCAGAAGGGTGTGGATTTTCCCTAACTCTGACTTTTCCATCAGTCAGGAAATCCTCTTGCTTGATACTGGAATTTTCTTTCCAATACAAGAGCTGGGCCTGAGGTCCTGTCTCTCCATCCACTCTCCACCACCTCTTGGATTCCCTAGGGCAGTACCCTGAGGTGATATGCTCCAGCACCCTGGGACTATTGCTGCTACTTCATCCCTTCCTTTTTACAGCCTAAAAACATTTTTGTCACCCAGTCCATACACCTAAACTGAGGGACCCCCTAAAAGGGCAGAAACTCAGGCCTGAGCTCCCAGCTACAAGAGAGCTGCAGTCTGGATGATCCTCCAAAACACAGCTCAGCCTCTGTCAGCTCATCTGCACAAACCCTTGCTCCAAGACATGTACCAGAGACACATTCACTCCATCAATGCCATTTTCATGGGTCTGTGACAAACTGCCTGGGTCAGACAGTTGACAGTCTCAGATGGGATGTCCAGGTAGTTTATCCAAGTCCCTTTCAAACTTGAAGAAATAGATTTCACAGTGGTGTTAGGGCTCCAGTGATGGAACAAATAATGCAGTGTGATAAGCTTTTTCCAGTGTGCAATGCATCAGTTATCCATCTCTAATTGAAGAGCCAGAGCACAGTGACTTCCAAGAAAGCAGGGTGGGGAGAGAACAGACACAGTGCCAAGAGAATAGCCATAGTCAACATTTTTGTCAGCAATGGATATCCAGTTTGGATTAAACAAGATCTAACCCTAATCTTTGGCTTCCTCTTAATTCACCATTTTTTCCCCTCAAGTTTCAAAATGTTTAAATTTATTACTTGAAATGTGCTCTTCTCTGCAATTCCTTTGCTCTGGCCAGGACTGAAAGTGTACACAGCTTAAATACCACAGAAACAACTACTCATTATTTTAACCACCCAACAAGCAGTAATGAACATCTTGTGAGAACCCCTGTTCTGACTGCACCTTCAACTCAACCTGTGCACATGCAGGAGGTGTGGTGAGTTGAGGTGAGGTGTGCTGATTTTGGGTGGGAAGCTGAGAAGCAGTTTCAGGCCTGCAGATTTCTTCTGCCCTGTACAATGAAAGGCACAAAGACAAAATGTTCTCAGTGTGCTCTGATATTCAGGAGAGGTTAAGAATAAACTGTAAAATATTTGTCTGGGGACTGTAAGCAAAATTCCAGAGTTTGAATGACCCAGTGTCACACAAAACATTTCTAACAGAGTTTCTCAGATTCCAAAGATCTATAAAAGACAATACATCTTCAAGAAAGGAGACTATCAAGTGAAAAACAGAGTTTATATTAATGGTCAAACTCTCGCAGTTCTCCCTCACTTCTTGGGTCCAGGATGAAAATGAAATGTGGCAGGTCCATAATCCATTAACATGGTAAGACCTTGTTTCTGGGATAGTTCTTGACTGTTGTGATTATATATCTGATTATTCAAGTCTTTGTTTTATTTATATATTGGGACATGGGACACCATCAGTTAAGGGTGGAACTGTCAGGAAAGTGGCAGCACTCTGGGTTTGGATTTCAACCTTCTGGTGAACTCTACTGAGATCATTAGATGAAAGGTCCAAGCCCTTGCTTGTGAACACACTGTGTCCAGACTGCAGTCAAAATAACAAAAAACGGTGTCACCACGCCTGGGTCATGAAAGGGATAAAATAAATCAGACTGTGTGGTAGGAGGAGGTGTGTCCATCACCACCTGCCAGCAATACCTACCCCAAATGGGTCAGCTTGAGGGGACCTACGAAGTCAGCCTTAGAAAGGCTGGGAAAAAGGTTGGACTTGTCAGAGCAGCCCAAGCCAACCTGGTGTATAAAGCCAGCAGCTGCAAGGTGCTGAAGGCCTAGCTTTTTCCTTTGTTTATTCTCCATGTAAAAGGTTTGTGATAAATACCCCATCCACAACCATCTGTTTACCCTAGAAGAGAGAGAAAATGGGTAGACTGGACAGAATGGAGAGGGACATCTGGCACGTTCACTTTCATTCATTGCTTGCCTGCTTGAACTAAAAATATTTTTTAAAATTTATTCTGTAATAAGAACTGGGAAAGAGCCATATGGACTGAAGACAAGTAAAACTCTCTTAGAGGGCTGGCAGCCCTTGCTGGGTTAAAGCCCAGCCAACTAGCACCATTTATAACAGAGAAGAATGAGTTTCCTGCAAGGAAAAGCTAAGCTTGTCCCCCTAATTTGGGTTCTAAATATTCATAGAGTGAAGGAAAAAAATGGTATTTTGAAAAGAATATTATATCACCATGGTGGGGGGGTTATATTATATTTTTATACAATGGCTTTATACACTTGAGGAATTCTTTATCCATAGGAAAAGATATATTCCTTCAATGGTCCAGACACTTACAGAGTATTTCTAGACCTGTTACCAACCACACCCAGCCTTTGGTCTTGAGACTGTCAGCAGTGACTCTGGTTGAGGGGACAGCTCTTGCAAGACTTTCTGGAATTTCTCTAGAGTTTTTCTTCCACACTTGCTACCAAATGTTCATGCCCTTATGGCAGCCCCTGGACTGGGGCTGTGGACTGGATTCAGAGTGAGTGAAGTGAAATAAAAGCAAGCTAGAGCTAAATGGTTTGGGTGGACAGTTCTTTGTCAGTGCCATAGGCACTGCTACTTCTGCTGCTGCTTCAAGTGTATGTGTTATTTGGAGTTTTCCCTTTATCAAAGACACAAGAGCAGTCTGCAACATCCTTGCTTCCAGTTAAGGACCTGAGCAACCTGTTTATGGCTGTGTATCAAGGGAGTGATGTTTTAACCTGCCAGATCCATCAGGACAGAGAGGTGGTAGGAAGAGGCGCTGCAGAGAGCCGACGGGGCCTCAGAGAGCAGTGATACCAGCAGCACTGGTCAGGTGAAGAGAGGAGTGTCCTTCAGTCCTGGAGAAGCCCCTTCTCCTGCTCACAGGCACAGTTGATGCCTTGGAGTGACTCCCTAGAACAGAGGTTAGACAAGATTAAGAGAGTAAAAGTAGGTATTTATTAAAGGCCTTCAATAGATACACCTTGGTCAGTCAGAAGCCTCCCCAGAGGGGCTACACCAAGATGGACAACGGTCACGAGTTTTTTAGACAATCATAAGTTTGGTCTATTGACATATCAGGGGTTAAACCTCTAATTACACCTTCAGATAATGAAGTCATATACCCCCAGTTTGCTCCCCTCAACTCACTTTCATTTATACTTTTTGGGGCCTGAAGCAGTAGGATGTTCATGAGGGACTGTTTAGTCTGAATAAAACGGGAGACCAGTAGCTGACAGGCTATGGAGTTTTAGAGTTATATCCTAAAGCAGTACAGGATTTGAAAATATAAAAGCTAAAATCCTAAGGCATCACAGTGAGGCAGTGTCTCCAGCCCATGGTGCACTGCCCCTGGGGAAGATGCATCATGTGAACCGATTTCTGTGAGCACAGCCTCACAAGATGAATAAAATATTCTGTCATGGAATAAATAAAAAAGACTACAGTTCAGCAAACAGTGTCAAAAATTAAGGGTGAAAACAACACTGCCTAAGGTATTTGCCCTTTAGGCCTTCATATGCTGAAGGACTTCCCCAAATTCTTTCTGCTAGCAACACTGGGAGTCATGTCTTTCCACTTTCATGGTGAGGCAAATGCTCTAGATAACCCGAAGTGGGTTAGAATAGCCTTTTTGGTGGTGGCCCAGCCTCAGACAGTGGTGTTCTATCAGAGATAGCCATGGGGTTGTAGGATTGTGGATAAATCCTTCACAGAGAAGTTCTGGTTCTTGCTCTCCCTGAGCCTTCCTGAGTGGGGAAAACTGTGAACTTTCTTGAATTGAGTGATTTCTTATGCTTTGCTTCTATTCCTCTTTGCCTGTCTATTGCTTTTAACAAGGGTTAGATGTTTCTCAAGCTTGCAGTGCCATGATCCACATGGTGGATCATGCCACCCCACCCGGCACGGTTGCTCTGTACCCTGTTGGTGAGGTCTGCAGGAGCCTCTGCTCTGGTCTTCCCATGCTGGGGTTTTGTCAACAAATAGGACAGCCAAAAAGCTTCTCTTTCTGTTACATAAATCTAAAAGTCACATGAGAAGCTGAGGACCTTGTATAGGCAATTAATCCTCTCCAGTACAGTGTAAGCCACACAGCCCCAAACATAGAGACTGGACAGTGAGGCACTGTCACAGCTGCCTCATCACCAGTTCCAGCTGTAAATGATCCCTGCAAAGGTGCAGGTTTGAGCACACATCCTGAAGTTTTACTCCTAATAATAAGCAAAAAGTATTACATTCATTCAAGAAATGGGTGGACTCTGAGCTGGTGCCTTTGCTGTCATCTTCTGCCAGAAGGTTCACTTTCAAAATCACCTCCCCAGTATAATGCAATGCAATATAATGGCTGTGTTATGGCCTCCCACAGCATGACTATGGCAATTTACTTTGTTAGGAACATGCTATGGAAAGATATGTTGCTTTTAATTTTTAATAATACTTTATGGAAAGAAATAATTTCTTTCTACAAGCTTTACCAGGTAAAAGCTCACAGAGCTAAGTCTTCTGTTCCAAATCAATTGCTGCTAAGGTATATTAATTAATGTAATTTTTTAAAATTTATTACTGTTTCTGTTTAAGAGAAAAATGGTTTTAATTTTTTTTTTAGAGAAATCAATCATCTTGGCATATTTGGCAATTTAAAGATAAAAAGGTGAGGTCTCTTGTCTGGTGAGATTGAAAATGGTGAGAGGGCTGGAGCACCTCTCTTGTAAAGACAGCCTGAGAGAGATGAAATTATTCAGTCCAGAGAAGAGAAGGTTCCTGAAACCTTCCTGTGGCCTGTCAAAACATAAATGAGGCTTATAAAAAGGTGGAGGCAGACTTTTTAGTAGAGTCTGCTGTGATAGGACAAGGGTCCTTAAAATAAAGAAGGTTTGATTTAAATGAGCTATTAAAACATAGTTGTTTACAGTGAGGGTCATGAAACACTAGGAGAGGTTGCCCAGAGGGGTGGTAGATAGTCCATCCCTGGAAACATTCAACATCAGGTCGAATTGCAGGGGATTGGAGTAGGTGACATTTACAGGCCACTTCCAGTCCAGTCCAGTCCATTCTATGATTCTAAGAGTGGAAGTCTAGATGTGTTCATAGGAGGTATAATTTTTTCATATATGGCTCAGATTCATTTAGGCAACACAGGCTTTCGAGAGAAATAAAGAGAGCTGATTTCTCTAGCACATTTCTAGAAAAGCCTCCGAAACCTCAGGACACAGAAGCTGCTAAAGCAGACATTAAATGAATGATCTGATTTTAATGTAGCTCATTAGTTCATAAGAAAAACAGATGGGACGTTGAATTATAGCCAAGAGTTCATGTGCAATGGGACACTTTTGGCTCAGCAAGTTTCACTCCACATCTGTAATTTCTATTAACTTCTTCAGTAATGTCAAATTCAGTTTCTGGTGGGAAAGAAACCTGAGTATTTTTATGAAAGGCTCAGCCACAGGATTGTTAGCAAATCTCTGAGAAGAGACACTCCCCAAGCACGAGGCAGCAAGCCCAGCCTCTGCCTCCACCTCAGGCTGTTATGAGGATAGGGTGTAGGAAAAGCAATGCTATCTTTGCCATCAGCTCATTTGTTTTGCTGCACCCTGTGGCCAGCTGTAGGCGTGGGTGAAACTGGCAGCTCCCAGGGTGCAGCAGCATCATGAGAGTGAGCAAGGGAGAGAAACTCTGCACCCCACAGCAGCCCTTGGACATTTATCTGCTGTTGCAGCAGCAAAGCCAGCAGAGCCTGCTTGCCTGCCTGCCTGCCAGCCTGCCAGAAGCTGGTGGACCACAATCTCATTAGGGAACATGGATGGCACTAAGATCATCCCCACCAGCTGAGGAGGGGCTGGGTGAATTGGAGCTGGGGCAAATTTTACCCCCTCTCCCTAGGGCAGCAGTTTTTCGCTCCTCTGAAGACTCAGTTTCACTTGTCTACAGTCAAGATTGATGCAGCAGACCAGCCACAGATCCCCCCTTTAAGTTTTTGGGGGTTTTTTTCCAGAGAAAATATGCACTTCTCAGGGTGCCTCTGAAAGATGAAACTCAATCCTTTCAAGTAATTTCTAAAAGTGATATTATTGCCATGCACTGCAGCTGATGGGATTCTCATTCCCATTTCCCCCTGCCTCCCAAAACATACCACGTGACACGGATTACCTGTGTCCTAGGAAACAGGAAAGCATACATTTTCCTGAAAAACAAGAAAAATCAATTCCTATCGGCAGAAGGATGTCAGAAGGTTGTGCAGGCAGAGCAAAGAGGAGCATCAAAAGCAGACCGAAGGTGTTCACCCAACCCAGCAGGAGAGAAGTGCCAATGCAAGTCAGAAACACAGATTTACCATCCCACAGCAGTTAAAGTAGCTGGAGCTGGGAAAATCTGAAGCGATCTGCTAAAGTTTAAATTATAGTTGGCCACAAACACTTTGCTAGACTCACAGCTTCTGGCAAACAGCTGTGCCAGTCCACTTCGGCACAGCAGCCACAGGGGAGAGGGACCTCATTTGCCTCCTCCCTAGCAGCAAACCTGAACTGAGTCCTCAGTGAAGGCAGTATGAGCCAGACACTGCTCACCACATATGCAAATTTATTTTAAAATACACTCTTCTGCTTAGTTGCAGGTCTTGCTGTAAATTAATCTCCACATCCAAACAGGTTCATTCCTTGAGGGAATTTGTTATGTGGCATGAGATCTGACTGTGATGGGCACTGCAGAGAGGAAATATTTGCTTCTGGGGAGGGGAAACCCCAAAATGACCAGAACTTCTAATGGTCTGACATTATTATCAAAGCAAGTAGGATGCTCCATGTGCAGTGAGTGGAACAGCAGGAGCTGCCACAGGAACTCTCAGCTGCCTGTGCCAGGAGCACTGCCCAGTATGGATCTCTGCACTGGAGCAGAGGGAAGGCAAAGAGGGTGAAAAAGGGAAAAGGATCATTTCAGCTGAGCCCAGACCCAGCTGTCTAAAATATGATTATTTGATACAAGCTTCATCAGCAGAGAGAGGAGACAGCCCAGCCCTGCTTGTCTCCATGCCCGGAGTGCATTGCGTGCCTGCAGCTTGGTGATGAAGGAGACAGATCCTGCCCCGTGCCACACATCCCTTTTAATTGAGGAAAAACTGGAACTGAGCCTGGCAAGAGACACGGCAGTGGGGTCTGTGGGAAGTTGTTGCCAGGGAACCTGGGCCAGCTGGAGATGCAGCTGGCAAGCACTGCCAGCAGATGCTCTCCCTGTGCTGGCCCTGTGATGGTCACTGGGGTGGGCAGGGATGAGTTATATACCCTGTTTTCTTCAGCATAGTACCAAACTTCCAGTTCTGGTCCCACTTGAGGAATGCCTTAAACCTGTGCTTTCATCTTCTGTTGCTCAGCCAAGAGTTTATATTTCTTTTCTGGTCTGGGGCTACTTCAGGAGCTGCACCCTGTGCTCAGCAGGTAGGATCCTGGAGGGACTCAAGAAGCTGCTGCTGGCCCCAAGGACCAAGGGAGAATTTGAGAATTCAGTACTAAGCTGTATCTCGGGAGCTGCTTGTGTAGGCTTATGAAGGTCATTCAGAAACTTCCTCCAGCCTATACAAGAGAAGGATATGTCTGAGCAGCTGTGTGGGTTAGACATGCTTCTGAGAGGGAGAGAGCAAGATCAGAAAACACAGAGAGATCACTAGTTTAGATTACCAGAATCATAGAGTAAGAACTTGAAATTCTCCTTTACGCAGGATATTTCCTGTGCATCAGGATCACTGGGGCTTCTGTATACATACTTATGCAACTAACTTATTTTGAGCTTGTGAAACTTGGGGGTTTTGCCTCCCACATGCATTACATAGTACAGTGTAGTGAGTAGTACCATCTTCCTTGAGCAATCACAGCACACGTATAGATGCTTGTGTGAGAAACTATCTGCATTTAAACTTGTGAGAGGTGCTGGAAAAGAATACAAAACTAGAAATATGGGTTATTTTGTTGTTGTTGTTTTTTTTAATTTAAATTTGGTGTGTATCTGAATAGTTGACTTAAAAGGTAATGACATAGCTCATCACAAAAAAAAAGGTGACTAAAGTGATAGAGCCATGCTATTGAATAGGGTTATTTCTCTCAGTCTTGCTGGAACAAAGGCAGCACCATCTGTTGCTCTCTGTGCTGTCAATCACAGGAGCTTTTTTCCTGCCCAGAAGACGATTAGGAGAAATTAACCATATGCCAGAGAAATAAAATGAAGAGGAAAATGTTTATTTTCAAGGTGGACTTAGACTTGAATAATTTAACCTGATCTGTTGGACACATAGGGCTGAATCACAACTGCTTTTTCATTTTAAAGAAACAATGCCCAATCTATGAGGCTTTTTTTAAACCTGTTAAAAGCAGTGCTGATTCCACATTTCTCCAGCAGCCTTGCAGTGTAGGAATGACCCTCAAGAAGTTTTAACCACTGAGAATGGAAAATACATTCAAGGCTTATTCTGATCCCTAAACATCAGGTTGAGTATATTCCTCAGGATGCCTCTCATCCAAGCAGCACCACCCATCATTGTCTGGTTGGTTAAGGAGCTGCATTTGTCTGAACTGCTTTCCTGTCACTTGCTCCCAGAAGGGTTAGATGACACTGTGCTGAAAGCCCTGCTTCCAGCTGGAAGCTGTCAGCAGCCAGGCTCTCACATTGCTGTGGCTAACCCCTGATAGCAATGGTGGAAAATTCCTCTCTGTTTTCCTCAGAGCAGTGCGAGCCAATAAATGAAAGAGTGTCTGGGCTAGGGAGCAGACATGGGCAAACCATGGAATGCGAACAGGGATCTCCTAGGCTATTAAGCTTGTGCTGTTCATTATCCTGTAGTTCACTCTCATTGGTGGAGATCCTTTTCCATGGCTTAGGAGAGGAATGCTGCTGTTTATCAAGGTTTTTGCCTCTCTCCCTTAGTGAGAGCTTCCTCTGAGGAGTCCAGACAGTGCAGATGGCTGAAGCCAAGGCAAGCTGGGCAAACTCTGTGTGCTCACAGACTCAGACTTGGGAGAGGGGATGTTTTATTTCAACTAGTCTGCTGTAAAGAGTGTCTTACAGTCTAAGATATTCAGAAAAACATTTTGCAGTTATGATCCTCTGGTTTGATTGTTACTTGCACAGCACGGAATGTGCTTTTTGCAGGCGCTGGAGTGACCTAAGTTATTGCAATCCATGTGTCTGCAGCAGTAGTACCCAGGAGAATACTCAGGGCAGAAATCTTGCATCAGTGTTCTTCAGGGCACAGTGCTTGGTGGCACGTATGGCCACAGGACCTCCGGGATCCATCCCAGAGCAAAGCAGAAGTACCAGAAGCTTCACACCTCCACCCCAGTGCAGTCCTTGCCTATTGCTTTGTCCAGGATGAGTTCCAAAACTTTCCTTTGTCTGAATTTTGAGTATGAGGTGAGGAAAACAAATGACACTGTTCTGAGCAATTGAAGGAGGGTGCTGAAAGAGTCAGAGGAGTCTGGCAGCTGCTGTTCTCCTTTACTTCAAAGTTGTGTTTGGAAAATTGGATATCGGTGTTACGGTCAAGATACCTTAAGGGTGCCTGATGGAAAATGTGATTTCTTCCAATCCCCTCCTCTTTCACCACACTCAAGTGTTCGGTTTCCTTACATAAAATATCAGAATAAAACTGACATTTGTTTCACATCAAGTCTCAGTTTTCACTTGAAGTTTTAAAATGTGAAGAGAAAGAAGCAGAAAAAAAAAGGTGCTTTTTTTCCAACTTTTTTGGAATGGTTCTTTCCTTTTGTCATGCCACTGTAAAAGTGTGACAATATTAAAAAAGGGGGATAAGTGAAGATTTTAAAAGGCAGAAACAGAGTAAGCTAAAGTGCACAAATTAAATTTTCTTTCTTTCTTTGTTATCTGCTTTGCGGAACAACATTAAGTTACTCATTTGCACTTTTTATGTTGAGATTTTGGTCCAAAATCAAGGCTGTTTCACAGAAGTTTTCAACTTCAGTGACATTACAGACTTTGATGGAAAAATACTCATCAAAATTGTTTGAGGATTCCTTCCTGTGCAGACAGAACATGCGAGGGCTGCCTGGAACTGGCAATACCCATTCAAGATATCCTTGCCACTTGATGAGCACAGACTAGCACAAGGATTTGGAGGCTGGGTACATTTCACAGCCACACAGGGCACTGCCACAGCTGATGAACACACTCCTTATGCACCTCCATCTAGACAGGGAAGCAACTGCTGCTGGAGAAAGAAATAGTAAATGCAAAGTTAGGGTATCAATGCTCTCCAGTCAAAAGTGCTTTATGTAGGAACACTGGTGTGTCCTCTGTGAGGTCTGGGAAACTGCAGAAAGTAAATATATACATCAGTGCTTGAATTTTGTCTGCTCTGGTTTTTGTGTTACAAGAAAATAAAGGGAATATCTCAGAGGAAGACAAAATAAGTTTAAAACAAATAGCTCAGCCTCCAGTGGCAGGGTCTCAGCTCCACAGCATGGGAGGTTACAGATGAAGCTATGGGAGGCTTCAGTTACAGCTGTAGCTGAAAGTACAGCTCTGTTAAGGCAGGAAACATTTCCCAGAGAGCAAGTTCAAGGGAAACTGACACACAGAAAAAGGCACCAGGCAGGGAAAGAGTGCAGGAAGCTTCATGTTGGAGTCCTGGACACAAGATGGTAGTGTTAAAACCAGAATAATTTCTCACCAGAAAGGCCACCAAGATTGGATTTTACCCACAGAATAAATCAGAGATTGTATCACTGTTGGGGAGAGCAATTCTGAAAGATACACTGGTGAAGACACCCAGGGAGTATTGTGTGTACAGGAGGTAGAAGTTCACTAAAATCTCAGTGCAACACCCATCACAAAGGCACCTTTGGGCTTTGGGGTCCACATAATACTTGCACAACCCCAAATAAATTATTTTAATTAAGTGGGGACCTGTTCTCGTTTCAGTCTTATCACAAAAACCCGAATGTTGTCTTCAACAACTCTACTCTGCTTCAACACAGCCAGGGCTTTCTGGCAAGCCCAGCACACCTCAGAGACCAGCCCCCATGTACTCATGATCTCCTGGGCCCAAGGGGAGGAGTGAGAGAAAGAGTAGTCCAAGAGAGTTTTCCAATCCTGCCTCTTTGGTTTCTTTCTTGGGCACTCTTTGCAGTTGGGATGGTGGTGCTCACGCCAGCCTCACTCCAACATTTACCTTCCATTTTCCCCAGCCCTGTGGGAAAATGTTGGTTAGATCCCACAGAAGAAATCTATTTCTCAAAATAACCCTCAAGGCAAAGAAAGAAAGGTAGACAGAGAGTTGTTTGATTGCTTGTAGCTGCCAGGATACTTACCAGCACTGTCTGCATGTTTCCAAGTCTTTTGCTCTGTCATATGAGCCAACATCCCTTACTCTCCAGTCACCCAGCACTACTCACCTCCACATCAGTACAACTGCCAGCGAGGAAAACCATAACCTGGCCTCAAGGAGTCCCCAGAGACCATCCACACCTGCAGGTTATCTTGAGCCAGCATTGTTCCTCTGGCCAGCAGGAGAACAGCTTCAGCTGTCCTGCCCAGACACTGAAACCTCAAGCTCCAGCACATTCTCTGGAGCATCTCTATCACTGAAAATAGCTAGGATGGCTGCTGGTGGAGAGACACCTGTCATGCCAGTCCGTGCACATCCAAGTCCTTTTCAGTACTTAAATTTGGATGCATGCACTTTTCCCAGGGCTAACATATTTTCTATGTCCTGAAAATGAACATGAAAATGATTCTACAAAGCCACAAAAACACATTCTTAAGAGCAAAATAAATATTTTCTTGAGTTCCATGTCCAAGTGGTTTTTTTTTTCTATTGTCTAAATCTTAATATTTGTTTCTTGCATGTATGTTCAATGTCCTGTATGATGAGACCCACAGTCTGATACCAAAGTCTAAGGCCTTCATTCAAACAAACAGAAAGGAGTGATACTCAGCTTGATGGCACTGCAGTGCCTGAAGCAGTGTAGGAAGGAACTGAGAATAAAATGTGTCTGAAAGAGGGGCTGACAGCAAGTTCATATCAGCTGTATTTTTGGTGCTTTGGCTTTGCATCTGTTTTAGGCTAGAACAGTCTTTCATCCACACTCCTGAGGGGAAGGTTAGTTCTTAGAACTGTCCTTCCCCTTTCCATGTCCCTGTGATGATACAGAGGCACTCCCCTGCAGCTTTCACATGCAGTCACAACAGAAAATCAGTGTCAAAGGGATTTTATGAAATAGACTTGAGAGGTTTGAATAGTCTGGAGACTGGTGGAAAATACATCTCTCTCCCTGCAGCAGTCTAGGCACTGCCAGGAACCACTGTGATGACACCTGCCTGTTCAAGCTGACCTTCAGAACCCTGTAACACCCACTTCCACCAGCTGTCAAACAGTAACTCTAAATTCAGAGCTCTCTCTACAGCAGAGACAAGCATGGAAGGAGCTACAAGCCCATGGAACAGCCATGTTAAACTTCTCAGTGCTAGAGTCAAAAACCAAAGTGCTGCACAGAAGACTTCAATGCTACCCTATCTTAAAATACAGTCAGGGAGTGGCATTCCTGTTAATTAAGCTGGCTGAGAACAGCATCAGTGTCTCTCCTCTACATCTGTATGGACAAACACTTTAGATGAAGTTGTTACTTCCAGGCTCTTCTCTGACCTTGTTTTGAGAAAATAGCCCCTCACAGCTGTGAAGAGAAGCTGGAGAACAGGACCCCAATGTAAGCAAGAATAGATATGCCTTTTATATAGGCCTATCCTGGTTGCTCTGGGATATATCTGACACAGACTGACATTGTCAGAGGTGCACCCACCTGAAGGCAGGAGCTCAGTGGGGTGGTGATCTTGCACAACTGTGAGCGTTGTCATTTATCATTATTAATTTCAAGTGTTTCTCCTGTATGTATTTTCATCTCTTCAATGTGTGCAGGGGGCCCTGCTGCTGTATCTGCTTGTGTTGAAGGAGAGGGATCTTTCCTCACCTCCCTCAACCCCTAGTCGGGGAAAACCACATGATTCTCCACGTTGCTGATGCCATGGCTTTGGCTGAGAGTGACACCAGTGCCCACCCTGAGTCCTGCCACACTGGGATTCACTTCAGCAGCATAAATAAAACCAGAAAAACTACTTCACAAGGCTGACCTGTGTGTTTTGAAAGGTTTCTCGGGAAGGAGATGAATGCTAGGAGTAGGTTTGCATGGGAAGAGTGAACTTATGGGGAACAGATTATGGGACTAGTTTAGTCAGCACTTTACATGGAGCTGTATCAGCTAAGTATCAGTTAAGTAACTAGTGTAGTATAAAATGAAGTATAATTTATACAGGGTTTCTAGATCTGTTATGAAAACAACTGTGATGTCAGATAAGGTTTTTCTTGCTTAAATTAAAGGAGCCACTTTGCAAATACAACAGGACTTTGACTGTCCTCAGCATCATTTACCCTGTGCCGTAAAGGACTAGAAAAATAAACAGGCTTTTCTTTATGAATTGAAAACATGCTCCTCCAGCACCACACACTCACACTGCAAGGGGTGAATGCCTCAGCAGACACTGTGACCTCCTGTTCCCAAAAGGTCACGTGGGAATATGGAGACACACAGCCAGAAATGCCAATGTGCCAGGAGAATAAACAGGGAAGCAGGAGGAGAGGTTGGGGAGGGGGAGTGGGGAAGGAACTGTGTCAAAAGGGTTCATGTAGCAGAGGAGTCCATAGTCTAAGTGAGTATACAGATAATTTATGAATTTGGGACACACACTTAATAAATCTCAACAGATTTCTTGCAGTCATGGGAGGCTCTGTATAAATATGTGCATTTCAGATGAAATGAGAATCGCATGTAAGGAATGGGGAGGTTTCACTACTTTGAAGTGGGTACCAATGGGGAATTTGTAGCTAGTGTTTAAAAGCACTCTTGCATATTCCAGTTGGTACTTGGAACAGAACTAGGTTATGAAAATACTGTAAAATAATATGCTGTTCTTACAAAATAATGTTGAACAATGTTGTGCAGTGTTTCTCCCTTTCTATGGCAAAGGTTCTGAAAAAGAATGACTTCCTAGATCAGAGATCTGTAGATAAAATACAACCATTATCAATAATGAGTTATTGTGTTATCAGTAATGAGTTATGTTGGTTTAGAAACCTTTTCCTGTAGCCAGTTTGTGCATCACAAGATGCAGTGTTCAAGATCAGGCATTTTAAAATGGCAAGAATGCAGCAGAAGCCCAGTTCTGAATGAAGGCTGTGAAAGAGCTTTTGTGCCCTGGAATCTTGATATTTTAAAGTTTATTCACAGTCATTACTAAATGTAATGACTGTGAATCCTAAAGTCTCTGTAATTAGAAGATACGGAGACAAAAGTGGATATTTGCATGTGTATTGGAAATATTAGAAGCAAATCCACACAAGTATGGGGCACATGATGTCCTCCATGCAAGTTAGCTGCTGCCAGATTTCACTTTCATAGGTACAATTTATTCTCAGTGCATGTCGGTATCTTGATTTATTAATTGCTAACCCATGGGTTAATCTGGGTGGGCAGGCCATGAGGGCTGCCACACTGGGGCATGGCTTGGATTTCCCCTGGGACAAACAAGCAGAAGGTGCTGTGGTCCATGAAAGCATCTGAAACACTGTGTGGTGGGGCAGAGGAATAAAGAAGACAGCACACACAGGGTCAGGGTCAGGCAGACCAAAGGGCTGGTGTTCATCCTGGCTGAGAGAACTGTGGGTATCAGCAGGGGTGGAAGAGACATCCCATGGCTTTTGGAGAGCACTGGGAATCAGAAGGAGCCGTATGCATTACTCATTGCTCAAAGTGCAAGAGGGAGGCTCACACAGAGCTCAGCTAAGGAGCCTGGCCATTGCCCAGTGTGAGGTGGGTCCTGCTTCAGAGAAGATGTCTGGAGAGGAGCCTCACCTGGGGCTTGGGATGATCTGAGGAAAACCAGCTGCAGCTGTCTCATGTAATGACAACTGTCCACCGATGTTCCACATCCTCTGACAAGTACTGAGAAGGTTTGGAAAGAAGTGCAATGGCCTGCAGTCAAGGTCCCTCCATTTTGATTTTCAGGCTGAGCAGAGGTCACCTCCAGGCACTCCAGACACTTCCAGACACTGTGACAGACATAAACTGGCTGCTGCTATCTGTAACGTATTGATCATGAGGATTGGGGCCTTTTTTTTCGTTTATTTTTAATTTTCCTTTTTTTTCTTCCTTTTTCTCTTCCTTCCCACCACTGCCTAGTGACCCACTCTGTCAATTCCATAGTTGATAATTTGCTTGAGGTTGGAGACAGCACACAGAGCAACACCAGCTACTTGAGAGAGGGCTGTCAGAGCCTGTGGCACTGATGCAACACTCTCGCTCAGCAGGGAAGGACAGGGGGGCTCTGTTTAACCAGGTTTATCTCCCAGGAACTGGAATAAGAGAAACCTGTAGTACCTCAACCTTTTGGATGGTCTGTGAGAAAGCTGCAGAGTGGTTTTTTCAGGTCCCTGAGCAATGATTTCCAGTGATGGGAAGTTTGGCTTGAGAGCAGAAAGGACAGACAGTCACACTGAGAGCTGGCACAGCTGGGCAGGGCAGGCAGACAAGCCATGTTGAAGGGGCAGGTTGTAAGAAATTTGGTTGACCCACAGGGGCAGAAGTGACAAACTTGTAGGAGAGCGCAGGGGCTTCCGTGGCCAGGCCACATTTCCTTGCAGCTAAAGGGAGGCCACTCTGTTACGCTGCCAGCCAGGCTGGAGCATCCTGTGTTGGTGCAGTCGCTGGAGCAGAGGCAGCTGTTTGCCAAGCATTAGCACTCCCTCCTCTTCATCCATTGCTGCTTCTTTGCAGAAAGATTTTTTTCTGCAGGTTTGTTTTGGGGGGTTTTTTTTGGTGTTTTTTTTGGTGGGTTTTTTTTGGTTTTTTTTTTTTTTGTTGGGTTTTTTTTTTGTTTGTTTGTTTTTTGTTTTTTTTTGTTTTTTTTTTTTTTTTGTTTGTTTGTTTGTTTGGGGTTTTTTTGTTTGGTTTTTTTTTTTTTTTTTTTTTTTTTTGTTTGGTTTTTTTTTTCCCAGGACTGTGATGGCAGGATGAGGACAATTGCATGCATGTTGCCATGACTTTTTGTGCACATTCACAGCTGATACACTACAAATTGTTCCTTTCTAATCACAAGTTCCTGCTTATAAATGCACTTCCTGTTCATAGGTCTGAAATAATTTTACAAGTTATGGCAGTATGGCACTGCAGTTGCCATTATTTGACAACTGGATGAATCAAACAGAAGAAGGAAAATTGATTTGCCCACTGCTAAAATACAGTCACATAAAGTCCCCAATTCCCAGGCATTTCCTGCTTCCAGTCCTGGGACTGACCTATTCTTACTATCTTCAGTACAGAGTTTAAAGGAAACACCAGAATATCTCAAATAGAATTTATAGCAATTTCTATACATAAAATAGAATTACACCAGCAGTTGCATAAATTTAAAAATATAATGTGCCAGAAAAAAAAAAAAAGAACAACCTGTTGAGAACAGCATGATACCTGGATTACATGCTGTTTGCTAATAATCTTCTTGTGTTACGTTCTGTATATATTTCAAAATGCAAGCACTCCAACTTGCTTAAGTTTTGAATTGGGAATGGAATTTGCATGGCAAAGACTAGGGAACAAATGCTACAGATATGCAGATTCATTTGTATCTGCACATTTATCTGTTCTAAAAAAGGCAGAAGGAGAGGCAAATAAAATGCAGAAATAAAGGAGACATAAGAAGTGAAATAGAGAGTATACAAAATTGAACTTTCTCAAAAGTTCTTATTCCATAAAATAGAAAAAAAATCCGGGGCAAAACTTCCAATACTACAGTATTTCTCTTAGGAGTGTCACATAAAAATGTATTTCTAACATAACCAAAGTAAATTTACAAAGCTGTAGACAAAAATATGAGACATATGCTATGATGTCTGTCCAGGGAACATCAGCAGTAAAACAACACAACAGTCATAGTAGTTCAACAGCTTAGCAAAAGCTCTCAGCGTGATGTGATAAAACTGAATTTACAACCAAGAGAAAAATGCATGTGATCAGGGAAGTAATCTTAGTCCTGAAAGTAGTGCTGATGAGTCCAGCTCTGGATTTAGGCAGACTGTTCTGCTGGCAATGTTGTTTTCAAAGATTTCAAAAGGCTTGGGGATGGTAAGAGCACTGGAAATATTCAAAATGCTTCAAAATGTAAATTGAGAGTGCATTTGAATACAGGGATTAAATAAACTCATGTGGAGAAAACACTAGGAGAGAAATGTATGTGAGGACTTGTTACTAGAACCTACACCGGGTGGATTCAAATCAGAAACTAAAAAAGCTGTGCAAGTAGTGCACTGCCCAGTTTTTGGTGTGCCTGGCAGGTCCCCTGCTGGAAAATATGCTTGTTTATGCTTGATGGAGGAGAAACAGGTTCATGTGGAGTGGGGTAAAGATACACAGCAGATCCAATTAGAAGCTTTGCTCAGTCTGTCCAGCACAAACCAGCAACAAGGCAGCTCTTCTCAGTGAGGTGTGTAGGCTCCTTCTGCAGCCAATACAGACAGAAAACTGAGAGAATGAATCACACCAGCTATGACAGACATCAGCCACAAGAGACAGTGAGTTACCTTATGTGGGTGTCTTTCTCTGCTGTTTGGACTGGGAGATGAGACAGCTTCTAGCAGCTTCTAGCAGCTTCTAGCAATTTCACCTTCAGACAAAATTCTGTGGGGTAAGCCCCAATTCTGTCTGATGGTCCCTTCTGATCTGATGTGACCAGGCAGGAGTGGCTGCCACCACCTGCTGTCCTCCCTGTGGCTCCCCTCAGCTCCCACCCACCCACGGCTTTAACCAGGACATCTGCTGTGTACGCGAAAAGTGGTCACTCCTGGCTGCATCTATATGAACACTGTTCAGCAAGAACAGATTTTTGTCTTCAAACCCTGTTTTCTCCTGCAATCCAGCCAAGCTCAGTTTTTCACGTTCCCCGCACTGTCACACTTCTGCTTGGTGCACCTCTTTCTGCTTTTCCCTTCAGCCTCCCAAGCCCTTCACTCTTCTTCTTCGTGTACACGTTGGCTGCAGACCCTAACGCAGTCCCTCCTTTGCAGACCGGGTGTGTTCGTGTCAGTGCAGGCTCGGTGCCCCAGGTGCAAGGCGAGGCCAGCCCAGCGGGGTCCCAGCCGAAGATGCCAAGTGCCCAGCGAGCCCGGAGTGCTCCAGCACGCTCCGCCATGTCGTATTTCCCACTAATAACCTCAAACGGAAAGACAAGGTATGGAAAATGGTGCTGAAGGAGCTTCCTCCGGGCAGTGCCATGAGACAGTGCTCCGTCTCCCTCTAGTGATGCCTGGGAGCAGGGAGGTAGTCCCAGTCCATGCTCACACAGGCTTTTGCCTCCTTCAAAGCATAGGAAGCCCAAGTCCCCTTCATGACCAGTGGTTCCGACCCCTGCCTGCAGGACAGAGCTCTGGTTCAGGGTCTGAATTACTCCTTACTGTGAGCGCTACTCCTGTGGGAAAGCTGCTGTCTCTGCGGCAGCCCAGTCTAGTGGAGGCCTCGTTAGAGCTCACACCAGTCTGCTGCTGCCAGATGGTTCTCTGTGTGTCTGGAGAAAACCATCCATATCAGCAGCTTGCAAACTGGGAAAGGAGGAGCTCACAGAGTGGTCTTTTGCCTTGTGGGGGTGTATTCAGTCTCCTTGAGGTAGCCATTGGTCCTGTGTGCTGGCTTTGGCTGGGGTAGGGTTAATTGTCTTCACAGTAGCAGGTGTGAAGATGTGGTTTGGACTTGTGCTGGAAACAGGGCTGATAACACAGGGATGATTTTGTTATTGCTAAGCACCACCTGCACAGAGCCAAGGTCTTTTCTGCTCCTCACGCCACCCACCAGCGAGGGAGCTGTGGGTAGCAGGAAGCTGGGAAGGGGCACAGACAGGAGAGCTGACCCCAGATGACCAAAGGGACATTCCATACCATATGGCACCATGCTCAATATATAAAGCAGAGGGAGAAGAAGGAAGCAGAGGGGACACTGGGAGCACTTGTGTTTGTCTTCCCAAGTCACCATTATGTGTGATGGAACCCGGTTTACCTGGGGATGGCCATATACCTGCCTGCCCACGGGGAGTAGTGGATGAATTCCTTGTTCTGCTTTGCTTCTGTGCACAGCTCTTGCTTTGCCTGTTGAATTGTCTTTACCTCAGCCCGTGAGCTTTCTCACTTTTACAATTCTCTCCTCCATCCCACTGGTGGGGGGAGGCTGGGTGGGGCAAGTTGATGGCTGGGGTTAAACCACACACCCTGCTCAGAAAATGCCCTGAATTACTCTCTTTGAAGAGAAAAAAAAAAAATCTCAAACCTGCTTTCTCTGAGCAGCCTCATCTAACAGGGGTTAAACGCAGTGCCTGCGGGCACTGGCAATGAAAAGAGACATTGGTGACCCCGCCGGCACAAGGGCCCCTGGGCTCTGCTGGGCAGTGACCCGGCAGCTGCAGCTCCGTCTGCAAAGGCCGGTGGGACAAATCACAGCAGGGACACACACAGGCAGGACAGGATCCACCACCCGCCAAAGGCAGGGAAGGACACAGGACACGGCACTTCCAGCAGAACCCGCTGGATGGCAGTGACAGGTCTGGGATGGAGCAGGTCCCTGCGCAGCTACTCTGGATTCGCTCCTTGGAAAACAGAGTGAAACCTCTTCTAGTGCTGTGCCGTAAGCACACAGGTAGTGCTCCTAATGTTTGCTGTGAGTTATTGAGGCATAATCACCCCACGAATGAGGAGTTGCACCGCAGGACGGATGCTACTGTGTCTGCAAGTGCTGAGCATTTGATTGTGTGAATGGCCAGCACTGCGGGCACCTCACTGGGATCCAGGCTGGATGTGCTGTCTCAAGCTAAAATGGAACAGGTCATGATCGCTGGAAGGAAGAGAGTCTTTTTCTGCCGCATTCCGGCCCCTCCAAACACCGTGACCATCCTCAGTCTGACAGACCCGACGTGACCTGAGCCTGCACCACCTCCTGATAGCACTCAGGGCCAAGGCAGCCCGATGGAAGGTTCAATAAACATGATGGAGAAGGCAACACATATCTAGGGGCAGAGATGCAAGCAAGGAGGGCAGGACTGCTGCTACTTTTCTTGTCAGGAATTTTCTTTTGTTTGTTGGGGGTTTGGGTTTTTGTTTTTTTTTTTGGTTGGTTGGTTTTGCTTGGTTAGTTTTCTGTTTGTTTTGGTTGTTTTGGTGGTTGTTTTTTGTTTGGTTGGGTTTTTTGGTTTTGTTTGTTTGGTTGGTTGGTTGGTTGTTGTTGTTTTGGGTTTGGGGTTTTGGCTGAGTATTGAAAATCTCAGAGTGTGAAGATTCCCTGCATCTCTGAGGCCTTCTCCAGGATTTGCTTACATGATGAAAAAGTTTTTCACTCATTCTAATGCTCCAGGTTGTGTCTGTGCCTCTTGCTCTACCACCATACCACTTCAGGTGACTTGCACTTACCTGATCAGCCACACCGTCCCTTGAGATAATTCTAGACAGTGATAACATTCCCTTCACCTTACAAAGAACCCACTCCCAGTATGACACCTAGAGTTTTGCCATCAAAAATTACAGCATTTTGTTTCAAAATGTCATTTTTCCTAACAAAAGACATTTTACAAAGCATTGGGCGGGTATATACACAAACCCAGCCGAGACGAGTGTCCTGAAGCAAAGCTTTTTCTCTTCCTTCCCGAACATCAGTGCCTGTGCTTCCCCCGGTGTCTCACCACACCCGCTCCAGCGGGCGCTCGCAGCTTGCAGGGCTGGCGGCCGCCGCCCACATTGGCAGCGAGAGTCGGAGCAGCATTGACACGCCAGGCTTTAATGACTTCAGGAGGTGAGGGCAGCGACTCACTAATGGGCTTACGGCAAGTATGGCAGAACTGACCTGACCGCCTGCCCTTCTCTCCATCCCACTCTCTTTTTGGAGGTTCCCTCCCCAGCTGCAGGCATGGCTAAATGTCTCAAACACGCCCGAGCTGCCAGAGACGGTAACCTGGCACGGTAGGGTAAACCAACACCCATCTCGGTTCTCTTTCAAGCCGCAGGACTGCAACTTGTAATTTCTTAACTGTTTTTCCCATTGATCATCTGGAACTTGACAGGCATGGGATGCTTCATTTACAAATTCAGGGAGCTCTGGTATTCAAACAGCTGAATCATACAGGTTATATTGTGCTCAGCAAGTATTTGAACTAAAAGAAAAAGGAGAGCTTATCTCTGCACTCCCAGCCAATGAATCAACAAAAAGACACCATTAAAGAGCTAAAGCTGAGGAAGGAGAGCAGCATGATTTCAAAGTCACATGAACTCACTGGCCGTGTTTGGGCTAAGCAACCTGGGAGATTGTAAATTCTGCATGACTTTGAATTAACCTTGGCAGTGTAATGTTCCTTGAAAATACAGAGAACAAGAAGAACAGTATCATTCTAAAAGTCATCATGCCAAATATCCCATTCAGTTACTCAAATATTCAAATCTCCATATGCAGATCTGCAGAAATACCAGTCTAACTTTTAAACTCTCTATTCCCTATTAATTCAAAGCACTCATTGAAATGTAAAGGTTTTACTGTCTGTAACCTGTGCTTAAATATTTCCACAGCCAGTTTGCAAAATAACTGTTCTCCAAGCCAGGAAACAGACACAAAGGTCTCCCCTGACTCTGATGATTTTCTATAATTTTTATGATGACATCATGGTTCCAGGCACTAACCCTTGCTCTCACTATCACATGCTGGATAAATGCTATGCTGTCTCACCACCCCTTCCTGATCCCTTTGATCCAGGCAGACACCAGCTGCAGCAGCTGCTAACATATGTCTGGAGGAAGAAAGTTCTGTTCCATGAAAGATTTTCCTGGTTAATTCATTTAAAGCTGGAACAAACCTTCTGAATTCATTTTATGAAGAGAAACCTTGTCCCAAGCTTATGGTGATTTAATTTTGACAAAATGGGAGTGTTTGTATTTTGTGTTGTAATGCAGAATTGAAAAATGTTTGAATATTAAAGAACATCAAAGTGAAAGCAGTTTAGTATACAAACTAGAAACACATGTTGAAACAGGACTTTTTCTTCCATCTCATGAGCTGAAACATCAGCAAATTCAATTCCACTCCTCAGAGCATGTCACATTCCTCAGATTTCCATATCCTGGCAGACTTTTCCACCGCTGCATGTTTCATCACTTTCAATGCCTATACCTACACCAGTTTCAGAGCTGCTTTGCATTGATATTGGAGTTATAACAGTCCTATCACAGTATTATTACATGGGGGGCCACATTTTGGGAGTTGTTTTGAGTACAGCTGTGCAAATTTACTTGAAAAGGCAACCTAGCACAGGTCTGCTCGGGACACCAGCCAGCTCTGCCTGGCATGCAGTGGAACACAAATGGAGGTTTTTCTAACTCTAATAATCACAGCCAGACCTGGTGCTGCTTAATTTAACAGCATAGCTCAGAGGCCAAGATTTTCTGTTTGCAGAATCACATGGGAATTGTAAAAGGCTCAGAATGTCTGAAAATCAGACAGCTTATCCAGATGGCTGAACAGCGTGCTTGGGGACACAACTTCAGGCAGACAGTCTCAAAAGTCTTGGCTGTACCAGCTGTAGGAAGGAAGGTGATATCCCATTTTTCTTTTATACTGTGTAGAGATGTAGGTATTCAAAGAATTGAGTCATATTGCTTAGTTAACAAATCTTGCCTCTAATCTAGAGCATACTGTATTGTCCCCCTTTCACTGGGCATTCATAACTTAACTATGCAAAAGTTAGTGCTTACTATGAATGGAAGAGAAATCACATTTATCCTCATTATTGTTATTTGTTTTGAAATGGGGAAAACATTTTTGCTGCTGTATTTTTCTGCAGCAGAAACTAGAGAGTGTATCATGGAACAGTGCCCGCATGGGAGATCTGGTGCTAAGACAGGCCAGGACAGAGCAGCCTCGGGGGAGAGGTGGGGAAGCAGATGCTGACATAAGCAGCAAGAGTAATCTCCTCTGGCCACTCAGAGATCACCTTTCCAGCTCTTTCACCATCTTTCCACAGGACCCATTTGAATTGAACACCTCAGTCTCCCAGATGTGCAACCATATGGTTGACACAAGCCCCTTTTCCTGAGATTGCCTTTCATGTTGCTGATTTGACATTCAGTCCTGTGACTCAGCCTGGATATGATGTACACACATCCATCTGTCTGAGGGGACACACAACAGTCTCTGGTCATAGATGAGCCAGTCCTTTTCCAGAGAACAGCTGATGAGATGCTGCAGGAGAGGACAAGGCATGTATCCTTCAGACACCTGCAGTGGCTATGTGGCTCATTATAGCTCAGATGCTGGCTGCTGTGTCTTCTGAGTCCCAGTTGATCCTCGATTCCCTCAGGGAGGGAATGTTGGTGTCCTGGGAGCAAAAGGCACAGAGAAGCTTGTGTTCAGTTACCACCCACATTCTTGGCCTACAAAAAGCTGTCCCTGTATCACGTTACCCACTGGCCTTGCTGGTGTCCTTGGGAGTATGGAATGCACTCATGTTCAAACTGCAGGGGAAGGTGAGCTTCTGCCCTGGCCCCCATAGCTGGCACAGGCAGATGTGTCCTGGATGCACAGTCCCCCATGCATGCAGTTCTCTCCTGCCCTAAGGTGAGCAACAAATTGGGGACTGCTTGTGGTGGCACTCTTTGTACCCTTTGGCAGGGTGAGAATGGCTGCTCTGGGGTCACTGCAAGCTGCCCTTGCTACAGGTTTCTTCTTCCTGGCCAGGCACATTTTTCCTTAAACAATATCTAGGTTACCACCTTATCAGTACTCATCTACCCCTCACCAGATGTCAAACGCCTGTCCAAGCACCAAAACAACATGACCTTGCAGAGTTTCATTTACCTGTTAGCAAGCAGGTCAAAATTGCTGGTTATGTCGCCAGCACTGCTATGCAATGACCAAGGAGCTCTAATGTTTCACTTGTGGGTAACAAAAGCTGGCAGCAAGTTTGCCTCTCGCCCCTCTGCCACATGAAATCACTGCAGCCCTTTGAACTTGATGGGCAGTCCTGCCAATTAATCACAGCACAACTGTGAGCCCAGCAGGCACCTGCAGGGAGAATGCAGCTGCAGAGGGGAAGGGAGTGGGGTGGTGCTGCTGTAAAGGGACTTACTTACCTCCTGGGTAAGGAGATGAGGGTGCCAGGAGATACCTTCAAGCCAGAGAGTTTCCTTGATAAAGGACAGGTGTCATCACAGCAGGGCATCCCACTGGCCCTGCTGCAAATGGATACCTCTCAAGTCCACAGTTAGACCCAGAGTTGCTCAGGAAACAAACCTCATTTTCAGCAGAATATTATAATTTAATTTTCCCTGGAGAAAAAGATAGCTTTTCACTGTCACAGAGTCTGGACATTGAAATACTTTCCTTAAAAATCAGAAGTTGGAATTCAGTTGTGTCCTAAATAGAAGCTTATCAAGCTGTAATTATCACCATCATCCATCATGATAAAGAGAGACAGTTATACTGCAGGAATCATATCACAGGAGATGCAGATCAGCTGAGATGCCTGAGTACAGAAAAGTTCAGAGATATAAAGAAACAAGATTGCACCATTTCCCTGAAAGATCAAATGCAATGTCCAAACTAGATAGTTTCAGTGCATGAATTAAAGAGAAATTTTAAGAAACACATTTTTTTTCCCCTACAAAGCACATGCAGTGAAAACACATATTTTTTTCAGTGGTAAAACAGTTTAAATAAACTAATCCAACAAATTTTATATATATATATATATTTTTAATATTACCAAGAGGAAAAAACTGGTTGAGACAGCGTGAGAAGACACGCCACCCCAGGCAGACACATTCCAACAGGAAACAAAACAGCCTGTGGCTCCGGGTGGTTCAACATTCCCAGCACAACCTAATCAATAATCTCACACGCAAACCTTGCCAATAGCCCTGCTCACAGGCAAACACAGAACACAAACACTGATTTCCCAGAGGGAAGGTGTCACCTCTGAGTGCATGGGAACAGCCACTGTGGACCTGTTGCTCCTCATGCATCTGGGGCTCCAGGCAGTGAACTCTGAACCCGTACGTAAGGATGTGGTGTTTGTCCCAGCTACAAACATTTCAGTCCAAACCTAAATTTCGCCATCGTTCCTGCTGTCCAAATTAGCCTGCTGTGAAAGGTTTCCAGAGCTGTGGGAAGGGAAGGCCCACTTGGTAATGTGCTATTAGAACTGAACAATGTATTCACACTCCATTCACTCTCCTTTGAAGAAGGAACATGTGCTCTGGGAGCTCTGGCAGTCACAGTCCTGCCATGTGCCAGGAGTGTCATACTTCATACTGATGCAAAAATATAAACACTACACTGATATGTAATAAATGAGATGCAGAAAGTAATAATTCACCTCGATTTGCCACTACTAGAGCTTCACCTGCAGAACCTGAATCTGTTTGGGGCAAAAGTTCTTCAGAAATGTTGTAGACCCAAGAGGAATAAGGATGCCAAGAAGAATGATTAGCTGTCTAGAAACCTTTTCAGAAAAATTGAGGTAATGGAGCAGGTTGCCTTAGGAAGCTGAGGGGGTTTCTAAGAATAGGTTAGAGAACATCAGTCGGAAATGGTTAAATTATATTTGATCTTATCTTGTAGGAGGGGAAGAGACTAGCTAGCCCTTCAACATCCCTTCCAGAGCTATTTTTATGTTTCCATGGCAACTCTTTTGCAGATAGATTTTTCTTTGTATCAAGGCACTGGGATACTCTAAGGTGACTCATGAAAGCAGATTTTGGGAGTTGATACTTCACATCTACATGTGAATTGTTAATAACAGTGTTCCCCTAGACTGATCCTGTATTAATTATTTGAGGAGACTTTTTAAAATAAATCTGTTGTCATGCCATTCTTATCCTATTCACATCCTCCTACTGAAATTCAGCCAAGGATGGGATGACAACAGAGAGATCGTACCCAGTTTTGGTAGGATGGAGAGGGAAGAACAACATTTCCTGCAGTCACTACTAAAGGAAGTTCTTCTAAGTAAGACTTTCCAAGTGGAATTTGCCCAGGTATCCCAGAGTTCACATCATTGCTCTCTTAAAAGCAATGTTAGAACAAGTGGCTGGTGAGAATCTGGATTTGCATTGCCTGGCTGAGATGGGACTGTACAGCTGCAGCCTGGGGAAGGCCCAGGAGGCGGAGGAGGAGGAACTGAACACAGTGCAGAACCAGTGCAGAAGATGCTGCCAGTTTAGACATACTAAGAAGGAAGCCAAAGAAGAAGCTGCAAACCAAGGGACCACAAATCAGCCAGGACTGATAAAGAAATACTCAGTAGGCAAATATTCTTGGCCAGGGAATGTGCTCTTACAAGAGGTTTCTGCAACATCTCTTGGACATAAGATGGAAACAGCTATCGAGTGACAGTGAGCTATTCAGATACAACAGGTGAGATGGGGGAAATTCACTTTGCCTTTTGGAGACAAGCTTAAATTTTCCTCCCTAAGTGGTATTCTACACTCTCCTTACGTAACTGTGGGAAAATGTTAGCTAAACAGTCTCTGGTCTGCTACCCTGAACAAGCCCTTAACCAGCCTGGCAGGCAGCTTGGCAATCGCCTAGGATTCAAAAGCCCGGATGGAAAATTCTGAAACTGAAGCTCTTGCCACGTAGTACATTGGCATCCTGAGGAAAAGACCTTGGCCTGGAACCAGGTTCTTCTGAGTAAGAAAATCAACCCCTGGGACAAGCTAGCACGGATACTTTTTAATTGTAATTTACACAATTACTGCTCAAACAATTTTAGACAGTGACAGAAGCACAAGAGTAATGAGACCACCCAAGCACCTACTGAGACATAATCACAGTAATTATGAACTGATATTACGTGGTATTAAAACAACAACCACTTGCCTTTCCCTACCTCCAAACTGTTTTTTCTTAAATTTTTTCCTTTTGCCGCACCCCACTTCAGCTTCTCATGACATTCCAACAGGGCCAGCCCAGGCCTCATGCCCATGGGGGATCTGCTGATCCCCCAAGATATTTCCAATGCCCTTTTACAGGCCTTCTTGTCTGGAGCTGCAGCCAGCCAGCCAGAGTGAAAGCTGGCCTCCCTGGGCTAGGGAAGGTGTCTCATCCTGTGGCTGTTCTCACTGAGCAAGATGGCAGCAGAAACATAGTGAGGAGCTGGGCCAGGTTCACATCTCACTTGGGCTAGTATTTAACTTGTGAATATGTTGGTGTACAGCTGTGGATGAAAGATTAAAGTGAGCTATCGTGCTCAAAAGGGAATACCGAGCGGAGGCAGCTCTAGGTCAAACCCATAGGAAAGACACTGTAATGCTTAGTTGCATTTATAGTTACTGTATACATTATATCATACATCGTGTTCTTCCTGCCTCTGCAGTCTGCCAACAGTCCAGATCTGGAAGTTCCTGAGGAAATGGCCTTTAGCTTTTCCACCTGTCCCCACTGTGGCTTATGGAGGCCTCTCCATTGCTCTGGGAGAATGCAGGACATGGGTGGAAAACTTCCCTAGCATCCACAGAAAGTACAGAGGTAAAAATGTAATAGGCTAAAAGGAATAGTGGAGTCCTTCACAGCAACATGAGATGAAGATGCCTAATTCTGTTCTTGGTATCATTCAATCCTTTCCCCACACAGGACAACATCCAGGCAGCAGAAAGGGTTTCT
Source organism: Trochalopteron elliotii (assembly GCA_024734555.1). Taxonomy (NCBI): domain Eukaryota; kingdom Metazoa; phylum Chordata; class Aves; order Passeriformes; family Leiothrichidae; genus Trochalopteron; species Trochalopteron elliotii. Next base: position 1,062,458 of record JANPWX010019540.1, on the reverse strand, counting down.
TGACTGTGCTTCTCAATATTACCAAAAGTGGGTGATTTCAGCTGTAACTCTGGATGCTTCAGATTAAGTATCTCTGGTCTAAGGGATTTGTTTTTATTCCTTCTGTAGTCAACAGATAGAGCAAGGCAGCTGCAAAAGGGTGATTCACCCCAACCTAAAATAGGTGGAATGAGTCATGAGCAGACAGGCTTATCTCCTTTCACTGATTATAGAGGGAGACCAGACAAATAGCTTGGGTGAGATGCCATGACTTTTAGATGGCTAAAATTAAATGTGTGGTATCCCACTCTGTAATCACAGAGGTCTGTAGGTTTCCTGACCCGATGATTTTTTTTTTTGAGAGAGAGGTTTTTCCATCTTTCATTGCTGATAAAATGGTATCAAGTGTTCTTGTGTATTTAGAGAAATGTAGCCCAAAGAGAGGTCTCAGTTCTCAGTACAATAACAGAAATTCCAGAGGAGGATAAATAGGGCTCTAGGCAGCAGGACACGAAGAAAATCCAGTCTAAGTTATGTGTGCTCCGTAGTGACTTAACAGAATGGGAAGTGTGTATTATTAGTAAAATGCATTTGTGGTCCCCCAGCACTTGCTCTTGCAGTTGTACAAACACACCATGGGACGCTTTCTACAGACACTGAACAAGGAACCAACTGAATACTGCTGGAACATGACAAGATTCCTAACCCCAGCCCTTTTACTGCAGGCATTTTGTGTAAAATCTGCAGTCTCTACTCCTCTGTGTAGGTGCTAAGAAATCTCTTTCCTCCTGGCAGAGAGAAGGTGCAAGATTTGCCACAACAGAGTAGAAATATAGCCATGTAACTTCTCAAAATTTCAGTATGTTTTACAGAATAATAAATAATGGCCTGTGGCATAGCTTAGGGCAAAGCTGCTAAAAACAAGCAAAGTCAGTTTTGCTGGATAATGTATTGAGCAGGATGATTACAGGGTGAAATATCTGAGCCCAGAAAAGACAGGAGCAGTGGGATGGAGATGGAGAGCAGAGCTTCTGGCAGAGAGTAGAGCCATGCCTTTGCACTGCCAAGCATATTTCCTGCAGTGTCAGTATTTGCTTTGATTGCATTTTCCACATGACATCTGCCAAGGTGGCAGAGTTGCAGAAGAATAGACTATGGACAGTGGCAGTTTCTTTGGAACTTGTGATGGAAATTGAAACACTCCAGCATAAACAGAAGGCCTGTGACTCATGCTGCAAGGGACACTGTGTGGGTATAGACTAAGACCTCAAGAAACAAGGGTGAGCTGCTGCTTGGGAGTCTCTGGAACACAAACCAAAGCAAATATATTTCAACACAGCTGTATTGAAACTGGGGAGACCATTTAGCTGAAATCTCTAACAGCTGCTTAGGATCAACCACTTCTAGAACATTTGAAGCAATTTACAGTGTTATTTCTTGTGATGAGGGAGGTCTCCATCACTCCCAAGTTAAAGAAGAGTTAAAGAACAGCATCCCAGGATCCCAGGGCTACCTGACTTGTAGACTCAGACCACCTGGTAGATAGCTACATAAGGGAGCAATTCACTGGTCAGTTGCAGTAGTGAGGAGTTAAAATACTTGCTTCCACTTTCTTTAGACAAATAAATATTTCTGTGGTTGCCTGGAAGGAAAAGAAGGCTGTGGTATGTGGACATCTGGGAGAGATTCAGGCCACCCTTTGTGGTGTGGGGAGAGACAAATGTGGTGAGGCTGCTGTGGGCCACCTCCTGCCCCAGGCTTCTTGACGGTTTGGCAATGGCCTTACAGCTCCTGCTTCTCTTGCAGCTGCACTGGGATGCAATGTACCCTAGCAGCCCACATCTGAAGGAGATGGGCTTGTCTACATGAGATTGTTCAATATGTGCCTTCCTGTCCCTGGAGTATGTGGCTTGCCAAGAAAATAAGTCTTTGAAAAACCTCACGGAACAGGAATACAGGACCTATCAAAGGAACAGCAGAATAATGAAATGAGTGAGTTAATAGCTCTTGGAACTCCCTTTCCAGCAGTGCTGGGTGTGCCTTCCTATTTACCTTTGACAGTGATTTTCTCACACCATGAAGACAAGTGGCACAGACTTTGCTTTTCTGCATGGAGGCACAGAGGGGCCTGGCAGAATCAGACCCCACTGAGCTGCTCAAAGAAGACCATGCTTTCTGCTGAGATATCCCCATCTGAACAGTCTCCCTGAATGTCTCCTACTGAGAGTCCAGAGGCACAGCAGCAGAAAAACACTCTGTGCTAACACTTCCATGCAGAGTTGTTTTGGAAACAGTCAAACATGCCAAGTGTAAAAAAAAAAAAAGGCATTTTACCTAAAGGAAATTACTTCTGCCAGACAATGAGCTATCAGATCCCTTCCAGATGGAATTTGTGTTTTGAATCAACACTGTGCCCCAAGGAGCCACGTTACAGAGCAGGAGGCACTGACCTTGGAGGAAGCGGAAAGGTTTGCATGACTCCTCTGTGCCTGCTGCAGATTAGAGCTGACACTCCTTTTAATGGACATGCAAAGTTCAAGGCAATACAATGATAGGTTTGAAAATAGACACGGAACGAAGGCGCTGAAGAGCTCAGTGCTTTTTGCGGGTGGTTTGATTTCTCTCAAATTGAAATAGGGGCACTTAAATAGGTTATGAGCATGGGAAGGAGCCTCACCTGCAGGGAGAACATATAATGGGGCAGTAACTGTGATTCCAAGTGCAGTGAAATCCAGTAATGTCAGAGGGATGCTGATACCAGCTTTATGCACCCTGCTGTGGCATTATGGCCTGACACAGCTGCTTTCTGCATCGCCTCATTGCGTGGCCGCTCCCTTGGAGCTGAAGTCACGCCTGGCCACTGTGCTCCATGGGCTGGCAGCACTCACTCCTCTTCCCTGAGAAGAGGGAGCAGAGCAGGGCTGCCTGCATCTTATGAAATCTCAAAGTAGGTTTATGCCCTGTTTTCAAGAGAGATATAGGAAAAAAGCCATCTTATGTTGTGAGCTGTGCTGTGGAGTCATAATCACAGGCATATTTTGTCATTTCCTAGGTAAATCATATGACAGGGGGAGCAGAAGGCTTGTGACTGTCCAAGAGACACAGATGCACAGACAGCCCTGACCCTCACTGCCTCTGTCCAAAGACTGGTGGTATCATGCTATGAGGTGAATCATAGTGCTGGTTTCCCCTGTTTTTATGAAAGATGCAAGTGGTATTGCCCATGGCTGTTACATGATCTGCTTCCTCTTTAGAATGTTCTTCCAAAAACAACATTCCTTTGGTATTATCTTCTCTTTTCTTTCTTTTCCCCTTCTTCCTAATCCCTTCTCCACAGACTGACCATTTGTCACTGTCTTCTCAGAATAAATTCTGCATCAAACCCTCCACCGGAGGTGGAGAAAAGGGTCTGCAAACATCCTGTATACCAGTGCTCAAGGCTTCACAACGCCTTGCACAGACAAGTCATGTCATCTTCTGCAAAACTTCCCACAGTCACTCCTGTCTCAAAACAGACTATCTCAGGGGATGAGGTGAGCAGTGGAGTGGCTTGTACATGCCAAGAAAGCTCAGTGTGGAGTGTTTGAGGACCGGCAAAGGATCTAGTTCTGCTCTCCTCCATCCATCACTTAATCAGGCTTGCCATTCAGTGAGCAGCTGGTAGATTTTTAATTAAAACATCCACCTCATAACTACTATTTGGTTCAAGTTTTACAACACTGAAATTACCAGCAGAATGCTGTAAATAAGCTAATGTAATTTTTACAGGTCAGGAACTAATTTTGACAATCTTAACTCAAGCACTTTACTACAGGTTTTTATATGGATGTTTTCAAACAGCTGAAGGCAGGGGACCAAGTCAGAACTCAGAGTAGGGCAGCTTGTCAAGGGAAAGAGGGCCAGGGTAAGGAGAAAACCAGATTGTATACAGTCTAGCACTGCTGTGGTTTAAGTCTCTTAGGATTAAATAACTTCACTGAGAGCAGCCAGAAAACAGCTCCAAATGTACACAGCAGCTGCAAGCAGCATAGGCACAGCCTGAGGAACAAGGCGGTGCCACTACACCCAGGTGGTCACATACCTGAAACCAGTTGCCATGGCTCACGGCTAATGTCTAGACTGTGCTTTCCCTCATTTCCCTCTGAACAACCCCCACCAGCGGCTAAGAAATGTCCTCAGGCGGGTGTGGAGGAAAAAAGCCAAAGGCTCTTGCTTAAACCAGTCCTGTGCTTGCATTTGCTTCAGAACAGTCACCCCAACCAAGACGCACAAACCAAAGTTTTAGACCCTCAGAACTGGATCTCATTTTCTGGGAAGTCAGTGACTAATCCCCGAGGAATGGTTGCGGGTGGGAGATGGCTGCTGTACAATGCCGCTGCCTCACAGCTCAGCTCGCCCCCGACGGTGGGCTGAACGCGGCTCTGAGGAGCTCCACAATGAGCACACTTCCTCCTGTTGCCCAGTAACTGCGGAAACATCGCTGTTTCTCACGCTGTTCCTTCCCATCCACCCCTGCCAGCCCAAGCACTTCACCTCTGGCTGAACTGATTATCACAGAGATGCTGGATGAAGAGTGATCAGACAGGCAGCAGGGTAAGGAGTGGACTGAATTCTCCTGGTGATGAAATTCTAAATTTCTTCTCCAGGAGAACCTTGCACTTGGGGAAGAAGTGGCCATCCGGAGCTGCACGCTTTCACTGATGGGGAGAGCTGGAAAGAGAAAAATGGGAAGACAAAACTTGCATCATACTTGCTTTCATACCCTTCAAATCTGAAAACCTGAATTTATCTAAACCATTCAAAGCTAATATTTCATCTCTTGGGGCAGTCAGACTAAAACACCCACTTTGGCCTTCCTTCTGCGTCAGTGTCAGAAATAAGAGTCTGTGTGTCGGAAAGTCCCTTGTGCTCCTGCAGTGACAGCAAAAGCTGGAAAATCAACTCATTCCTGGAAATCCCCTGCAACCCCAGCAGCTCCAGGCTGAAGAGAGAAGCTAGAAATGATCAGTGTTACACTCCAGGAAAGCCCAACCAGCCTGGAGAGCTGGACAGGGTCTGCACAGAGCACGACAGTCATGGGGGCATGCTGCTAGCTCCCAGCAGCACTGGGAGCTGTGGGGTGGTGAAGGACAGTGGTGGGAGAGGATGGTGGAAAGGAGCCTGGGCTTTTCCAGCAGGGAATAATCTAGGAGAATGAAGATGGCTGAGGGGATTTTCCTTTCCTCCCTCAGCCTCCTCTGTGGGACAGAAGTTACCAGGGGCCATCTGAGACTGAGTGGGACCAACATCTGCTTCCTCTGCATTTTCATTTTGTTTATATATGTGTATTACTGTCTGGAAGAAATGTCTTCTGCATTCCAGACAGGGATAATGAAATCCATTCAGGGCAGGCAGAATGGGGATGACGGGTAAGGCATCCCAGGCAGCCCAAGTCAGGGCCTTGGCTGTGCACAGCCCAGCGGTTCCACATCATTGCCATACACCCTCACACACGGGACTCGGCTTCCTTCAGCCTCCTCCCCCTTCCTCCCCCGATCCCTTCTCTTCCCCTCCATCCAGTTCCCGAGGGAACCAAAGTGCACTTAGGAAGATGCAACTCATTATCCTGGGACTTGCTCAGAGTATTCAAAACCCCTTTCTCATCAGGGTTTTTCACATCAAATTGGTTTGATAAACGTTTTGACCCCTGCATACCACTGATAAACTCTGAGGGGCTGCTCCCCTCCTCCCTCTACCCTTACTGTAAATATCTTGCAGATGCTCTGCTCATTTTTGTTCTTTTACAGCCAGCTGGCAACTTTGTTGGCATGCCAAAGAATTTCAGACCTTGGAGCAAAGCAACCTTTTAGTCTTCAGCTCTGAATCTTTTCTCACCAAGAAGCAAATCAGTTGATATTTTTAAGACTTCTATTTAATTTTGCCATTAGACCATTGGACAAAAAGTGTAGTCTAGAAAATGCTGTCCATTAGAATGAAAATATTAAATGTATGCAGCTGAGAAACATTATGAAAAGGGCCAAGTAAATTTCACAGAAGGCTAATGCCTTCAGACAAAATATTTAAACCAGTCTATAACATTTTATAATATGGATAGAATTTTTTATTAAATTCCTTAGGTGAGGCTAAAAGTTCACCTGGAAGGATCTTCTTCAGTATTGAATTTTCATTTGTTGGGTACATCTCAAACATTTCCAACTCTGTTCCCATATAATAGCATTATTTTCATCCTTATGATGTGCTAAAGATTTTCCATAGAAGAAGCAATGCAGTTGACAGGATCTGCTAGGTAGTACCACTGTAGGCATCAGCATGCACAAATTGCATTAAGACCATGAGGCTGACATCTGAGGAATGTGCACAAAATCACAGGAAAAAATGTGCTGGACACAGTTGATTTGGAGCCCCTGTGGTGCTGTGTGCTGTGTGAGGAAGAAAGCCAGAGAGAGAGGAATTCAGTTCTGTCTCTGTCAGTGGTGAGAAGAACAGATGAAGCACAGGGTGGTTTGAGGCTGGCTCAGTATAACCTGTCTTTAATGGAGCTCATTAGTTTGGACTCTGCACCACATATACCCAGTTACAGGGCTCCCAGGCAGCCTCAGGCACAGGCAGGGACAGGCTGTCCCACTCACCATGCACCACACAGGCAGATGCCCGGAGCAATAGGCTTGTCTGAAGGAAGCCAAGTTAAGCCTGTGGTTTTCAAGTGTTCCCACCACTCACTCCTCTTCCCATCGCCACCCCCGTGTTATTCCCATGCAGCAGCTGGGGGAGTTTTTTGCAATTCTGAAGTGAATTGCAAATGGGCACTGCCTGTTCCTCCTTCTCCACACAGACTGTTACTGTAGTGACCCGCTCCAGCACGTAATATCACATGTGGCACCATAAACATGAGTAACAGGGAGGTGTGAGGGTGATGTAAGAAGAAGCGTGGGTACAAACCGGTTAGGCAGGTGTAGCTGCTAGGTAAAACATCTACAGAGTTTGGCTCTGAAATGGAGGGGTTAATCTGTGAGTAAGTGGGGGAAAAGTGTAATAACATGAAGATCAGCTGAACATGGCAGGGCGGACAAAGACAGGAGCAGGAGTGGAAAATCAGGGAGGTCTGAGAAGCACCAGGAGAGGATGGAGCAGTGAAACTGAGGGAGAACAAACTTTTGAGGAGAGAGTTAGGCTGCTGAGTGGAGTAGAGGAACAGAAGCCAGATTGATGACGTCAGACAGTTCTGGAAGACGCAAATCTAAAATGAAGTTACAGATCCTGTTTCTGAGGCAGAAGTGATTGATTTGTGTATCACTGTTACTTTTATCCAGCCTACCAAATGAAAGGTGGTTTGCTGTCACAGCATGATTCAGGCATTTTCAAGAACCATTGCTGGAGGACACAGCTGAATACATCAAGCAGTTTTGTCTAACTCACTTGAGTGAATGCACTGGTAAAGGAGACACTGTTTTAAAATCTTTATGGATGCTCAAAAGTTCCTATTCCCTGCACACACAGTATTTCCACTTTTCCCTTTCTCCTCCAAATGTCATCTTTTCCTCTGACTTGTTAGAGGTGGTGGTGGATAAAGAGGCAATCACAGCCAGGCAGGAGATATAGGAAGCCTACCTGATCAGCTGCCTTCTGACTCCTGGCAAGCGAGAAGGTTACAGGAGTGGATTCACAGACCATGTGTGCAGAGTCAGACAAAGACACAGCCGAATTACTTGCTTCCCCTGGCTCAGCACCACCTCTGAACCACATCCCAATCCATCAGCTCCTGACAACCAAAACACTGTCTCTGAGTGCCCCTGGGATGAATCCATGCCTTGCCGCAGTGTCAGCACACAGCCACCCTGGCAGCCCCCACTAGCATCTGCCCTAACCCTTTGCAGTCCTTTAGAATTGTCCCATCCCAGTCTAATCAGCTCAATCAGACTTTCCCCTTCCTGTCACAACTAGTGTCAAATTGAATCAGGGTCTGAGAACCTGAATTTCCCAGTTTGTCATTACACCTTTATTTATTATCCCATCCAGACCTCAGTCTGGATGCCTTACCCCAACCTATTCACACATCTTCTGACATAGTCTTTTCCTGTTTTTCCCTTCCAGATCCAGTGCTAACTGGGTTATGAAGTCAACCAGCTTGAACCGAAACTCTTAGCAGTGACCTCTTCACCTGTGACATAGGGAAGTCCTGCAGCTCACAGCAAACTGGGGCAGAGGTGCCCAGTGGCCTGACCTGCCTGATGGGTGTGAGATTTCCAGCAGCAAACCAAAACCACAAAACAAAATATAAGCATTTTGCAGAAAATACATAGCATGGTATCAGCACAGTGGAGCTGAGAAGGATTTTCCCATGTATGTTACGCTGCCCAAAGAAGGAAGAGCTCAAGAAAAATTTAAGACAGTGGCCTTTCTAATGGCGGAACAGGCAAGAAGGCAATCAGGACCACTACAGGACTTCAATATCAGAGTCTGATTAAACTGTGTAGCTTTTTCATGGGTGTGAAAGTGCCAGGGTAGCTGGAGGGCTGTTACTGAAGGGACAGAAGGAGTTTGTGTCACCTGGTTGCTGAGGCAGGGGATGCCAGGCACATGTATCCCAACATCTGCAGTATGGAGCAGGCCAGAAGAGTTACAGTTAAGGGACAGGCCAGCAAAGCAGTAAAGGAGATTTTCTATTTTGTTTATTTATTGTAACCTTGTTTCTAGTCTTGTAATGCAAAGCCAGATCCTGTTTCTTCCTGAGTAAACTCTTCCTCTATCTTTATCCTTACATTCCTCTGCAGCTGGAAGGAGTCCAAGTGGGACTTGGTGGGTTTTTGTTTTCTTTTTGTTTGTTTGTTTGTTTGGTTTGGTTTGGTTTTGGTTTTGGGTTTTTTTGTATTGTTTTGTTTTGTTTTGTTTTGTTTTGTTTTGTTTTGTTTTGTTTTGTTTTTATTTTTTGTTTCTGATAACTAATGTAAATAAGTGCTGTGTACCCTCCCCTTCTCGGATATTTGCGCTGTGACATCTGTTTAGCTTCATAAAATACAAGGACCCACCCTTGTCTCCTTCAAGCTGAATGAAATGGGAAGCAGACAACATGGAAAAGAAGTTAAAGAAAGGCAAGACATTGTATACACAGACATACTCTGTCAGAAGCTTTATATGTTGAGAGCTGGTTCTTATCAGCCTGTGAACACACAACCAGGCAGTCTGCAAAGTTGCTAGGACACAGGCACACAACTGCAGCACCTGCGAAAGCTGTTTTGTGATTACATGATTATGTAACACAATGTGATGTAACATGGAACTACACCTGAAGTGGCTGAAAACCTGACAAGTACATGTGAGGTTCAGTTTGGTATAGATCTACAATGCATGTGTAAAAAAGCCAACAACCTTCCACATGCATGTGTAAATCAGGCTCTCAGGCCATGTATCTGAGTCTGTAATACAGGTCTTGCTGTAGATGGCTTTCAGCTTTGGACACTGTGCTCCACTAGGTTGGACCCAACAGAGTTATTTTATTCCCAAGAGAAGCAGCTTTGTGTGGAGCAAAAGGGGAGATGAATCACTTCAGTGAGTAAGGGTTTACATCTATCTCTGCTTACCCTGTCTCCTACCCCACCAGGTCCTCAGAAGCCATCAATGGCTTTAACCCATACTGGCCACCAAGGATCTCCAGCCTGAGATATTTGTGTCCTGCCGATGCAGCTACCATCCAGATGTGCCCATTTCTCCCCAGTAAGGCGAAGTGTAACATAAGTCCTGTGAAAATTATTCTGTTCTCATTTAGGCAACAATCTTCATAAAGAAATCTGTCTCTCTTCTAAAACCCTATAACTTACAAAAGGAAAAAGGAAGCATAAATCAAACCTAAGTTTAAACGACCTGGACATGGGCCTCACCAGGAAAATCTAAAATGGTTCTGTGGTCACAAGAACAATTTTCACTCCATGTTTCTGGACTTCGTAACACACCACCAAAAGCACTCGACATTGGGAAAATAAGATCTCTTAATGGAAATATTATAGAGCTGTAATTTGCTTAGGCAGCAGTTTCTGTAAAAAGATTTCTTACTATTCTAGGGAAATTAAAAACGTGTGTTTTGGGTTCATATAAAAAGCACAGCCATTAGCAGAGAGAGGCCAGTAAACAGCAAGTGTGTTTCAGAAAAAGCCTTGGTGTAGTGCTATTTTAGGGACAGCTGGATGCAAGTATAGACTGCTGTGCTGAAACACTTTAGCAGACTTGTATGGACAAGATGTTAACTTGAAATGTGATGGATGGCATTATCAATATTAAATGTACTGAAACTGGTTTAGGATGGACTTCACACTGGGCTTGAGTTTTGTTGCCCTTTACACCAGCATAATTCCCTTGTCATCAAATTTTGTCTTTGCCCGTGCTTCATTGTCATGACAGCATTAAACCAGCAAATTCTGCAGAGAAACATTACCTTCACTTTAGTCTGATTCCCAGATGCTCTTGCAGACTAAAGGAACAATTTACACAAATGGTAGATGACTTGTTTTTCTCAGGGTGCCCTCTGGGTTACAATCTGGAGGCTCAGGATATATCTACTTGTGGTGCCAAAGTGCAGGGAAAGTTACATGCTTATTTACAGGATTTATTTAGTACATATTGAAGCGTGAAACCTCAGTGGATCTCTGTGAGTGAATGATATGGATTGCATTGCTGGCACAGTGGTAAAGCAGAAGCATAGAATTGTACACATTAAATTAAACTTCCAAATTCTTTGAAGTGTGCCAGATTAGTTAATATATACAAAATCGCCATTTCTCTGTTATTAAATCCATTAGTTATCTGTCAAAGAAATAATTTTGAGTAGGTCTTGGTTGCCATTAAACAGTTCTGTGGAGGAGGAAATACTTAAACTGGATAAGTGACTTCAGGTGTAAGCCTTTCTAAAATAGCTGAATGTTCAAAATATTTCAAGCACTCACATGAAAAAAAATCAGATTTTAATTTTATCTCATATCCAATGCCCCAAAAAGGAGCTCCCAATGCCATAATTTTGTAATGACAAATTGGTATCAGATCTTTGCAAAATCTAGCTCTGATGTTCAATATCCAGATTAAGCATTTAGGTCTGATTTTTTTTTTTTAGAGAGAGTGGCCCAGCTGAAATGCTTCGACAATAATTGAAACATGCCCAAGGTCAGAGTGCTGGGGAGGATCCAGGTTTCTAATTCTGACTCCTCTCTAATTTAAGCCCCCTCTGATGAATTTACTCAGAATAACGAAGGCTGAAGGCTAAATGGACTTGTGGTGATTTCTGGAAAACAAGCTGGTTTGGTTTTGTGTTTGTTTTTCGTGGTTTGATCGGTTTTTTGGGGGTTTTTTTTGTTTGTTTGTTTTTTACTGGAAAGAATTTATATTCATCATGCTAGGAATTTAGACTGACTTGTATCATTTTTAAACACTAGCATGTCAAAAAAATGGGAGGAGCCAAGAACTGCACTGGATGTCTAATAAAGGAGATATAACAACAGAAAATCAGCTTAACCAGGGATTGTCTAACTGCAGTACTCCTAGTTAATAGTGAGCACATATTCATGTCAGACAGCTAATGGTTTTCAATAGCAGCTCACTTGCACACCCACACAGCCCTGAGCAGTGTGCAGGCACCTTTTCTGGCACATCTGCAGTCCTGCCAGGGCTGCACTCACAAGGGATTTCCCAGGTACAAATGCATCGTGCCTGGCTGAAGCAATACAGGACCAGCTGACCTGCCACATGAACTTTTCACGGTTGTTTTTGTGACGTCTGGACCCTGTGGAATGTGTAAGTTTCCTGTTTCACCAGTGTACCATGACTTGCATTTTGGGCAGGGAAACATGCAAACATAATTAGATGGGTACAATTAGATGGCAGCTACAATTCCCTTTGAAAATGCTGTCAAGATTTGTGCCTTTCATTTATATTTTATTGGGGTGGATTAATCTGATATTGCTTGAGGCTAGCTTGTCTACTGACTTCAGAATTTGGGAGTTTCCCAGCACACTGTTTATGGGTTGCATGTGTCTGTCTGTCCAGAATAAAGGTGATGCAGAAAATTTGTAATTTTCACAAGTTAAGCACTCTTAATTTTAAGCTAGTAAAAGATGTGAGGTGTCATCTGGCTTCTTTCTGGTTTTCCCCCCAAGTATCAAGATACACAGATTTCAAATACCCACTAGCAGCAGGGTCTAGGCTTTCATAACTCAAAAAACATGTGTGTTTCCCTGCTGAGGGTGATGGGCTGAAAACAGTGATTCTGCTCCCAAAGCAGCCTCCTCCTCTGTCGATGCCGCTGCTCTCCATGTCGAGGCTGAACTGAATCAATGTAAGGCCAATACATTATCGATCACCCTCTGGACAGGCATAACAAGATTCACAGCCTCAGGGGCTGTAGGAAAAGGACAAAAGGGACTGACAAAGGGCAAGGTCTGCTGCTGAAGGTCAGCCATTCCCTCCTCTAATTAGACACACAAATATCAGATTTTTGTAGAAACTGCAGACTGGGAAAGCCCTTTTCACCCACCTCCCCACTGGCTGGGTAGATGCAGATGCCTGGTGTTATTGCCCTTTACATTTCTCAAAATAAGAGGACACCAGAACTTGTAAGGACTCTAACAGCAGGCCTTCACAGCAGTTCTCTGGAACCAGATAAGGATTTACTGCCCTGTCTGTGCTGGGGGAGGAGTATCACAGGCAGATGGATTTCAATGCATCAGGACGCTCTCTATGCTGACTCTGATCACATTGAATAGACAGAGAGGCCTTGCTAAATTGCTTTTCCAGAATATCAAGGAAGGAATTTAAAAACTAATAGGCACAGTAAGGATACAGTACTAACTTCAATCTCTTGGAAAGCATCCATAGATAAGCCCCTAGAGTCAGCCTGTGAGAACTGCTTGATGGCTGGTGACAGGGATGTGCATTGACATCCCCAAAACCCAGGATAACTTTTCCTTATTTTTCTCTTTTTGTGTCATGTGTCTCTGTTTCTGCCACTATGTTCAATAGAGATGCCTATTTTATTTAATCTTTAAAATATATTTTCTCCTTTCCATTAACCATTTCTGGACACATATAATCATAGAATCTCATTATGGTTTGGGTTGGAAGGGACATTAAAGATGATCTCCAACCCCGTTGCCATGGGCAGGGATGCCTTTCACTAGACCAGGTTGTGAAGACTTGTGAAAAGTCCCTGTCCAGATTTCTTGCAGACTCTTTATAGGTACTGGAAGGTGCTACAAGGTCTGCCCCAGAGACTCCTCAAGGTGTCTTGAGGAGTCCTCTGAACAGCCCCATCTTAGACTGTCTTCACAGGAGAGGTGCTCCAGCCCTCTGATCACCTTTGTGGCACTTCTCAGGATTCACTCTATATTGTTCCTGTGCTGGGACCCCAGAGCTGGATGCAGAGCTCCAGGTGGGTCTCACCAGAGCAGAGCAGAGGGGTAGAATCCCCTGCTGCCCACAGGGCTCTGGATGCAGCCCAGGATGAGATTGGTTTTCTGGGCTGTGAGTGCAAATGTTACTGTGTCATGTTGAACTTGTTGTCAATCAACAGCGTCAAGTCCTTCTTCCCACATCTGCTCTTAATGAAATCATGTTTGCTGTCACCAATCACCTCCTTATTTTCCATGTGATTTAGCATAATTTCCAGGAGGATCTGCTTCACAATCTTGCCAAGTGCCAAGGTGAGACTGACCAATGCTTAGGTCCCTGGTTCTTTATTATTTCCCATTTTAAAAACTGTGGGTTATCTTTCCCCTTTTCCAGTCAGTTGGAATTTCACAGGACTGCCACAACTTCTCAAAAATAATGGGCAGTGGCTTAGTCACTTCATCTGACAGTTCTCTCAGGACCCATGGATGCATCTCAGCAGGCCTCATGGACTTGTGCATCTTCCCATTCCTTAGACGTTCTTGAACCTCATCTTGCCCTACAGCAGTGTCCTGGGTTGCAGTATAAGATATGCACAAAGTATTCTATCACCATCTTCATGAACTGTTGAAACCAAGTGCTGAAGCAGTGTTCTTCCAGATTTCCCCCTCCCTCTTCTGTTAAGGTGTCTTCTATTAAAGTGTCTTCTGTTAGGGTGTCTTCTGCTAATGGGTCTTTTGTTAATGGCCTGCTGCATGACTCACAGATAACTTCGGGAGTTATCTCTCTTTAATGGGCCATTAAGGACTTCCTGTATGACTCATTGTCCCATTGTGAGATGCTCCACCCAGGGGGAGGAGCCAAGCATTCTCACCTGGATATAATCTGGGATTTGGGACAATACGGGGGACCTTACCCACTGGATTCCCAGAGCATCAGAGCTACCAGACCTTTCTACGGGATCACTGCTTCCATCATCCCACTCAGGTTGTATTCTGACTCTGTCAGCGGTCTTTTGTATTATTGCATCTATTATATTATATTATATTATATTATATTATATTATATTATATTATATTATATTATAGTTTAGTTTAGTTTAGTTTAGTTTAGTTTAGTTTAGTTTAGTTTAGTTTAGTTTAGTTTAGTTTAGGTTTTTTTTCTTCTTCCTATTAAATTGTATTTCTGACGTGGAGCCTCTCACTTGTTTTGCTTTCAAACCACTACAAGAAGATAGCTCTTCATTTTCCCAATCCCTGCTTTTGCCTTCTGTGACTCAGAAAGTGTGGCTGGAATACTTGCTGGTGAAGATTGAGGCAAAAAGAAAGTCATTGAATACCTCAGCCTTCTCTGTATCTTGGGTAACCATGTATCTTGCTTTCTTCTGGAGAGGCCTCACATTTTCCTAGTCTTCATCACTGATGTACCTGTAGAAGCTTCTCTTGTTACACTTGATAACCCTGGCCAGACTTAATTCTTTGGGCTTTGGTTTCCCTAATCCAATCCCTGGCTGCTCAGGCCATCTTTCTGTACTCCTGCCAGGCTAACGGAGTTTTTGTTTCAAGTTCAGGTTGATCATGTTGTTTACATAAACCAAATATACCCACAGCTCAAAAACGCACACACAACTCCATTTTTAGGTCAGAGTTACAGATCTTTCCTACTTTCCTGGTGGCAAGGCCAGCATAAAGAGTCCCTAATATACTCTCTACTGGGATGTGAGCTCACAGCTTCCCTAGATGAGCTGACAGAATTGCTTGGGAAGCCATACTGTACTCATTTTTGCAGTATTGGGAATTACAGCTAAGTATTGGAAAGTATAGGAAAAAAATTATCTGAAATTATCTGAAAAATTATTAATTTTCTGAAAAATACTTAATTATATTTGGAAATTATCTAGGTAAAAATCCTCCCTGCTTTTCAAAGTCAGAACGCTTTTTCATTCCAGTGTGGAAGTTTTGCTGGAAAATGACCTTTGTATTTTTATAGCTGATCCAGATTAGGGTTATCATTAGCTTAAATTTGCAAACATGCTCCCCCAACCCCTTCTCCTCCTCCCAGGCTAGCAGTCTGTGAAAACTTGTAACGCCCACACAGGGATCTTTTACTTGAGGCTGTGCAGGAGAATTTTCTGATGCAGTCTCCAGCTAGTATCATACCCATTCTGCTTATCTACCCAGGATGAAAACTATAGGAAATCCCAGTCTAGACCTAAATTCCTAAGCAACTTCTTTTTATTAAAGTTGAAAAATAAACTACATTTGAGTGACGTCTTTAGAGCAATTAGAGAGGTTCTCCTGTGTCATCTGTTGTTACTTGCACATTTTTATTGTTGCTTTTAAAAACATTTATAGAACACTTGGACCTAATCACAGTCTCTCTCACAGTCTCTAATCAAGTATTGGTCTCTCCCTGCTTGTTACTCCTCAGAGGCGGAGAATGGACTGATGGAGGCAGATCTCAGCCTATGGAAAGGACCAGGAATTGTGCCTTACAGATCTAAATTAATCAAAGCACCCGAATTGCAGTGACTTTTATCAGCAACTGAGTATGAACGTGAGGTTTCTATTAAAAATCTTTTTTGGAAACATTTTAGTTTATAAATAGAAGGCAAGTCTATCATGATCAGATTGACATTCCCTCACATGATTTTCCCTCCTATTAAAAAGTTTATTCATGATTTTCCCAGTAAATTCTGTTCAAAGGTAAGAAGCAAACCAAGCAAAGAATGTTACTGTATTTTTATTCTCCTACCACTGCAAAAATGCTATCACTTCTGTTTGCAAATAAATAAACAAAAAGATAAAGATCTACAGGGAAAAAAAAGAGATGGATGTATTTTTACAGTTACAAGTGACCACTGTGAACATTCAATCTCATCACAGTTGTAGTCTGTATTTCAGAATTTTTCTCAGTTAACATTTTACCCAGTCCAATAATTGAGTGTGTGCAAGAACTCACACTCATGTCCTGGAAGGATATCCATCTGCCTTGAAAATTCCATTCTGGATTTGTGCTGAATCATACTGGACAGCAACTACTTTCCTCTAATGCCCCATCACATCAGTCTGAGATATTGTAATTTACAGATATTCAGAAGTCTCCTTTCATTGGCAGAGCCATGTAGATAAGGTTTAATATGAATGCATCTGAGTCTCAAATGCATAAATAACTAAAATTCCAAGTATATATAAGGCCAGCTATAATTACCTGATGTGTTACCTGATGTGGGGAACCTGGTGGCAAACTCTGTTCTGTTCCATCATGAAAACTGTGTCCAGTTTGGCCTACCAGAAAATAGGAATTTATCCTCAGCTTTGATATTTTGTTCACATTTCTTTTGCCTTCAGAGCTTACTTAAGTGCCCTTCTGCTTTCCGATGTAATTAATGGGTGAAATGAGGAAATCTCTGTTCCAGAAAAGTAGCATGTTCTGGGAAGGGAATATATCTTTAGGAATGATAGCCTGAAAAATTAGCTAGAAAGTCATAAGCTTTCCTTTTTTTCTGGTTGTTAGCTCTACAATATAAAGCTTCTCATTTTTTGGGTACTCATAGTTGGGTGTAACTCTAGATGTATTAATTAGAACACAGTCTTCAAAAAGATCAGTTCATCATCAGCGGCCTAGAAAAGCTGAATCTCATCCTGAAGGCTGCCCTCTCTGCCACAGTTCCTGGGAAGAAACAATGCATGGAAGGAGACAGAGGGGTGGAGGAGAGAGAGGCAGTGTCATAACAAGAGTGGGAGAAACAGAGGCAAACAGAAGGTAACAAACCTCACAGGGAAAAGAAAACACAAGTCATGGAAGAGGGCAAAGGGATGTAAAGTGGGGGTGTAAAGGAAAAAATTCGGAGACCAAATGTGCTGGAGACTGAAAGACAAAAGGTATGGGGGAGGGTGGTGGAGAGGAGGAACTAGAGTAACCTATTTAAGCAATTATTGTTATTACCAATGGGAATCTTTTTTAAAAACCCTGATGGATGCTAGGTCCTCTCAAAAATTTACACATGTAGCCTGGGAGGGCTTTGAATTTATTTAGATGCATGGCTATGAAACCCAAATTGTACTCTGATGAGTGAAAGTCAGTATAAATGATGTTTAATGGCTGGTCTTCACATTCGTAAGGATATCTTACATACCTGATTTATAGCCCTGAGGAAATAGACTATGACAGAATCTTATACACAGTTTAAAAGACACAGCCTATATATCCAACAGAAACACTGAATGTTCTTCTTATATTCTTCTATTATGGATTTCAACTCAGAGCAACAAAATCATAAGATGTGTTCCTATGGATGAAAATTTAAATTAAACATAAATTGGTCCTACTGATTAGCTATCTATAGAGTCTCAACCTGCCACTGCTTGGAGGTATGACGAAAAACTGTCTTTTAAGCATATCTTCAGAGCATTTCTGTAGCAGGGAAAGGAAAACCTTAGAATGGTGCATTTATATGAAATAAAAAGATTGAAGAATATGACTATGTGTTAGAGTGCTTTTGACTAGACAAAATACACACAGCACCACAGGTTTTAGGTATTTTTCTGTCATTATGCATTACATTCTTATATTTATAATCTGTTCTATTTTAGTATAACTATTTTCTTGAGATAAAGCTACCTAAGTAAATGTTTCCAGCACTAGTCCTTAACTGATTTTAGTACCATTATCAGTTGTGGCCATCTGTTTTTTCATTCTAATTCTGTAAATTAATGTCTCTTCTTTGAGATTTTCAAGAAGCAGAAAGTAACAATGAGCCTCTTCTGCAGTTCCAGACTGAATACTCTAAGAATTATTAGTTGATGGGATACGCAGAAAAAGAATTTTTATTGACAGTATAATTTATAATGATAATTTTCTTTTGCTAAAAAGTATTATAACATTTCTGTGCAAATATGTGGCTGGCTTAGCTGTGTGCTTAGCCAGTTTTGAGCTGGTCTTTGGCGATGCGTCCCAACCCAAAGAACAAGTACATAATCAGATAAGTAGCTCTGTGTTAATGGTACATCAAGATTTTGGATTATTAAGGTTTCCACTTAATTTATTTTGTTTTGAGGACCATAGATTCCAAGTTAGTAAGTAAAGACAATTAAAAACCCACAACCAATGAAAAGAAGCTTTCAAATCTGCCATCTATACTGGTATGACTGGAATGCTGGTGAAGGATATAGTCAGGAACTTAGGATTCAGTGCTTACTCAGCTTTTGTTAGCATTCCCATAATTAGTTTTAATAATGAGATAATACCTAAGGAAACAGCCTTTACTGTTACTGGGAGCTCTAACCATGTAAATGGAAGCAGAGCTGGCTCCTCAATAGAGACCTTTGAAATATTAGCTAAAGGAAAGAATGGAGCACATGGATAGGTTCTTATTTACACCAAGGCAGGAAAAGCAGTGAAAATGTAATTGGATCCACTTTGAAGGAATTTAAAATGTAGTAGACAATACAAATCATCCCTGTAAATGAGAAGATAATCTATTGTGTTAGATTAAATTGGCACTAAATTAAGAGTTGGTAATTTTTTGTAATTTTTTCACTAATTCTTGATGAATAAATATCCTCAGAAAATAAAGATGTTGATGTTAAATACAATTCCATATACAGCAAGAAGCCCACAAAGCAGAACTCTGTCCTAATCTCCTTACCCTGAGACTGTCCGTTTGATCACAAACGGACAGTAAACTGAAGGGAAGAGACTTTTCTCTGACTATCCAGGAGAGGAAGAAGTGGGAAAAAACCCACAACAAAATACAAAACATAAACACAAACCAAACCAAACAAAAGCATAAACAATTATAAATTGCATCATATGTCTTACTTGGGCCACATAAAAAATGCAGCATAATTAAGGAATTTTTTTAAACCAATTTTTTTATTTCAATCACACTTTTCATGAGGAACTTACATTGTTCACTAACCTGCAGGACTAGTGAAGCACAAAACCATTTCTGATAGATAAATGCTTCTTTGGATACCAGGTGTATACAGAATTTTGTGCTACTTTGTGGATTAAATTCCACTAAATACTGATGGCAATCTCACTCCATCATGAACTGAACTGAGACCTAAATGCCTATTGGCATGGCATGAATTCAATTTAATTTGATACAGTTCTCATGCATATGTACCATGCAATCCTCTCTCCTCCTCCTCACACGCAGAGAGAGGATTTCGGCAGGTATTTGCTGTAGTGTACAAGATAAAGGGAATGTCCTTATTCTGGTTCCTAGACCGGGTTAAAGTAATCACATTTAGAATAAGTCAGGAAGCTTGTACTGTGTCTGCATTCACATTGTAGTTTAGTGTGGCTACAGAATTAATCTCCCATCATTTTGGTTTGACTTGAAGAGCAACTTTGGTGCATATGAGTCACAGAATCACAGAATCAACTGAATAGGAAGGGACCCTCAAGGATCATTGAGGCCAGCTCCTGGCCCTGCACAGCACATCCCAAGAGTCACACCATGTGCCTGAGGGCATTGAAATACTTCTTGAGCTCTGTCAGGCTGGTGCTGTGACCACTGCCCTCAGGAGCTGTTCCAGTGCCCAACCACCCTCTGGGGGAAAAACCTTTTCCTGATGTCGAACCTAAACTTCCTCTGACACAACTTCAAACCCTTCCCTCAGACCCTGTCACTGTCACCACAGAGAAGAGATCAATTAGATTCAGAAGAACCTCCACCCCAAATGTCTATTAAACATTCCAACTCCTTGGAGGCATGCAAGGAGGAGAGTATAGGGTCTAAATCAGCAATTTGCTCTTTGGATGTCTTTGAACCACCTGCTTTGGGAACAGCTTGCTCAAGGAACAAGGCCAAATATTGTCTGAAGGAAAAACTCCCAACTGGTGTGGTGAAACTATGGGGGCCTAAGCTTCAAATGTCTCGCTAAAGCAGGCATTGGAAGTAATTGTTCCAGCTGGGAAGATGTATCTCACTGAGCCCTGTTACTCATTGTATAATATTCATTCCTCATTAATGGAAAAAAGGTCTGATTTGACATATTTTGAAGGACAGCATTTGGGACACTCAGGTTCCTGAAACTGAGAACAGAGTCTTGGGAAGGTATGGTGCTGAGAAAGAGAGGTGAAGGGAAGTTCAAAAACTGCATGGAAGCTCTGGCAGAAATAAATGTGAACATGAAATTCAAAGGCAAGACTGCCATTCCAAAGGGAATTTCTCATTCCATTAATTAGATTAATAAAAACTCCCAGAGCAAATGACCTATTTGCTTTCCTCAGGAAATACAGTACTTCAAACAAATCTCTCAAAGCACTGGCTGTGTTGAAGGATGAAGCTGGTACCAGAGACTGTAGCCTTTGAATAATGCATCATCCAGATATAATTGTGGTGAATGTTATTCCAATTTCATTCTGCATACTACTTCATATACCAGCTGGATGTAGAACATCAGATGAAGGATTCTGGAATAAATAACAAGGCTGAATTTAAGAGTGATTTAATGTAATTGTGATGTTTTGATCCAAATGGAAACTTGTTGGATATCTAATGAGAGAATGAGAAGTTTATGAAACTTCATCCAAAAGGCAGAATAGCAGAGGCTAACACTTTTGCCCAGCAGGAAATTGGTTCTGGACAGAGATCAAGTATGGGCCCAGCTAATGACATAAAATACAAATATATCCAAATACAGAGATTTTTAGCATCTTCATTTAAAATATTTACAAGTAATAACTTTAGTATACCATTTAGTGATCTGGTTTAAATATGGTTCCTCAGGGATAGCTGCCTAGATAAAATTAAGTTGTGGAGTTTGAAAGGCTCATTTGATAAAGGGGGGAAGGTGACCTACACTTCTTTTAAAATAAAATGACAGAAAATTATGGTTTAAGAACCATTTTGTAAACTTTCATGCACACAAATATCCATAAGACTCCTCCTTTCTTTGAATTCTCTAAAGAAAAGCCTCTTAGTTTTGTATGTGATTGCAGAAGCAAACACTGAGAAAAGGCAATAAAATTATTTTAAGGTAGTTGGTTTTTATTTCATTACAACAATCACCAACTATCTAATGTTCATAGAAAAAAGTTTACTGTATCTGTCTCCATTCTTCAGCATAATTGCAGTTATAGTTTTCTCACTCAGCTACTTAAAATGCAATTGACAACATACTTACTGCTAATAAGTATGCACTATTTGCAAAGATATGTGTTTTCAGATTGCAGAATAAAATAAAATGACAAGCAAATACCCAAGCAAGCAATTCTTTCTTAACTATTTCTGTGCTTTATTATTAAATTTTATTGTAAATGGTTCCATTCCTTCCAGTAATAATTTCAACTTGAGGCTACAGTTTCTTATCTTTTATTTTTAAATGTATTTAAAAATTGATTAATGAACTGTGTCCATATCTCTCAGTAATCATATTCGTACTTTCAGGGCATCAGAAGTAGGGCATCTGATTAGAAAAAAGTATTCCAAATGTCTGTATTTAGTGATTCTTATTAATCCTGAAAACTAAAGGAATTGAAAGCAGCACCAGATTGTCAGCTGGGCTCTCTCAACTGACTCTCACAACCTGCAAGAACAGACTTTTTGCCCAGGGCAAAAACTAACAGGTTCCAGAGTCAGGCTTTACATTTCCTTAGAGGTCAGTACCACCAGAACCTTTTGTAAAATCATTTCTCTCTGCACAAGTGGCACTCTTGAAAAAAGAAAAGCTTTTTTCTCATGTCTTGGGCAGCAGTTTGAACTCCAAAAAAAGTTATTTCCTCATAAAGGACTGGTAGGAGCAAATTGCAATATGTATGTTTTGTTTATTGAAAGACAACAGTAAGACACTAGAAGATTTCGCTGATTCCAGTTAGGAGTTGAAGATAAGAGCCTTAACTTCTAGAAACTCTGCGTACCATGAGATGTAACAGCCCATGGTTTCAAGGTAATTATTAATGGATTTGGGCATGGCTAGGCACCTGTCAGCATAAACAGGATGTGCCTTAAATCTGAGCACATCTAACCTGGCATCAGATCAGCACATCTACCACATGGTGTTTACACTGATGTGCACAAGGAACCTAATGGTTCCTAGAAAATAGAGGCTTGTGGTATGTTTGGTGTAACTGGAAAGCAGCAGATGAGTTTGTGTTTCTCTGACTTGGAGAGAAGGGTAATATTTGGCCTAGACTCAGTCACAGACCCTTGAATCTCTAACTAGTCATGAAGGATGGGTGAGTGTGTGGCAAGGAGAAGAGGGGATCAGCTGGCCAGTGACCACTAACCATTTGACACAACCCACATGGAGGAGGATGAGATCCTGTGGATCATTCCACGGCAGGCAAGTTATTTCTTCCCTCAAGGCCCGAGGAGCATGCTAAACAGATGAACTGAAGCTACTTTGGCATTAGGCAGTAAAGTGCCTGAGACTGAATATTCAAGCAAAAGTTTAGGCACACATTGTAAAACGGTGAGAATAGAGGACATTTCAGCAAAGCATTGTACAAATACATGATATTGCATGTGAGAAAATTTCTACTACAGAAGAAATCACTTAAAAGAAATATTTTCAAGAAAGCATGAATGATTTCTATTGCACAGGGTGAACTTATACTCTGGATAATATGGCTTTGGCATTTTTTAACTTTGATAATGCCAAAGCCAGACCTCATCACTTCATGAAACTCTGCCCTCAGGTCTATATTTATAAACTTCTAAGTACAATTGTATTCTTCCGTGATGTTTTGGTTTGTCACAATATTTAAGGACTGCTATACCATATTAAAGATTTACTCTCACTCCTTTGTTTGCTATTTATTTGGTGGTAATTAGATGCTTCATTTGTAGAAGTCCTTAAGAAAAGTCTCTCTGCTGGAGCAGGATTACCTAAGATTTGTATCTGTCCTTGTGCAAAGTGCAGAAATCTCCAGTGTCTCCACACTAAATCGCAGTCTTAAACTTGGATCCCATCCCACTTTCCAACCCTTTGATATTTTTTCTTGTGATCCAGGATAAATGCTGTAGCCATTCTCTGAGAAGTAAAAAGGAATGTCTGACACTCTTTACACCAACCCCAGCAGAGGCAGGGACCTTTGCATGCAAATATGAATGAGACCCAAAGTTTGATTATTGTGATACAGTGGAAAGAATCTTTGGATTTTCTTTTCTCTTTTTGTTTTTATACGAGTTTTATTATGGTCTGAAACCCTCTGCATCAGAGAAGCATTTTAAAAAATAAAACACATGACTGACAAAGTAAGATTCAGTTCCTTGGGAGATGTAAGGAAACTCCTTTTCCAAAACCTGGAAGAATGTCAACAAAGATAAAATGCATATGGGATTTTGAACCTCCAAAACAAAATCAGCAGCAGAAATTTTGTCATGGGAATATAGCATGGGACAGAACAGGAGTATCAGCTTGCTGATGCCAAGTGGATTAAAAAATCCCGTGAAGAGCAAAAACAAAAAATAGGCAGTTTGAAATGTCATTTGGAAACTGCTTGGCCTCTCTGTAATGCAAATAGTCATACAAATTATGCAGGAATGTGGCTTTTTCAGGTTTGAATGGGAAGAGGAAATTGATTTACAAATTCTGACTGGAATAGGAACCTTAGAGCAAGACTAAAGACAAAGCAACTCCCTGGACTCTGTGTGGAGTGTATACGGCATGTAGCCACCTCTTTCTGTGTGAAATGCTTTGACTTTTGTACTATTACAACAAAATCAAGGTGCTCAACAGTGTAATTAAACATTAGGAATTTTGCTCTGTAGTGATATCCAGATTAGTATAATATTCTTCTTGGTTGTTCTTGGGCAACTGGCCTTTCAGGACTTTCAATTGTGTGCCTTCAAAGAGCCCTTTATATTTGTGGAGGAATGGAAGTCAGCTCTTGCTCAAGGTGTGCTCTCCCTGTCTGTGGTAGTTTGGTGGCTTCACACAGGTGTTCCCATCCAGCTTTTGGGAAATCTCATTCTTCAAACTTTAAGGGAAGCCTCTAGGTGCAGGGTCTGGGTAGAGGATTTTCTCATAAGTGATCCTGCTTCCTATCTGTATCTGTGGGGCCAAGCAGAGAGGAAAATCTTCCTCTTGTAAAAGGAAGGAAAGAGGAAAATCTTCCTCTTCTTCTTGCTTGTAAAAGAATGGAGAAAACTTGAGCACACCCATATGCACAGAATTTCCATGATCCCGTGCAAGAGAGAATGAAGCAGTCCTAACTCAAGGACAAAGTAGCAGATGCTACACATAAACAGTATTTATGGTACTGAGACCCCAAATGCATCCTGTTGATTCTGGGATAGGCTTTTAACACAGCTTTGTTCTTTACCTCCAGAGGTCTTGATGTCTGTTTGGTCAGTTGTTTTTTACTTGATGAGCAGAAAAGAGAAGAGAAGAAATTAGACACTTTTCTCTTTTTAAATCTAAAAAAGCATAGATGCTCTGCCATTTCAGACACGGTCTGTTTGTGTAAAGAGTGTGTAATTTTCCTCAGTTTTTTCCATGGGCTTGTACTTTTAAAATACTTTCAGAATTAAATATGTTATGGAGTAATTCTGAGGCTCTGTGGGAAAGCTGCATTAGGTCATCAAGACTACTTCCATGCAACACAAAGCTGAGTTTGTCCCTACAGGGAAGACATAAAAAACAAACTTATTTTACATTGGATGTTGGTAAAAAAAAAAAAAAAAAAAGAAAAGAAAAAAAAATGTCCTAGTTAAACCTACATAAATCACTTTCATATCAAAGACACTAACATGCAAGCACAGATTTCCATAATAATGTGCGTAAGAGAAAAGAAAAAAAGAAGACAATTTTTACTCTTTGTACTTAAGAAGGCATTAATTAAAAAGGCATGTACTTAAAAAGCATTAATTGCTTTTGTATATTCCAGTAGCTACAAACTAAGATGAAAAGTACAACCAGAGGCACATCATGTCCTTTCTCTCACAGGGAAAGAACATTTCTGTTCTCTCCTAATTGGAACATCTCTTCAGTCCCACTCAGGTAAGGCTGCTGTTTAGGGCTGGCTCTCCAGGGTTCACCTGATCTCTGCTGCAAAACCACTGAAGGGTTTAGCTACAGCCACACAGACAGCCTGGCCTCCTCCCTCGGCTCCTGATTTCTGCCTCTATGGCAGAGGAGGAATATTCAGATTTAAAGGGCAGCCTGGCCTCATGGTGCCACTTGAGGCCATGGCAAAGCAGGACCCTGTGGTGCAGGAAGAATCACAAAGGCGAAACTTCACTGGAGCTTTCCAGGAAATGTCACCGGGGACTGTGAAGAGGTCAAGTTATAAACTGGGGCTCCTTGCAGAATGGTATGCAAAGGTGAGTGAAGATGTAAAAACCATGAGAAAGAAGAATGGTTGTTGGAGGTGGAGGAAATTCATCTTGAAAGAGAAAGTTGAAATAATCTAGATAATTCCCTACAACTATTACTGAATTTTTTCTTCACTCTTTGAAAGTTCAGTTCAAAGTAAAAGAAGTCCCTAGGTAGGTTTTCCTCTCTCTGAAGATTCTGTCTCATTTAAGAGCCCAGTTTGAGGAGCTTCAGTTGTGAGTTTATTCAGTTTTTAGTGTTTTTCTGTGTTGACCCTGTCGGGCTTATTGCTGTTGCTATACAAAGAGCATAGAAACAGTAAAGGCAAAAAATTCCCAACTAAGTTTTCTAAACATACCATATTGTGAAGAGGCATCAATCACCTCCTTTCTGTGCTAACATGTTATTAAAAAAGGAAAGTGCTCTGGTGGAAGCAGATAAAAAATACACTTTTTAACTGTCTCACTTGTTACCACAGTGATTCTTGCATTTATGGGGGACATCTGCCACAAAGAGTGAAAAAAAAAATACTGTAGGCAAAGAACAGTCTGGAAACAAAATCATGTCTTAAAATCTAAACCTAAACTTCCTTTAAATTGTACTTCAGTGAAAAATAACAGCCAGGATTAGTAAATCAAACTATATTCCAATTGAAAATAATCAAACCAGAACAAGTCTGATAAGGGAACTGAAAATGCAGCACTTAGAGTTCTTATAGAACAGGTTTAGGCTGCTTGAAAGGATAGCAGGAAGTGATCAGCCAGCTCAGGAGCGTGATTTCCTTTGCAAGTTATTTCTAGGTGGAGATGTGACCAATGCTTTGTGGTCTGCTAAAGGCAGTAGCCAGAAGCAGGAAAAAAAAAAACAGCAAAAAAAACAAACAAACTAGCCAGGAGCAGCATAAAAAAAACCTCCCAAAACTATGACAAGGTAAGATAATTAGCAGATGCTATGAAGACAGAGTGATAAGATGTGATTAAAGACATGTTAAGCCACTTCCAGGCCTCTCCATTCTGGAGAAGTGGCTAGGAATGCATAGATGGTTTCATTACATCCTCGCTGTGGGCAGCCAATTCCAAGTCAAAATTGAGTGCAACCTCTCATATTTTTCAGGAGACTGAGCAGAGCAGGGTAATCTCTTGCTCCCCCATCCTCACATCATGCCTGCTGCACAAAGGAATGGAGGGGCATGGGAAGGATGCCACACAGACAACATGCTAATATTTAGATTTTGAGAGAAGTTGCTTGTGTAGGATGTACTTCACCTCACAGATTTAGTCCTCTCCATCTAACTAACAATTGATGTTAGCTTATGCTGAGCATTTAGTGAAACTCTCAAAGAGCTGTGTTTGCCCCAGAGTAGAAGCACAGGTGGAAAAACATGACTATGAGTGTACTACAGAGTACTGTAGCACAACCAGGGCAGAATTTGGAATAGAGCTGAGCTCATCCAGTTCCCAGCTTTGTCCTCTGCCTGCAGAGCCACAAAATTACATAGGCATGTTTTGAACAAAAGGCAATGCCCGGCCCTTGGAAGGAGACCCAAAAGGGGGCTCAGGAAAGAAGAGATGAAAGGACAGCCTTCTGTGCAAGGACTAACCTAGAGGACAGTCAGGTTACAAGACACAGAGTAGTTTGGTTTAATGCATTCAAGCTTGCTGCCACAACAAACCCCAAAGCTGTTACCTTAGTCCACAGCTTATATAATGAACGATACATCTCTGGGAAGTAGTAAATATGGTATTTCCCACTTCTCAAGAAATGAACATTTTATGATACTGTAAACAGAAGGTACTATCAGTTATTCATGTATCATTTTATATGTGAACATCCCATGCAAACATACCCAAACTTCATCTTTATTATACACTGGCATTTAGAATGGAAATAAAAATCATACTTGGTCAAACTGTGCAAATCCAAGAGATACTGACTAACTAAGATTTTCAGTTTAGTCACATATAACTACACAGATATTTGCTGGTGTTGCTATAAGTAGGCAAGAGACTTTCTAACAGTACTGTACACATGTATTTGGCTTTTAAAATAACAGGAATTAAAGATAACTCAATAGTAAATGGAACATGTTTTGTATCTGATGAGCTAGCATTGCAGAGAAAGTTTGATTTTCCTGTTTCTATTGGTTTTGTGCAAATTAAGTTCTAAATTTCTTAATAATCATTAACTATAATAGATTAACATTTTGGGGTGTATCTTTTTAATAAAAAAAATAAAAGAAACAGTGCTGGAACAATGATGGCTGTTCTCAGACATAAAACACATGCAGAACAAATTGACCAAGGTAAGGACTGCAGATTAGCAGAGGAAAGTATACTTCTGGTGATAATCAAGTGTATTTGTTTAATAACAATACTTGCCACTATTACAATAATGACCTAAAGTTTTGAAGTGCTCATTTCCTCCCTGTACTGTTTGCCACTTCAGAAGGTGTGGATACTGTTGAGAACAGAGAAGATAAGAGTGATCACAGAGATTAAAGGAGAACTTCTCAGTCAGGGAGCCCAGCTGCGGTCATTGGGACGAGTAGATGGGAAGCAGCTCTGGCAGGACATGACGGGAAGCAGCTCTGGTAGGACTCTTGTTGGTGGGATAGTAGGCAGGGCTCACTTAACAGGTTAACTTGTAGACAAAGTGTGCATAGGTGATCTTTTTGGTGAGGTATCAAGGTGGTTTGCCATTGGCTTGACAGAAGACTCAAGAAAGGGCACTCCAGAGGTTCAGCTTTGAGAAGGGTTTGACCTACACGGGAAACAGACTCCTAGAGCACATCCAGTGAATGAAAACCTTGCTACTGCTATAAATCCCGTTTGTGATTCTCTGACCTCTAAGTTCATATGTAGCCAAACACTACACCAGTCATTAATTTGGATCCTGAATAAGAAGTAGCCCACTTCTCTTTCTTCTCAAGTAATACTTTCTATCTAGAGGTCTGGCAAAAGGGAATTAATTTGGTGTACAGGGAAGCTTTGGGGAGAACCAAAACACAGGACTTTCCTCATGTGCTGAAGCACTTGCGTTTCTTTAAGAACATGACATAGGTTTGGCCCCTGCCCTGTCCCCAGCTTTATCCTAAGAAGACCCTAAAGCATCCAGAGATGGCTGTGGACTGGTACCCACCTTCAGCCTGGGGGAGACTGAGGGGAGACCGAGGGGAGACCTCCTTGCAGTTACAACTTTCTAACGAGAGGAAGAGGAGCGGCAGACACTTCTCTGTGGTGACAGTGACAGGGTCTGAGGGAAGGGCTTGAAGTTGTGTCAGAGGAGATTTAGGTTGGACATCAGGAAAAGGTTTTTCCCCCAGAGCGTGGTTGGGCACTGGAACAACTTCCGAGGGTAGTGGTCACACCACCAGCCTGACAGAGCTCAAGAAGTGCTTTGCACAATACTCTCAGGCACATGCTGTGACTCTCGCGGTGTCCCGTGGAGGACCGCCACTTGGACTCTGATGATCCTTATGGGGCCCTTCCCACTCGGCATATTCAGTGATTCCGCGGTCCCTCACACCCCTCCAGAGACACACACCCGACCTTGACCCGGCACACCGCCCTCCCTTCAGCCTCCCGCACCGACGCCCGCGCCCTCCCCTCCCCTCAGCGGCCCCTCCCAGCGCGGGGGGCGGGGCCGGAACCCCCTCCCCGCGGGCCCTA
>JANPWX010019540.1:924908-1032787 GCA_024734555.1 Trochalopteron elliotii | reverse complement strand
TTGTGTGCGGCGCCCACCTGCTCCCGCCTCCGCCGCCCGGCGCGGGGGGCTCCGGGCGCTTCCCCGGCGGAGCCCGAGCGGGGAAACCTCTGAGGGGCACGACAGGAGGGAACGTCTCCCTTCTCTTCGCCGGGCGCTGCCGGAGCGCCCCGTTTGTCCGGTGTGGGGGAGCGGGGAGCAGCGAGGGGACGCAGCCCGCGAGTCGCTACCGTTTGACTGTTTATTTTCACTTGCTCTATAGTTTATGTTTTGTTTGCTTTGTTTTGTTTTCCTCTCAAGATGCGTGGCGGGCAGTGACAGCTGCCCGCGGGGGTGAGGGATGGCACCACCGGCTCACTGCCCCGCACGCCTGCCCGCCCACAGAGGGGTCTCCGCGGGTCCCTCGGGCCCGAGCGGAGCCGCCCCGGGGTCGGGGGTCCCTGGTAGGGCCGATCCGGCTGAGTCCCGACAGCGGCAGTGCCGGTCCCGGGCGCCCTGTTGGGGAGTCAAATCCTCCCCCGGACTGACCCTCAGAGTCCTTTTTCCGGCTAGAAGGGTGGTCCCGGCCGTCCCGGTGCTCTCCCAGGGGGTTTGGTGGGAGCCTGTGGAGGGGAGGGTCGCTGCCGGGCTCCTTCGGTTCCCCCGCCCCGCTGCCGGCCACAGATCTCAGTACCCCGCGGGTACGCAGGGAGTTGCGCCTTCCTCAGCAGCGCAGACTTAAAAGATCCAGGTTTTCTATTGCTGTTAAAAAAAACCCAAAAAACCCCCGTAGCCTGTTTTAGGAATAGCATCGAGTTTAATCGGGAACCTGTGCTTCTAACTTCTCACAGGGCATGCGAAAGATTTATCTTCCTCTTGCACAGCGTTTGGCAGTACAAGCCTTCTGCAGTCTACTGCTGCCACTTGTGACATTCTTAACTTTCTCCTTGTGAAAAGAGTACGCTTTAACAGCGTTGCAGGATCTCTAACGAATTCTCCCATTTGCTTCTATAATGACTATGCATGTTCTTACTACAGCACTGATATAAAACACTTCCAAAACACTACTGCTACTTTTGTAGAAGCTGTAGTCTCTTATTTCCTTTCTCTTTTCTTCTCCTCTACCCTAGCAGTTTTAGATTAGTTGTATCATTAAGAAAAAAAATATATATATATATATAACAGATGCTAAAATTACACATACATCATGTTATAAAGGTTTTCTGGTGTCCAGGATTAACTAGGAGTAACTGGATTTTGTAAATACCTGTCAATGACCTGCTTGGCTCTTGTCTTGGGACACTCATGGAAAGCTGTCAATGAGATTTTATTTACTAATAGAAGAATTGCATAACAGCCATATGAACCAGAGCGAAGGAGCATTTTGAGTAAAACAACGCATCATATGAGCTCAGGGTTCCCTTGATTTGAAGCCAAGCTCAGTGCCAATAAGTCACTGTGCAGTAGCAGACACCCGTCCTTCCAGTCTCTAAAAATATTGGCCCTCTGCTATTCTCTTCCCCTTCCAAGGCTGTGTTGGCTAGCAAAGCAATAAAAGGTTACCTCCTCCTCTCTATTTCCCTGAACCAAGAGATAGATGGATAACATCAAGTGAAGAAAAGAGTAGATGGGAGGTTGCTTATCTCAAGTAGTGATGTAAGCATTTCATCACTTGCTTGCCTCATCTCTTCCTTTTTTTCTTCTTTCTGTATATTCAGTTTTCCTTCTCCCTCTCTCTGATGGCTTCATGCCTTTTTTGAGGGAGAAGCAGAGACTGGAGAAACATGAAAGCTAGTTCTTGTGTAAGATGTTGGTAATTTCTAAATCCTGCTGCAATAATACCCTGATCACATTCCTTTTGGGAGCTCATTGTGGTCTAGTTCTTTTTGCACAGGGATAGTGCTTGAAATAAATATAGAGGAAGAAACCCCAAGAAACCAAGGGAAACTAGAACAAATAAATTCAAAGCTTTAGTGCCTTACTTAATGGCAGACATAGTAGAGTACTAAAAATTCCAAGGTGGAGGCACAGCAGTCCATAACGTCTTCTGGGGTTATAGATTTGAGCAGCTGGCTCCTGCTGTGTGTGTACCTCTTCCATGTCTGAGAAGCCTGCCTCCTTGCACCCATTTTCTGGAGATGCTGTCTAGGTGCCTGTGGATGCATGCAGATGATAGTTCTGTATTTGAGGTAGCTTGGGCTTTGCTTTCAGAGTTGTCAATCCTGGCTGCTCCTTATATTTAGAGTCATCTGATCATGGGGTTTTAGGATTCAGAGGAAGTAAAGCAAACAGGTATAATTCTGGTAATATGTTAGAGCAGAGTTTGTCACTGTCCAGCTGCCAGGGACATGCCAGTCTGCCAAACTCTGAGAGCAACTGAAGCTCTCAGTGGCACTTTGGACTAGCTGACAGTTCAGGTACTTGCCAAGGACTTCAGGAGTGGAAGCACACAGCAGTAAAGGAATGCATCCTTCCCTTGTGTTGAGGTCCTGA
The DNA here is from genome assembly GCA_024734555.1 of Trochalopteron elliotii. Lineage (NCBI taxonomy): Eukaryota > Metazoa > Chordata > Aves > Passeriformes > Leiothrichidae > Trochalopteron > Trochalopteron elliotii. Next base: position 1,030,336 of record JANPWX010019540.1, on the reverse strand, counting down.
CCAAGATGGCCAGTAACACCTGGAGGTGATGGTGGTGATCTGTGTGCTGAACTTCAGATGGTCACATCGTAGGGAAAACATATGAAAAAATGTTCATAGTTGAACATTTTCCTGGGAAGTTTTAGGTCTTGACAAGTCCTTTCTCTGCAGACAGAACTTGCATTTTAGATAAATGCTCTAGTAACTCATGTACATTTTCTAAAGCTGTCATAGTCTTTTGGTTTTCTGCCTGGAAGCTATTGCCAGTACTGAAAATACTGTAAAACAAGATGTGTCTTATTTTTTTTTCCCTCCCACATGAATCTGTTGGGGGAATGGATAGAGGAGAGAGAATGCCAACTTTGTTCAGTCATTACAACACAAAAAGAATTTGTATGCTGGTCTGCTTGTGGCTCTAACTTCAGTAGTTGAGGATGTTCCATTTCTTTTCTCACAACTTTTGAGAGGCAGGGAGCTACTGTTAGATCTTGCAGATGTCTGACTTCCCAAAGGCATTTTGGAACACCCTGAAATATCTTTGCAGAGTTTTGACACTTGAATACTTTCTGAGAACCTTGTTTACAACTACTTGCCTGAGACACTAGCATTAACTCTAGTTAACTCTTGTTAACTCTTAGTTAACTCTAAGGGATATGTGAAGATTTGTAAGCCTATGAAGGCTGGGAGAAGTATCCTGAACACTGTGTCTTTTTCTCCAATATTTATACAGCACCTAGTGCCACATCTATTGAATATAAATTTCAAAAACCTGAATAAAATCAGAAAAAAACCACCTGATTATCATTAAGATCACAGAATGGCAGCGATTTGAAGGAACCTCTTGAGATCAACTAATCCAACCCCTCTGCCAAAGCAGGTTCAGCTAGAGCAGTTTGCACAAGATCATGATCAGGAAGGTTTTGAATATTTCCAGAAGAGGAGATTCCACAACCTCTCTGGGCAGCCTGTTCCAGTGCTGTAACCCTCAAAGTAAAGAAGTTCTTCCTCATATTCAGATGGAATTTCCTGTGTTTCAGGTTGTGCGTGTTGCCCCTTTTCCTGCCACTGGGCATGCCTGAAAAGTGTCTGACCCCATCCTCTTGACACACATCTTTAAGATACTTGTACACATCCGCTCTCAATTGTCTCTTCTCCAGTGCAAACAGTAACCTGAACTTTCTTAGCCCCATGAGAGAGATACTCCAGTTCCCTAACCATTTGTGTCCCTCCACTGTACCCTCTCCAGAAGTTCCTTGCCTTTCTTGGACTAGGGAGCCTGGAGTTGGACACAGCACTCCAGCTATGGGCTCACCAGAGCAGAGCAGAGGAACCTCCTTCAGCGTGTGCTGTCCACGCTATTCCCAAAGCTCCCCAAGATACCACTGGACCTCTTGGCCACAAAGACCTACTGCTGGCTCATGTGTAATTTGTCCAGCAGGACTCCAGGTCCTTCTGGACGGCGCTGGATTTCTACAGACTAACCCCCTAACCTGTGCTGGTCCCTGACCTGCAGCACCCCACACCTGCCTTTGTTAACTTCATGAGGTTCCTCTCTGCCCAGCTCTCTAGCCCGTCCAGATCTCATTGAATGGCAGCGTACGTACCGTTCCACAAATATTATTTACCAAATGTAGGTCTTAATCTTGCTGATGTTCTGCTACTTTATAGCATTGAGAGTCTTCCAGAATAGAAAAATCTGAATTTTTAGTGCTTTTTATTGAAGGTTGGAAGCACATGAAACTCAGTTTTTGAATAATGTTAAAAAAGATGCTCAGTTTTCATCAGCTAAAGTATTTACCCAAGAACTTAGTAGCTGAGTAGGGGAGCTGTCTTATCAGCACAATCTCCAAAGGTATTTCTAGATTAAAATAGTTTCCAGTAGAATATCCTTCCAAGGTGTTTATGGGAGTGGGGCTTGTCCGGTGTTTTAGGTAAACTGCTTTGATATTCCTGTCTTTCTAATTCCACCCCTAATATGTGACTGCTCTGCCTTAGGCTGTTTCAGAATATTAATCCATAAAGTCATGGATATATCTCTTCATAGATTTAGTGTTGCAACTGTACAGTTTGTTGTGTTTGATGATTCTGAAGAACATTGAGTTGAATGGTTGATAGCAGAATACTAGGAAGGAAGTATAAACAAGTACTAGCTGTTACCCGTGTGGGTTTCTCATTTAAGAACTGACATTTCAGAAATGGGACTCCAAGGCATTTTTCTCTATTGCTAATTGTAGCTAGGTGCTTTATTTCCAACCTCATCCTGAACTGAATATTGAACATAAAGTCTTCAGGACTCCAACATATCTTATGTATGATCAAACAAAAGAAGATGGTCTCAAAATCAAGGGTCATGCGAGGGTATGTGTGTGTGTTTGTTTTAGAGACAGGGAAATTGAAGGCAGAGAAAGAGCATCAGTATGTCCCAGTTTGTGCAACAAGTCTTGTCTCTTTAGTTGTGCCTGGGTGTGTGTTGATAGACACTTCCAGACAAAAGAACAGGAATGGGACTGGAATAAAATCATGTATAAGGAGTGAGCAGCAAATTTACCTGGACTTAATATGAGTTAGAATTTTGCCCAGAGTCCTGTCTAATATGCCAAGTAAACAAATCAGGGCAATTTCACATTTTGATTTTTCTCTAACCTGCTCCTGTTCATTGTATGTAAGGTCTTGCTGGATAGCTTTTTTCTGGCTGTCTAGAACTGCACTTGAATACACTGTTTAAACAAACTACACCTATCCCCAGATTGATCATCTTGCCTGGATTTATACTGGCCGTATGGCATCCTCAGAGGCTGGTACTGCTTCAGCTGAATCCATTAAAAGAAAATTCAACCTTTGCAAATTCTGAATATCAAAGGAAGTGTAAGAGTCAAGAGTTGATACAAAGTGTCCTGGAGAGAGGAGTGATAGCTGTAGAATTGTGAATGTTGCAACATCTGTGGCACTCTTAACTTCGGGGCTCAGATGCTTAAATTTGCATAGTTCAGCACATCCTTGCCGGTGATTTGTGAGCAGATAGAGGGAATGCACTAGGTTACACAAGGCCCTTGCTATCTCTGATGTCTGATTCTGTTTAGAGTGGGATTAACTGTACATAAATCACTCCCACTCTTGTGTAGTGCTTGTGCTTCTCAGTGCATTTTTCGGTGCATTTTCGTTAGTAACAGTAGATTAACCAAGCCAAGAATTATTTTTCCTTTTAGGTAATACTGAATTTATAAAATTCTGTTCCATTTGACTTTTCCTATGATAGGAGGGTGGGTTACTCAAGATGGAAAGACTGAGTTGTGCTGATAAAGAGTGGGGAAATGTTCTTGTAGCTTTTGGTCTGTAGCATCATACGTGCTTCTCTGATTTGGCCTAAAAAATGGAAGAATGTGCTCAGCTCAGAATGTGGGTGGATTTTTTTTGAGTCAGAGTGGGCTTGCTGCATTTATGTGGGAGCAGCCAAAGAGGCTGGGCAGTGTCTAATGCATCCAGGCAGTACTGTGACTTTGGCAATGTTAAAGAGCAGCTTGAGTTGGAGCACATTGTTGGTGTTGGAGGGTAGGTCAGGGAAGGTCAGGGACATAAAGCGTTTACTGAGTTGGATACTGAAGGTGATCAGCAGAAGGGATACATTAGTGTTGATGCCTCTGGCTGCTTTGCAGTGCTGGCTGCTGCTAGGCTCTGCTTCTGGGTCCGAGCTGGGCTTGTACTTTAGGAAGTGATCATCCTGAGGGTAAATGATGGTATGCTTTAGGGGAAGATGCTTCTGGGGCCCCTTATTTTCCCCGTGAGAGTAGGTGTAGTCACACAAAGAACGTTGTAAGTGTATAGCATAGCAGGAGTACTCTTCCACACTCCAGACCCTTTTTTCATTTCCCCCACACCTCCACGTGTGTTGCCAGATTTTGTCTAGAGTCTGTACAACATCCCTGTTACCTTTCAAGGTTAAATAAGTTTTTTTGAAACGTTTTTGGGAGGGGAAGGGGAAATTAGTTGAAACATTAGTCATGCTTTGCTGTAAAAGTGCTCTGTGTGAGATGGAGGCTTCTTAGGGTGTTCTGAAAGAGGTGTAAGATTTTTGACACCTAAATTAATTGAATTCAGCACTTACCAGTGAGGAGTGACTCATTGGCATGAACACTGTGCATAATATACGGTAAACTTCCAATTTTCTTAGGGAAACTAGGTCTTTTCCTTGTTGCATCACTGGATTTTGGTCCATTCAAAGAGTTAATTGTAACATTGTTTGAAAGGCCTTGCTCTGATTTTAATGCAATTTAATGAAAGGGAAAAAATGTCAGTATTGTTGTTTACTGTGGTTTGCACAAATCTCACTATAAATCAGAGAGGAAGATTATCCTAATCTGTTTCCTACATTTAAACCTAAAGATTGTATTGTGTATTAAAACACAATTGCAGTGAAATTATTGAGGCCAAAGATTACCACCACTTCAATGTCTCTTGTTTTAGCTAGATAGTTTTACCACCTACCTAAAGATGTTTTTTGTGGCTTGTGTTCCTCAGGGCTGTTTCTTGACATTAAGCTAAAGGAGAATGAGATAGAGGACTGGATATTTAATTTTGGAGCTAATGGTTGAAAGCACATGATCAGCATTAGCTGTTGAGAATCCCCGGAGTTAAGCACTTATCTGCTGCTAACTTGCTGCAGCTATAAAATGACAGCACTCAGTATTTATTGCCACATTCGTTCAGAAAGCAGAGAAATGCCACTATTAGTAGAGATTGCTTCTTGTTAATACCTGTGATTCATTGCAGAAATACTGCTTTGAAGTGTCTTGATGCTCCCTGGTGAATTTCAGGGATAGTAGTCACCTCCTATCTTGTAAAACAGGAGAGTAATTTTAATGGCCCTTCCTTTAACCCCCCTCAGGCAAATGAACAGTTGTCATAAAGCTCTGCTGAATCAGGATGCTGACCTCTTTTTGCATCAGTTCCCTTTTTGCATCAATTACACCCTTTGAGAGGGGTCTTCCTCCTTTAAACAGGGACAAGAAAAGGCAGCCCTCACCACTTCATGCATTTTTATCTCTACGGTTGAAGGATTATGGGCATTATGATGAACAGACTGTAATCTTAATGTTTGTGTTTAACTACATCATATGGAAAAAAAGACAGATGTGAAAAACACACTGAGCTTGGGAATGCTGTTTTTGTGTGCTTGAGCATGCTTTTTTAATTATGCTGAGGATTTGAGTTTCACATTCAGTGTATAAAATATGCTTCTTCCTTTCTCACAAGAGGGAGAGTAATGTATTAGAAGTGCCTGCAAAACTTGTTAATTAGACTCTCCTACATGTTCCTCAGAGAAGAGGGTCCAGCTTTGCAGCTGCTCCATGTACCTACAAGGAGTTTTCATCTCTCCCACAGCCTTGTAGTTGAGCACTTTGTCTTCCTTGGGAGCTATAATAAATCTTTTGTCCATAGGAGCCAAAAATGCTGAGGGAGTGGGAAGGGGAAAGACAGCCTACAGCAGACAATTCTTTGGCAATCTGTATGTGAGGAAAGATTTCTTGTTTTCAATTCCCTGTGCACAGAATTTATTTATACTTTATTAACCAGTCCAATTAAACAATTTACTTTTTTTAGTCCAAGTATATTTAAGTTGTAAAATACAAAGTCCTGTTAAGTTTTGGGGTTTGTGGGATACTGTATAATATTTCACATCTTTAAAGTTTCTTTACATTGCTGGTTTGTTTTTTTTTTTTTTTCCATGAAAGTTTGGGGGTTGTTTGGTTTGATTTGGGTTTTTTTGCTGGTGTGGTATGTAAAGAAAGCCAAGTGAGTAATGGTATTTGTCTTGTCTGTACCCTGGCATTTACATTTCTCATTATCCTTGATGTTACTAGAGGGTAATTTTGAAGATTATTGGGCTCTTGCTGAGGTTCAAGGCTCTTTTCCAGTGCAGGTTATGACAGCTGTTGTGCAACTTTCTCAAAAGTTTGGGTAAATGTAGCAGAAACAAAGTGGTATGCTTCCCTCAAAGCAGTCGGAAATAATTCCTTCTTTTTGATCGTTCAGGTTTTTTTGTTTGTTTGTTTGTTTTTGGTTGTGTGGTTTTTGTTTTTTTGTTGTTTTTTTGGTTTTTTGTTTTGTTTTGTTTTTTGGTTTTTGGTTTTTGGTTTTTTTTGGTTTTTTTTTTTTTTGGTATTTTACAAATACTCCATTCCACCCAGGAAAAAGCTAAGAAATTTTCACTTAGGTCAGGGAGTGAAAAGGTTCTGCAAAATCTATATTCCTTTTTTCTTTTTGCCTGCTAAAGAATTAAACAAAATGCCTCAAACCCATTCTCCTTGTGATTAAGTGCAAGAATTTTGAATGAAACCCCTGGTTCATATACCTAGAATGCAGTCAGGGATCTGACTTGGCTTGAAAATGACTGCTTATTTAGACTTAGAGTAATTTAATTCAATTTAATGATTTTTTAAACAATTTACAGAATTACCCCATCCAGATTACCTACTGCTACCTACTGGAGAGGTGTAACCTGTGGGAAAAGTGTTTTTTTGTATGTAGTGTATGGTGTTTTTTTTGGTTTTTTTTTAAGATGTGTACTTGAGTTTGTCTTAAATGGCTTTCAGATAAATAAGGGGTTGAACTAAATAACATGCTTACTTAGCACTGATTGCTATTCTCGAATGGTAGCTAGGGTTGTATTTTGTGGAAGCATTCATATACGTATATATTGTACTAACAATGCTGTGTAGTTGGATTTTAAAACTCATCATGTAGAACATAGCAACTTGTCTTTAATAATGAGATGTATTTTTATGAAACAACTGAATCTCACTTTGGTTATCGAACTGTAATCTACTGTTTCTGAAGAGTGATGTGAAATATAGTGACCCTGCATGACCCATTTGAATTTATGCTTCAGTCCCTATTTCAGTTATTTATTTATCTGACTAGACTTGTAAAACTTCTTAAACTTTTTTTTCTAGGGTGGAGAGAGGAAGTTTATACAGCTGAACATCCTTAACTTTAAACTGTTCCTTCAGAAAGAATTTGTATTGCAGCTAAAATTTGTAGATGAAAGCAACTAACTCTTTCAGTAAGCATACTGTAAAACTAGAAACGTGGAACATTTTTACCTAGGTGCATTTGCCAGTCCAGATGTTGCTCTCTCATTAAGATTTTCTGCTGTGCTCTAGGAAAAGGCACATTGCCATGCTACTTTAATGTGCTGTTCACTATTATGTTGGATTGGCAATGTGTGGTATCATTGAAGCTTTCTGTAGGAAACTTTGCTCTAGACACTCACTTTGCTCTGTGAGAGTTTGCAGCTTGTCTTTTAGGTTAGTTTTATATGTTTGTTCAACTGCTGCTTTTCTTCATGTGAAAGGGAGGAAGGAGGAACACGACTGTGATAGTGTACTGCCAAGTTACAAGCAGCTATGGCTCTTAAAAACCCACATACAGTTCCTTAGGGAGAAGAATCCAAAACAATTCTTCTGGCAATAACCTTTGTCTTACTCAGGTGATTCTGTCAGCAGGCTGCATTGTGTTGAGCTGTCCTAGTATGTGTCCTGCATGGTTGAAGTACAATTTAGAGTTTGGTTAGTGGTTAGACTTGTGCATAGAATAATGATGGTGCTTCTGCTACCCAGTGCAGACCTGTGGTGATAGGATGGTGGAGTTTTAACAAATTACTTTCCATGCCTAGTTATGATTTTGCCACTTTACAAATGGCTGTCCAGATGATAATATTAAAATAGCAGTGGTCAGAGGAATGTGCTCATGTATGAACGTGTTGGCGATCTAAATATGTGGAGGTGTAGTTAGTATAACATGATACACAGCTTAGTTTTTGGTAAGTGTTTGTTCTGTTGTTCAGTGGTCGGATTTAGGCTTACTTCTAAGTTTAGAGAAACAGTTAGAAAGTTTTCCTTAGGTGGCTGTTAATCTTTTTTAGAGCTTGAGGGCTAAATTCTCAAAGAATGATAGAGGTATGCAAATTCAGTTGTGATTTGCCTGCCACTGAACTGAATGGTATCAAGTTGGAATCTCACTTTCTTTCTTTGTTTTTAGATATTGAAGAAGAATAAAAAGTCCCTCAAAGGTTTGGAAGGTTGAATGTGATCAGAATGAAGAGCTTAAAAGCAAAGTTCAGGAAGAGTGACGTAAGTACTTCTGCTCAGTTTGACTGCTGGTTTTCATGCTGGAAACAAGTTCTTCACTCCCACCTTGATAAGCTTGTAGGTTAATGAATTACAGAGAAGAAAGCACAAAGGCAACAGCTGAGTACTGCATGGAGTAGGCTGTTTCTTTTTGTAGAGCCATTATCTGTTATGCAAATTAACAGTATTTTACTACCTTGGTCCCCATAGCTGAATCATACACATGTCTGTGGGGTCTGCAGAACTTCTGTTAAATTATGCTGGTGCCCAGATTGGAACTTTGTTCCAGGTTTAGGATTAAGCCTCGTAAGGACTTTACTACCCAATCATATTTCTGTCTAAGCCTAATACCGTTCTTATCAGTGTGGTGTTTGAGCACTTAACGTAATGTCTCCCAGTCTGTGGCAGGGTTTCTTTGTCAGCAAGAATACAGGAACCAGCTGAGCAGTTAGGGCAGCTGTGGTTTATCAGTTCTAGTGTAACAGGAGGGGTGGATATGAGGCTTGAGCAGCGGGGAAGGAAGACATAAATGTGGAGGTTCTCAGGAGAATCTCCAGAGCAGCATTTAGAGAGACATTAGGTTGCACATATTCTTGCTTGCTGTAGAAGTATTGGTGGAGACCCAAACTTCAACATGTATAGTAAGCAATATTTTCCTTGGAGGAGTGGAGCTGCTGTGGTCTAAGTCTTGTTCTTGTCCTTCTGTTCCTACTACTACTAATTCCAGATATTTGTGTTGCTAGTAAGAAGTCTGTGAAATAGGTGAATTTGTGTTTAATTGACTTTCCAGATATCATGTGGAATTTGTAACGGATCTTCATGGTCTGTGAAGAATGTAATGTTTCATTCTTCATCCTAAATTTTGTGCCCTTTTGAAAGAAGTGATGTATTGTTTGTCATCGCCAGATTTGCATGGGGTCCTGGGGCAGCCATGGTGGATGAAGATGCTGAGGTTTGAAAATGGAGCATCTTGAGAAGTTTAGATCTTCAGGAGTAAAGTTGCACAGGGCACTCAGTGTGTGTTTTGATATAAAGATTGTCTCATGGCATACCATTAGAATTATGTGTCTTCAGCCAGCTTGCAGTACACATCAGTAGCAGAAGAAGGTAGAGTTACTGTTGTGGTGTAACCTGCAGATGTACTGGCTACTGCTCAAAAAGTCTTTTGAGCTGCAGACTAGCATTTGGGGCAGCTGCTGAATTGGAGTCCTTGCAGCAACACTGGTGAGTGCATTGCTCCTTCAGTTTAGCGAGAGGAATTTCTTTAAAGACTGCCTCTATAAACAAGCTAAATATGTAAACCAATCTTTGCTTTCTGGAATATTCCAGAAATATTCTCATTTTGGGTGCAGAGGGAAATGCTTTTCACTACTTAAGCAGTATTTGGTTTTGTTGGTTACCAGACTGAATCAGCCAGTGGCAGAGTGTCTTGTGCCACTTCACAACAAATAAAAATAACATCACAAGTCTCTGGTGTCCTGTCCCACTGAACTTGCCTTTCAGTTTAGAACTGCTAAAGTTCCGTGGTCAGACATTGTTGCTCCTGTTGCAACGAGCAGCAGCAATTGCTATTTTGAGTTCTTCCACACCACTAAAACTTTTAATAGGCATCAGCTTGGGTAATGACAGCAGTCCGTTGGCTAATACAGGAACACACTTGGAAGTTAGGTGTGCCCGTGTGTTAGGATGACTTCATTCACACTTCTGTGCTGCTTGGCTGAGGGCAGCTGCTCTAGAGCAAAGGCTGAGTGATGTATGATGGAACTAGACCTTGCTTTAGGAGTTCAGCCACTGTCATAAATCGCACTGGTTCACTTATTCCTTACTTATCCATCCCTGATAACTTGTGTGTGCCTCTCCCCAAAATCAAGGGCAGTCTGAATATAATTGCTGTTTTGATACTACTACTGTCTACTGGCTGGACTCAAGGTTGACCACAAAGGATTTTTCAGATACCTAAAATTTACATATGCAGCTCTAGCTCATGGATTTAGACAACAGTCTAAATCCATGACAGTCTGGTTTCCTCTGTTTTGAAGCCAAGCCTTAAGGGCATAATTCAAGGCAACCAGCAGGAGCTGCCCTATATTTTGTGCAAGATAAACAAGGCAAATTATCCTTCTCTACAGTTTCCAGAAGCTGCTCTTAGTTACAGTTTTTGAGGAGGAGAAAAAGGATGTCTTTTTAACGAGAAGTAGTTGGTTGTATTTATATTTCAATTTATAAGATATGGTAACTGCTCTTGGATTGGAGATGAGGGTAAAGTCAGAAGGGATGGACTGAGTTTTTTTCATTTCTCTCTAAAAGAAATCTTTAATGTATTGTATTTTAGGATTGAAGATGTCTTGGGGTAAGGAAGAGTACCCTTGTTTGTAACTTCATTGTTAGCATTAAAAAGATAAGGAGTGGGAAGAGAAGGAGGCAAGTCTTCAGGATGTGCATGAAAAACAGTAATTACAAACACTTCTCCAGCAGTAGGGCTGATAACATAAAACTGTGGCAGAATGAAGACCACAAAGGAAATTTCACTGATTTATTGAAGCTCTCTAGGCTTTTCTGCAGTGGCTGAATTGAAAATGAGTATAACTGCTGATATTCAAGTATATTTCTTGGTGTCCCTGCCAGAGGGCATTGCTTTGGTGCTCAAATGCACCATTCCTGATGCCTGTGAAAGAGATAGCCCTGCTCCCTCTTTTTTCACATCTGCTGTTCTCATTTTGAGAGTATCTGACCCAGCAGTGGGCCAGGTCAAAGACAAGAAGTGATGGAAAAGTACTTTGTGGCATGAGTGTCATATGGGTAACTCTCTGCTCTGTGTTACTGTAGGGTCAGTCCTGTGAGGAATGGTGGAAGTAGGGGAAACAGTAGGACATCCCTTTCTCCAGTTGTTGTTTGGTTTAGCTCTATTGTCAGATCACACCCTGAGAATATTGGCCCAAAAATCACAAGAGTGGGCATGCCAGCCAAGGAGTTGCATGAACACAAGAAAATAAGGCTGCTAATTTAAATATTTAGCAGGATTGATGTAGTCCCCAGCTGAGAGTTGACAGTATGACTCTTAGATGGAAGAGAGACTCCTCACTTCATGTTTTTGCTGTATCCCTGTATTTCACCTGATTTACTGCATGTGAAGCCAGTCCCATTAACTGGAGAATCCTTTGTCCTTGACACACTTAATCACTGTGAAATCCGTCCTGGGGGTAACTGTTGCCATGTGAACACGTGTATTTGAAGAGAAGGAATGAGATTTATTGCTCTGTCACAAATGACTATTGTCAAAGCATGATGTGTAGTCACAGGAGGATGCTTGTAGACTGGGAGTCTGTGAACAGGGTGCCTGGGTGGGAGCAAATGCCAAGACTGGAAGCTAAGCAGTGGATGTGTACGCTCAAAGAATGTGTAGACAACAGAAACCACAATCATATCTTGACAAAGCTACAAGTCTCTTCTGTCTGAAAAGCTGTGTTTTCTGTACTCTCATCTCTCTCATTCCTTGCTTCTCATTATCAAACTCAAACTCTACCATTAAACACATAAAAGCTGACCACCTAAAAGGATAACCATTTTAATTGTTGCTGGAGGCCATCACATGTAACACTTGAAAACGTTGCTATAGTAATACCAGGAACTATCACTTGAGAACTGAATTTGTTTATACACAGTCCAGTAGTTTATTCACACAATGGAGAATGCATGATGCTACCGAATAAGACAGAAGTTCTTCTTAGTTTCTGCTTAGAAAAGCAGATTTTGAGAAATTACAATTAAAAATATAGCTACTGATGTCTTATTAGGCCTCTTATATATGAGATTGGAGTGTTTTCTGTAGTAACTAGTCAGTCTATGGCCTGACTTCAAAAGCATCTAGAATCTTAAACAGTGGGAGAGTGGATTTTCAAATGTGTGAAGATTAAGCCTGTCTAAACACGTTTTGCCTGTTTCTTAAATATGACAGGATGCTCATCAACATTTTCAGGCACCTACACATATTTTAGTATCTAGCTCTTTGATACTAGCATGATATAAGTGTGTAAGTGGTTTGTTCAGGTAGATTTTTAACCATCTTCTTGGTTACTCTAGAAGAGGCATATTGTGTGAAGGATCTGATAGTTTGGATTGTTTTCACAATTTTAAGTCTATAGGCAAAAACTGAAAGGTTTTAGGACCCTTTTCTCTAAATATTGAAGATCATCTGAAAAACATGTACTGAAATTTGAGAGAGACCAGTTTTCTTCTAATTGCTATCTTGTTGAATGGACAAGAAGATTAGAATTGGGATTTGTTTCCAAATATCCTCAATAGTAGAGTGTGTTTTAAAATTGAAAATTGACTGTGCAGTTCAGCAGAAAAGGTACCTATTGTCAGAAGCAGAGCCAAGACAGTCTGAGATTCCACGATGCTACTTACCAGCTTTAATTTCTGGATTTCTGGAAATGCCTATTTGTTGTACTATTACATGGGCATTGAGAAGTTTGCTGTTCTAATGAAAATTTCTGCTTTTTGGCCTTTGCTGTAATCATTGTTCCATAAATCCCAAAATTATGAGGAACTTAGGTATGTTGGAGTGTAAAATCTGTCTTAATCTAGAGACTGTGCTAATTGAGACTTGGCATTTCTTTTTAATGCCAAATGTTTAAAATAGTGAGTTTTCATTTAGCAGTTTTTAAAGTATGAAAAACTAAGCTGCTTGGGGGTTTGGAATGGAAAAATTGCTGGGATACATTAAATTAAAATCTGTGTTCTTGTGTGTTCTGGGCTGAATGTGTGGGAGAACAAAGCTTGGGTGGGGCAACTTGAATAGTAATAAAGCAGGATCTCCTGCAAACAGCTCTTAAATTGCTCTGTCCACTGAAAGCTAAAATTAACCTGAAAAGGAGCATGGGATTGAAATTTGCAGTACCTGCTTTGTACACAGATACTTTCTTTCAGGGTAATTGTGACAAAAAACCCCACCACATAAAAAGCTCTCTCTGGCAAAAAAAAAGTAGAATGGCAGTGTTGTTTGACCATTGTACACAATTATTTAGGCAATTAACAACTGAAGCTTGCTCTTATTTCAGTATCCTGCTTTTTATTTTGTTTTGGATTGATTCAGCCTGAAACACATCATCGTGACTGTAGCTTTTGCTCAGTTTAGTGTGTTCTTCAGTAGTAATCTTTGATTCCACTATACAGTGTGTGATAGAAGGTTTGATTTCTGGAGCGTACAGATTGCCCTCAACCTCTTCTTCTTGGGAATGGAAAATTGAACCATCTTTCCCTCTTGAAACAGGTGCTGTGGTTCCTGATTTTCCTCCCTGTGTTAGGAGTCCAGGGTTTTACCTTCCACCCCATGTTCTGCTATTTGGCTTCTTGCCTCCATTTTTGGGCATCATGAGGCTCTGCTCTACTCAGCTTGCTCTACTTTGTCCAGGAAAGAAATTAAATATTTTCTATTAGAGTAAGACCTGCTGCTAGTTCCACTCAGTTCAGGACAAATCTCTTGCCATCAGGTAGTGTATTTTTTTAATTATTGGCAACAGGAATGTCCTCAGAGTACATATAAAATTGTTTTATTCAGGTGAACTATAATTCTGGTGTGCAGGAGCCCTCTGTGAGGGGCCAATATCAGCCCAAAAGTTATGTAGCATCTCTTTTAATGGTGAAAAAAAAATGTAGTGGAGAAGACAGGCAAAGAATGACAAGGGTATGGGAAAACAGAAGGGAAGCAAGAAGGCCTGAAAGGGAGCAGAAAGGAGGGATAGTTGAAGAGTCAGAGTTACTATTTTGGTAACTGTTCTGTGAGAAGAGGCAACTGGGCTGCTGTGGGTTGCCTGTTGATCATCTCTCTGTGGATGGGAAAGTACGAAAAGTGTTTAAGGCTAAATAATTTGCAGATATTCTGTAAACAACCTGCAGCATCTCCAAATGTCTGACACAAAAAGGAAAGGGAATTGGTTAAATGAGAACTGTCCTCTGATGTTTGGAATTACAGTAGACAAACCTGGGTTGGAGTTAGTTTACTTTGAATAAACACATGGTTATTTCCTTAAACAGGATTGTGAAATGGGAGTGAGTAGGAAGAAGAAAGGCAGATTGGCATATACAAACAGGAGAAAACTAGTATTTTTAAAATCTCTTGGTAACAAGAAAGGAATTTTTTTGTGTAGAAACATTTCTTTTGTGTCCCTTTAAAGACAGCACAAAAGTTCAAAGCCTTCCAACTTAGGAAGAGTTGGGAAAAAAAACATTTGTAATTTTCTCATTTATTTGTTTATCTTTAGTAAGATTTAAATATAAAGTAAAATAAATTTTAAAATTATAAATGAGCAATCTGCATGTCCTTACTGTGGTACACTATATCCCCTCTTCCTTTTTGGCACTGCTAGTGCCTGACATGATATGAAGTTGTCTGTTAAAACTCCTGTGAAGGAGAGGATTTTAAGGAATAGCCCAGTCTTTGTGTTTGAAGGCTTTTATCTTGTCTTTTGTTGTTAGTAAAGACAGTTTGCTGTGAATATCTGCTGTAGTATTATCTAGTGAATATAACACACGTACACTTTATTTTAATGTAGATTTGAGCCTTTTTGTTATGTGCTTATATTTTGGTACACTGTGAGTGATACAAGCAGACAAAAATGCTAAAGAATGAGTCAGACTGAAGGAGGTGTATTAAATACCTTATTCCAGCAATGTGTTCTAGTGCTATTCTTCAAGAAGCTGTTCTGATGGTTTGTAGTCCAGGCAAATGTCCAGCATTAGGGACATGTAATGCCCTTTTTTGCTTCCTTGCACATTTTCACAATTGAGGTGTGCTGAATATATGTCTCATACATTTTCTGAATATCTGTGAAGCTAAAGCATAGAGTAGAATCACTGTCAGTGGCCATTCTTCCCAGGAAATGGGAAATGCGGGCCTCTGTAGTTGTTCTGACGTCTGAAAACCTGTTTAATGAGCTATTTTGCCTCCTTCAAGACCAAAATGATTTGGGCAAAGCTGTAGCCTTAAGCTTTTAAAAGTACTGTTAACACTGAGCTGGCAAAAGCCATCACAGTGGAATGTCTTTTAACAACAGCTTCAAGATGTCTTAATTTCTTAGACTCACGATTTATATCCACTTTTTATGTTACCACAGGTACTATCACTTCCTGTATTTGGGTTGTTACGTGGATTCCATATTTACCTTGAAGTATTTTGAGGTAAAAAACTCTTTAAGTAGTGCTCTTATTCCACATGACTACTGCTACTAGCACATGACTAGTGCTACTTTTTACTGTTTGGATTTTGAGAATGGCATTTGCATAATTAGGAAAACATAATCTGAAACAAGTTAAATTTACTTCTGTGTAGCTGTCTGAGGACTCTCATTCCCCAGATATGCTGTATGTGTATGTCTCAGATGAAATACACAGCTAACTGTCCAGAGCACTTGCATTGACTTGATTGCGATGATGGATGCAAAGGTATTTTAATAACTTTGCAAGTGATGTGGTTGCTGATGTGTATGTATGCGCCTGACATACCTGTGTGGCTCAGTTCACGGGTGCATACCTCTTCTCTTTCATCTTTGCTTCTTTGCTGTGTGTGGTGAAAACTTCTTAGGAATCTTGCCAACCTGGGTAACCTGTCTGCTTATCCAGAGCCTGAAACAGGGCCCTTTGAAGTCAGAAGAAAGAATTTGGTCTGCTTGGATGAGCATTGAATCAAGAACAAAAACCAAAATGCTGGCTTCATGGACGCGTATGGGGGGCTCCAGTCAGGGATGGATTTCACTTCAATGTAGTATTGAAAAACACTTGGATATTGAAGGTGCTCAGAGTGGTAGGTTATCCAGCAGTGACTTCTTTTTGGGATCTAGAGGAGGTTGAGTTTTTGTTCTGTTCCTTCAGCTTTTGTTCTCTTTTGAGGGGTGATCACACTTACAGCGTGATGTAATTCTGTTTGACAGGAGCAGTGGCAACCCATTACATCTAGTTTCAGTCTACCCCCTTTTAGTTTAAAACCATTACCCTTTGTCTTGTTGCCACAGGTCTGGAGAAGTCATCCCTCTCCATTGTTCTTTACTAGCCCCCTTAAGTGTGAAAAAGCCACAGTAAACTATGCTGGAGCCTTTTCTTCTCCAGGCTGAGGAACCCGATCTCTCTTAGTTTGTCCTCAAAGGAGAAGTGCTCCTGCTCTTTGGTCTTCAGCTGGTCCCTGTCCTTCCCCTGCTGGGACTCCAGCTCTGGATGAAGTGTTCCAGGTGGGTCTCACCAGAGCAGAGCAGAGGGGCAGAATCCCCTCCCTCCCCTGCTGCCCACGGGGCTCTGGATGCAGCCCAGGACACGTTTGGCTCTCTGGGCTGGGAGTGCCATGGCCGGGGCATGTCCAGCCTCTCACCCACCAGCACCCCCAAGTCCTTCTGGGCAGGGCTGCTCTGGGTCTGGTCATGCCCAGCCTGTGCCGACACCAGGGGTTGTCCCAACCCAAGTGCAACACCAGCACTTGGCCTTCTGAACCTCATGAGGCTCCCACAGACCTGCTTCTTCAGCTTGTCCAGGTCCCTCTGAACGGCATCAAGTCAAGCACACGTCTTGTCATGGTGTCATCTGTGAATTTGCTGAGAGTGCACTGGATTGCTCTGGCTGTGTCACAAATGGAGACACTGAGCAGTACTGGTCCCAGTACAGACCTCTGAGGGACACCACTTATCATTGATTTCCATCTGGACATTGAGACATTGATGACTGCCTCCTGGACATGGCCATCCAGCCAATTTGTTATCCACCAAACAGTCCAACAGAGCCATGCATCTCTAGTTCAGAGAGTAAAATTTTAGGAGAGGCCATGTGTTGGTGACATAATTTCTATGTGCTTATCAGGGGAAGAAACTGGGCACTTCCCTTTAATTCCTTCACTGTGGCTGAGGGAACCTGAGCAATATACCACGTGCTTATGCCTTACACTGTTGAGACAGACTACAAGTTCAAACTGTCTTGGAGTGTGTTACTGGCACCGTAACAACATATTTAAGGATGGGATTGTTGTGGATTTCATTTTGACCACCCAGTTGTATTCCTGTCCCACTTGGTACAAACAGCTTGTTGCTGTCTAATTTTGCTGGATTTGTCTTACAGCTGTCTCCAGTCCTGTGTCACAGTGTGATAAATGCAGCAGGCAGCAGGTGTGCATCCCTGCAGCCCTGGTGTTGCAAATAGGGCTTTGCATGTGTAGTGCTGCGCAGCAAGAAGCTGCCCTAAGCTTCATGTCGGGCAGCAGTTTTTTTTCCAGTAGTGAATACCACTTCTTAATGCACATGTTGTTTGCTTGTAAACTTGGAGTTGCTCAGTGTGTTTTGGTTTTGTTTCTTGTAGTGTAGGTTCCTTGTGTGCAAGCCAGGTCTCGCTTCAGCTGGATTGCTGTGCTGGTTATTTAGCATGTTGTGCACTCAAGAGGAAGGCTGTGTTTCCATGTGTTTGTGAGGAACATTAGCTCAGATTAATGTCACAGCAAAAAGTTCTTGAAAGTTTCCGGAAGTGATGCACTGCAGCTATCTCCGTTCACTCAGATGATGGTAAGATGCATGAGGTCAGATGTAGGCTGTTGGTTTTTTATGTTTGTGAGTAATTTTGCTTTTCTTAGGGGGTCATTTAAGGAAAAAAATGTAATTCATGTAAATTTATATTGTTTTCTAAACTGTGATATAGTTTGGAATGGGACAAACATGAGCAGTGTGTGGGGAAAATGGCTATAGGTAAGTTTCTTTTATTGAAGGGTAGCCACTGTTTTCTGTTAAATTGCTTGGGATTTGGGGGTAATGTATGGTATGTTTTTTTCTATTTTTTGTGTGTGATGCTTGCTCAGTCATTACACATGAGGTGGTAAACACCAAAGTTTCTTTATTATTTTCTTCTTTTAATTTAGGCTGGCTAGGGAAGCATAGGACGCTCCTCTGGCTATAGAAGCTTGTGTCCAGCCTCTTCTCATTCACTATATCTTTGCATAGTTGGATGAGCAACTATGGTTGCTGTTTCACCCTGTAAAACACACAGTATCTTTGTCATTTAGCCTTGCAGTGTTGAAGGGAAGGCACCTAGTCCAATTTAAGAATTTCTGATGAAAATAGAAGAACATGAAGTAAGTGTTCATCGGAGACCAGGAATGCAAGTTTAGCAAATTAACTTCTAGGTGAAATGTACGTTTTTAGAGTGTTTCTTCTGCTAGCATAAGAAGGTAATTACTATGCCCTGGAACTCCATACAAGCGAGTTTCCATGCCTGGAATTTAGATTTATAATCTGCTTCCTCCCACTTCCAAACCCAAAGTATCGTTATACTTTTAGTGAAGATCAAGTCACTTTGTGATTTATTCTTAAAATTCTAAGTTACCTGCTTGCTGCAGTGGTGGCTGTGGTTGTGTCTGCCTATAAGCTAACAAGAAAAAACGCCTGCTGTCTAGAAATTGTACATGGTATTACTTAACGACAAATATCTTCCTGCTCTCTGGCAGTAGCAATTCTTCCACTCGTTTTCCTCTCCTGTCTCCTGGGAAACTCCCATAGGTTTAATAACTATGGCTGGGGCAGAGTTTTAATTCTCTTAAATTTATGTTTCTGTTTTAAACACTCATAGTTTTTCTGATGTTTGGTTCCCTTCCTCCCACCTTCTACTGGCCTGTAAGTTACCTCAGCAGTGTGTCAGTATCTTCAGCTTTATGAACGTAGGATTGCTTTGGCTCTGTACACAAGGGAAACACAATTAGAAAATTACGTCCTTTGACATAAGAAAAACAACATTGTATGTGGTACATGTACTGAAGGTGGCTGCAAACAAACTTAGTACAATGTCATGGTGGGAGGAGAGTGGACATTGTAGCTGGTTGAAAATCATAAGACCTGCCAATGCAGTACAGTAGAGGAAGGAAAGGTCAGGAGATTGGAAAAAAAGGCTCAGCCCTCATCTTTCAATGCAATTTTTTGCTTCCTTGTGCAGGTGCTTATTATCCCACTTTCACATCTTAAAAATAAGGGAGAGGTGTGGAAAAATATTTAAATGGGGTAACTGTGGGTAGAATAGTAATTTTGCAGTGCTCACATACTGTGGAAACATGGGGACTGTGTAAATTCTCTTTAAGGAGAGACAAGCAGCTTCTACCATACCCAGACTAATAACTTTGTGAGTTCTGCATAGCTTGGGTCTCATCAGGCTGTTCTGACCTTGGGACATCAGCTGGGTATGGTGACCAAAAAAAAAATCAGACTCTCTCTTGAGTCTCCCCCTGTTTAAAATCAGTGGATAGTTGGTGTTGCACACTGCTGGAGATCAGACCTCCTTTGTAGGGCACTTGAGTTTGTCCCAAATGTGTGTAATAGAACTGTATGAGGGTTCCATCAGTAAGATTCAGAGGGATGACTTTAAATATAGAAGCTGTAAATATCCCTGATGATAGTCACCTTTAATGATCTTTTCTGAGAAGTTGAGACTTACGTTTATGGTGACGAGGTGCTAAGGGCTTTGTAGGATCATATCCTTTACATTTTGCAGTTCAGTTGTAGGACTACTCACAGTTTTTATCAATGCATGATCATGCCCTGACCTAGAACATGTCTCCTCCTGCTTTCAGTGTGTGTGTGTGTGTGTGATTTTGGATGAATTGTCAGTTTTCACACACAGCTGAAATGCATCTTCTTTTCAAGTATGTTTGAGTAATCCTTAGTGATTAAGCAAAACAAGTAGGAAAGAATGTGATCTTGCTATATGCCATGATTGTAATGACCCCCTCTTTGAAATAAATCAGTTGTTTGTCAGAAGACTTATGTCTGCATAAGCACACGACATTGCTGCAGACAGGAAATGCCCTAGTCTGTTGACCTCGTCTCCCAGGGAAAATCAAAAGTTCTCATTAAATTTAAAAAAAAATAACAAAACCAAGAAAAACTCCCCCAACTTGTCTTAGTGGAAAATGAAGGCAATAATATGTATAACCTCTTTCTTTTCTGTTGTTTATGAATGTGCAATCTGATATTTAAATTGCTTTTAAAACCTTTTAAATGCAGCTGGAAGGAGTGAGGTCAGATATGTTTTTTTAGGATTATATTACAGTCCACAGGGGTGAACAGGAAATGGTTTAAAGGAATGCCAAGAAGCCCCTATTCCCTAACCAATTCCCTTGTCTTTCTTAACCAGCTTCATTTCACATTGCATGCTTCAGCTGCTATGAGCATTTCTGAGTCAAGTATAGGGGCAGGTTTCAGTGTGTTCTTAAGTTACATCACCCAGGTTCCTTTACCTGCATTTTAAAGAAGAAAACTCTGTGAATTCTAAATACGACTGTATATAGACCAAGTGTGGTGAAACAGAGATCTTGTCATGTGCATTTCTGATCTGTTAGAACTGGTAGGTGTGCTATCTTATTGACACTGTTAATGTGAAAAAAATATTCATCACAATTTCCAATTATTACCACTATTCTAAGGAATTTGCATGTGAATTTATGCAGTACTATCCCCATTTATTGGTTTTATTTATTGAATTCTGATTCTTCTGTTTCTAGATAGGTTTTCTTTTTTCAGATTTTTTTTTGTCTTCAAGTGTAAGTATAGAAATTTGAAAGAAACCAAATCCATACACTTACTATGGATTATCTATCAACCTTCATCCCCAAAAAACCCAAAACCCAAACCAAAACAAAAAAAACCCATCAAAAACCCAAATCCAGATTTTAGTGTTTCCCTATCATACACTAACTGAAATATTTAAAGACCGTTTATATTTCTTCACTGCTTTTGCTTGTCACCTAGAATGTCCAATTAAGTAACACAAAGGAACACCTTGTAGAAAAGAAATTTTGGAAGTAGATATTTCAAAGAGCTGCAGGGCAAGTAGCTTGTTTTGTGGAGATCCAGTGGCCTGTACACAGCATGAACTTGTCTTCCTGCTGGTCATAGGTGGGGTAAGTCCCTTCCTCTATGGAGGAGGTTACTTGCTCTAGAGTAAGTCACCACTTTCAGAGGCTTTGTACAGAAGCAGTGAAGGTTCTCCTAACACCTGTTTTCTAGTCTAAAAGCTCATTGATCTTTTCATGACCTGATGTGTCTGATTTAGGGGTGCATTTGATTTTGGTTAATAGGGCAAATCTTGAAAATATTCACAATGTTTGCCAGACTGCTGCCACAATAAACATGCAAGGCTAGACCAGAAATGTACTAAATTCCTTCAGAGTGTGTGTGATGTGGACTTTATTTAGTCATCTCTTTACAAGTAATTTCAAACACATGCATGTTAAGTGTAAGTTTCAAAACTAACCTACTGCCGATGTCTTAATCATGTCTTAAACATTTTAAGGACTTAAAATGTCCTTAAATAGTCACATTAGGCATTATCCTGGGCTCTTTCAAACTTGGATCAACCCAGGATGTCTAAAGTATGACAAAACTAGATGAGCTGACCAATAGTGTTGGTACATGACCAGGAGTTTAAATTACTAATCTCCAGCTCCTGTCCTATTAGGAATATGCAGTTGTAGCTGCTGGACACAGTGATTTGGCTTTCCAGGGTTCAGCAGCTTTGCTGACCACCAGGATTAGGTGATCTCTTGTAACAGGGTTTACAGAAGTCAGAAATATTTGCACAACAGTAATTATTAAAGAGGACTAGGAGCTGAGGTTATGAAATCCATCACCCATAATAATAATTAACACTGAGTGGTTGTATAGAAGGCATGTAGTATGCTAAGAATCTACAACTTGGACTGAGTGCCTGCTACCTGAAATGAAAACTGCGGTTGTGGAATACTGTAACTTTTTAAACATGGGACAGGACCTTATAATGTAATTAAAGGGTCTTCTCCAGTCTTTCTGACATTCGTAATTCTAGACTTAATTGGTTTTTCCATGCTATTAATCCTTATAAAATGTGTGATTTGTTGCAGCTTGGGGTTGTAAGGCAAGACTCAAAATTATAGATCTTCTGGTGTTACACCCTTCCCTCACCCTGCATTTCTGGTCAGTTTTCTGTTTGTTCCTGGGCGTTTTTGGTAGGGAAGGCACCAGCAGAGGAGACAACCTACCATTTTTCTTTCTACTTCAAGAGTACTCTGGCAAAGTCAGCTTGAGACCTTTGCTGGATCTTTAACACTGCTTGATTCCTGCATGGGGGAAGAGGTCATTTCAGTCTCTTTTGGGAAGAGTCTTCAGTCGGAAAAGGGTTAAGACATTTGAGATTGCCTCCCATTGCTGAGCCCTGGAGAAAAGTCTTGGTTGGAAGCAAAACAAACAGAAAAACTAGAGGAAAAGAGAATATGTCTGTTGACATGGTGTCTGAGTTTTATTTGAAATAGAAAAATAGAAGCTTGCACTGACATGAATCATCATCATCCACGTTCTGTTCCTTGTTTTCTCTTCAGCTGATAGTGGGTGGAGTTCAAAAGTATTTCCAGCTAAACTAACTTCAGAAGACACCAACTTGGGAGCGAGTTAACATCAGCCTGGGCCTCCATTGTCCTCCTGCAACTTTGAGGATCTTTTTGGTGTTTCTTCATGTGTTTTTTTCACACTGCCCTTGAGGCATTATGCTCACCAACAGATCTTAGTTGTTACTGCTATAATGAAAAGCATTGCTGCTAAGCCATGCCTTCTTCCCTCTTTCCATATCCCTTTGCTGTTCCCTGAAAGCTTATTGTGTGTCTGTCTGTACCACAGAAACCTTGTACTGGGCCAGGATCTTGCTATGCTTAGTGCTGTTACTTTTATCTTCCCTTCTTGCCTTTCCAGTTTGAGGGGTTCTTCTTTTATGAGGTTTCATTCTAAAATGAAAGGCACATTTCCCACTTATGAAGTACCAGATGCACATGATGGTACCTTAAAGGTGCACTGTGCTTGTTTGTAGAGCAGCAGGTGAAACATGATTTGTGCTATGCAGACATGCTGAACATTAATAAATTCCAATCACCCAAGTCGATGAAAGACACACATTATCTGTTTCTGGCAAGAATTATATTGCATCTAATTAGGCCCAACTTTAGAACATAGCATCTCATGAGGAAAGTTAATTACAATGCCTTTCGTCTTTGTTACAAGAAAGCAGTGGTGGGGAAAATCAGCAGTTGACATTAATTTGTGTTCTCTTACTTAATGCTTAACTGTCTCAGTCTTTTAGTGTGTAAGCTTGTCAGGGTTGCCATGCTCAGCAGTTTGGGGCAGAATGTCATTTCAGCTGATGAAAATGACAAAGAATTTTATTTCTAGTAGCGGAAAGCAGTGTAGTGTTCTTGCAGTTCTCCCTCCTCAATGACTTAATACAGAGAGTGCTTTTAAGAGAGTTAATCAACTAATTTTTTTGTATGCAAAGTGAGGGTTGGTGTTGCTGCCATTGGTGTTGAAAAGTACCAAACATGTTCTATTTGTGATCTCTTACCTTCCTCCTTGATCCCCCAATTTAAACCTCCTTTCTGAGCAAAAGAAGTCATCCTGATTTATGTTGCAACTATGACCACATACCCTGCAGAAGTTGTAAGAAGGTAAAGTGACCTGTTTAGGAAACATCTTAAGGGCATTTACAGTTTTTCTTGGGAATGGGCAGAATCAGTCTTAGATTCTTTAGATTTCACAAGGTACTTTGTGAGAAGCAGAACTAGTGAAGCGTGGCCTCCCTGCATGGTTGTTTTGTACTCCTCCACTTGATCACAGTACCTGTGATTTTCCCACTCTGGCCTTCAGTGTCTACCTTCTCTGCTCTTTCTTTGACATCTGTGCAGAGGCAACTCTCTCCTGTCACTCTCTCCAGGGTCCCCCATGCGCCTCCCAGGCGTCACACAGTCTCTGCTGGGGCTGTTCCAAATTACTAAAGCAGGTAGTGCAGGTAGCTATTTGGCATTTGACAGGTCGAACACAATAGCTAAGCTCATGTTGTAGCCTTTGGTGGAAGCACACTATTATTCTTGTCGATATAATCATTTTTTCATGAAACTTGCATGAGTGTATTTATCTTGGAGACTGCTTTCTAGCTTCTGGTAATCTTGGAGTAGAGGTATACTGGTATAGGATGATTGCATAAATCTCGGGGGGGTTGGGGAGGGGGAGGAGACGGCACCAAATTAATTTTTATTTCTAGAGGAGCAATTCTGGAACAAGAACAGGACCCTCAAATGTGTATTGCTGAGTTTGCTAAAACCAGCTTTATCAAGGGATGAAGGTTTCTCTTGGTCACAAAGTAGTGCTAACAGAAAGCTACCATCTGGGACCTGTTTCTAAAGCTAACAATTTATATGCAAGTATAGGAATGTGATTTCTTCCTGTGCTAAATAAACTTGTTAGGAGATCTGATTCAACTCTGTAAAATAGTTGGAATTATGAAAGTAGTGTTGTACTGAACTTTTTCATTAAAAAGCTACCTAACATGGCTGTTCTGGATATTGCCTTTATTTCGTCAAGCATGTGGCTGTCCTTGCAATTTGAGAATAATTAAGGTTCGATTTTTTTTTTTTTCTCTAGTGCTTTGTGCAATGGTACTTTCAACCCTGGCGGAAACGTTAGGATAAACAACTCTGACACTCATCTGCCTGCACTGTTTCTAATAAGTAGACCTCTGCCTTTTGCAACATTGCAATTTTTTTTCCTACCTTATATCTTGTATGTTATGTTGATAGGATCATATATGTTATGCTGATATGTGTAACTTCTTGTCAAAGAATAGTCATATTTTGTCACTGTCAATGTTTTAAGAACTTTAATGATAGAACTTGCATCATTTTCTTGCTAGTTTTATACTGTTTATTCAGACAAGAAATGAAAGAGAATAAGGTATTTTGTCATTATAATTGTGCTTGTTGTGTGATACAAATTTTCCAGCTTCACCCTTCAGAGGTTATTGAGTCTCACATGTCAGAGTATGCATGTGCAGGAATGCTGTCTGCCTGGTGCCTGCTCTGTCCAAGTTGCTGCCTTCTCCATTCTGTCAGGGTAGCAGAGGTTTTAGGGGAGGAAGATACTGAGATGCCTTGTTTCAGAAGATGTTGCCTAAAAACTGGCATTCATTAATTAATTTTCATGCAAAATCTTCATCCTCTGTATGGGAGATGCATACAGCTTTCTCAGGAGCTCTTCCCAGGAGCCTGTTACCTGGGCAAAGTGCTGTAGCCTAGTGAACAGTCAAACTGTGTTACTGTGATAGCAAATGTGTCTGGCAGGTTCTTGCACCTCAGATGAAATGGAAGTGAGGAGTGGACAAATTCTGCAACACAGGTTCTGTGGAGCCTGGGAACTGTTCACAGATGCTCTTTCTGTGAGAATGAGCTCTTCATGGTCTTATTTGGCTTTGCTTGGCTTCCCCTGTGTCTTCTGAGACCAGCAAGCAAGATGCTCCACTGTAGGGTATTGACACTGATACCACACAGATGTAATGACTTTCATAATCTTTCTCTCTTAAGCACACATGTAAATCTAAGTGCAAAAAAGGATTGTTTGGAGTAGATGAACTGAAACAGTGGGATTAGTTTATTGAGACAATGAGATTTTGCCCCTTCTGTGGGGAGTTGTTGGGTCTTGTTAGCAAAATGCATCAAACCACAGCCTTCATAGCTTTGAGGAATATAATACGTATTTGTGGTACCATCTCATTTGAGCTGTACTGTTTCTGCTTGTGGTGTTTCAATAGTGCAGTTGTTTTGTGAGCCTGGGACGCACTCTGGAAGGATACAGAGCAAGTGGTTGCACGTTGAGTCATCTGTAGCAGAGCAAAGACTGCAGCAGGAAAGTGTGTTCAAAAAGCAAATCTTGAAAACTTGCATTCAGTGGTAAAACAGGACTTTGCAATGTTGCCCTTTGTAAAACACAGTCAGTGGCCTGATGCAGGACCCTTCAAAGACCTGACTGCACAGATTTCTTTTTCCTTCATTGCTTGTATGCTGGGTTGGGTTTGCAAGAAAAAGCTCTGGTTCCCATTGTCATGTGAAATATGAACTCTGCTTTACATTTCTGACCTGTAACAACTATTTCAAAACCGTGCTTTTTCTCCTCCAAAACAGCATGTGTTGAATTATAATGGCCCATCCTGCAATGCAGACATTTTAATTTTCAACAGGCATGAACGTCTGCAAGGAGGTGAAAGTTCAGGGTGAGGGGGGAAGGCTAACTCAGAAAATATGAACAGAAATATGTTCCATTCCCTCTGTTCTTTGGAGCATTCTCAGCAAAAGAAATTAAAACCAGAAAGAATTTTAAAATTATTTTTATCTTAAGAAGAACTTGATGCCTGTTTGACGTTTGGAATGTAAGTTATGAATAAAAAGCCATCTTATTTTTGTGTACAACTTCACAGTGTTTAGATGGTGAAGGGAAAACACACCTGTCAAGTCTAAAAATAGGTCTGTAATTACATATAATATGCAAAGACAACTGACTGTCTTGCTTACCCTTGATAATTTGGCCTATGGGAGGGGGAACCTTCTGCAGTGTTTTCCTTTGTAAACACCTGATGTTCGTCACACCTTGTAAAGCATGCTGTCTGCAAGTTGTGTGTGCCATTGAGTTGGTTAAATTCAACTCCTATCTGTTGCTCACTGCTCCCCTGGCTCCCCTCCAAGCAGAAGAGGAGCATTTCCCTAGTGGGAGATAAGGGTTTTTTTGGTGTGGTGTGGTTGCAGATTTTTGTAGCTCAGGGGCTTAGCAGCATGAGAGGTAGCTGCAGTGGTAGGCAAGGTACCAATTCTGCTTTACTTCTTATAAAACATAAAGGTTGGTAATTGGAGAGCGAAGCTGGGAGCAAGTAGCTAAAGGGCTTTGGCTGCGGTGGTGGATTGACTTCCATAGAGTTCTGAAAATGTCTGCTTGACTTCCCAAGAGCAGAGGAGCGTCACGTCAGTTTTTTGCAAAAGCATTTCCACTGCGTGAATGCTGTGTGTCAGTAGGGCAGCAGAGGCAGCGTGAATCACTCGTAGCTCCTCAGGCAGTCTTACAGAGCAGGAGGGTGTTACAAGTGCTAACATAATAGCGAATATATCTCTACTGAAAGGATCTAGAAGTCCTGTTTGACAACACTTTGTACAGAATTAAAGCGAGGCAGTGGAGCTGTCTGTTTTTCTAGAACCTGATTTATGTAGGAATTCACTTCTGGCAATTTGGTGATAAACACGCCTTTCTTAAAAAAGGAAGAAAAGTGCAAGTATCACATGTGTTTTGATGTGAGTAGGTGAACTACACAGATGCAGTAAGAAAAGGCAGAAACTTAAATATGGGTACAGGTGTCTCTTCTGAAGAAATGCTGAAATAGGAGGAAATTGTAAAACCAATGCAATTAATTCTAAACATATGATATTTTCCTTGTTCTAACCAGCCTTTAGCTTTTGTTGACCATGTTACTCTGGCTTATTGATTATCCCTGAGATGTACATGCACATTAATAATGGGGGGAATTCGGGTTCAAATTCCTGTGACAGTTTCAAAATACGTATGTGGAGGTGTGTGCTTTTTTCTTTTTAATTGAGTGGTTATCAGCTTTCCCTTCCCCCGTCTGTGTTCATAGATTGACTGTGAAGTGAATAGTTTGCAAAGAGTTAATCTTTTTGCCATGTTGAAGACCAGATAACCCGGCTGGGTGGAACTCAGGTAAATACAGAGCCTGTACAGCTCAGTCAGGCTTACTGTGGAAAAGGTCTCTGAGTAATGCTCCCCATCCTCCCACCTAAACAGTTAAGGAAACTGGAATGCTTAACCATGCAAATCAGATACAATTGTACTATTTGAATGGATACTTTGCCTTTTTTTTTTCAGCTATTGGTGCAAGAAATGCCCTTTTATGCTGTCTTCAGAAACAGAACAAAAGTATTCTTGAATACTGTGCATCATCACAGATGTGTTGAACTCTTGTTTTCATAAATCCTTCCAGTTCTCCTGTAACTGTGTTTATTGCAGGGCTTTACAGTTTATTTCCCAGATAAAAATTATTTTAGGCTCAGTTTAGAAGGGGTGATTTCGAGATGAGTCTCTGTTCTGTTATTTTAAAAGTAAACAGGAGTATTTGTTCCAGCGTGTGTCCCAAAATACCAATCCTCCATCATAGAGATTATATTAAACCAGTGGAATATTTGGTATATTTTACGTATTTGGTGGGAAGAAAGCCTACTTAAATGAACTATTTTGGTGTGATACCTACTTGTCTGTACAATCTCTAACAAAAGCAAACAAACAAACAAAATCCCCTGTGTGTACAGAAGCCTTCTATCACACCATGGCATTGATACCTACGAGTAGCATCTGGACACAAATATTTTCTCCTTTGCTTCTTGTTTAAATTCTGGCTACTCTGGGAAAGTACTCAAAATACAAACTAATATGGTTATTCTTTTGTTTGGTGTTCTTGTGTTTTGCTCAAGCACATAAAAATTGACTGCATACAAAAGAGAGAAAAATTTTGGTAAAATACATCTTGTGAGTTCTGCCAGAGCTGTCTGGGAGTGATCTCCAAGGTAACCAGGCTTTTCCTGACATAACTCAGTAGCTGTATCTAAAATAAGTGCTGGTAGTGGCTGCGTTGGTGCAGTAGCAAGAAACATCAGTTTTTATTGAGCGCAAGTAATTAGCTCTCTGGTTTTAGTCCAGTGTTTTCTGTAGAGATCATCATGCAAGACAGGCTCTGCCATCTCTCTGAAAGTGTTCCCTCCCAAGAATTCACTCCCAAGCTGCCAAGGTCAGAAGAAACCATGTCTTGAAACGTGGTTAACTTCTTGGGTTTAGCATGAATCATTTCTGTGCTTGTCTCCACAGTGATTGCTCTTTCAGCCAGCTGAAAAGCAGTATCAACTTGGTTGGGTGGGAAGTACATATACAGACAGAGCAATACATAATGAAGCTTGGAGTTTTGCAGGCTAATAATATACTTCTTAAATATAATAATTTTGGTAACTTAAAAGTAATAAAAATGTTGCACTAGGGCACCTAACTTTTCTAGTTCTACTTACATGCAAGGATTATTTTTATTGCCTTTTTTATTGTGTGTTCCAATCTCACACAAACAGCATATGGATCATAAACAATATGGCATGTTATTTTGGACTTTGCACTGAAACTCCATCATTTCTGTTTGCAAAATTGTGACGTCTCTTCAAATAGCAGTGGCATGACTGGCTATAGTGCTTGAGGTAACTTAGAGCATGTATAGTGTGTCAGGATGTATGGACTGTGTTGATAAAGCTCAGTTAGACTGGCTGTCATCCACTTTCCACTTCAGGTTTCCTGTCTGACATTAAGTGTTTGGAAAACTTTTTGCATAGGCATAGAAATAAAAGAATGACGCATTCTAAAATAAAACAAAGGTAAGGAAGTGGCTAGCTACCCATGAAGTTCAATATTCATCTAAAACCTCTCTTTCCAAATAATGCAGTATTCTCAGAATGTTTCTCATTTGCCAGAATGTTTGCTGCTTTCATTAAAAAACAAAGCAAAACAAAACAAAAGCCCCCCAAACTAACTCAAAAAAAACCACACCAAAACAAACCAAAACAATATACCAAAATAAAACTAAATTTGGAACGGTGGAATCCTTCTTCCCTCATTTATACCTGATATTGATTCTTTCTTTTAATTTACAACATGGAAAGCTATTGGGTAAAAGCTGTTTTTAATATGCCATGAAGGCTGCAGGTAACCATCAAGCAATCACAAAACCTTGGCCCAAGGTTTGATGTCTTGTTCAATCATGAGCATTTGCCTAATGAAAGTGGCATTGGGGATGGCCATGCTGTAGTGAGCCTAACAGCCGGTTTTACAACGGGGAGCACAATAAGAACAGTTCAGTGGCTGGGCAGGCATTCAGCAAGCAGCCTGAGGCAACGTGTTGTGTCAGGGACTGAGTACAAAGCCTTGGACAGCTGCAGCACAGAGGTTTAATTTATAGTGACGTTGCAGAGTGCGTGCCAAAACTTTCCTCATTCCTAAGGAAACACTTTCCAGTGCATAATCATTTGGTCTTGTAGAGTTCTTTAGAGATGCTGAAGAGCATTTTGAGCCTTTTTTTCTCAAGCAGATAGCAATGTTCTGTGGTGAGATTATGGAGGAATTGTCTGTTCACACTTTACTGTAATTTCCGTTGTCACTGTAGTAATATTACTCCCAGATTCTGCTAATAACGGTATCTTCACTGCAGCTCCTTCTGGAAGAGTAACAGGAGGTTGATTTCACTTTCTTAGCTTTGTCAGCCTCTTCCCATTCAAATAACATAGCAGGCCAAAATCTTTAAAATTTGATTTCTCAGAAGTAATTGCAGGGGTATTGTGAAATACTATGTGAAGCTTTCCAAATAGAAGTCCTTGATGTTTTATTTTTTCTTCCCTTAGTGCAGTGAAGAATTTTAGAAGGATGAAACAAAACTAAAATGTGGTGATTGATAATTCAACAGTTACAAAAAATATTCTTTTACTAGTATAAGGGTTATTGAGAGCTTCCTTTTCAAATCCTTATTTAGGTACATAAATAAGATATTTAGCTTTCAAAATGTCTGGTTTAACAAAGAATTCAATAATGGGATGTGCATACCATAAAATATATTTAACATAAGAGATGGTAGTCTGTTGAAGTTGTATCCTTCCATAGTAAAGATGTATCCTTACCCCATGTCAGAATGACCTTTTTTATCCATGCTGAGGCTTTTTATTCAAACCATGAATTACAGTGTGGCTGTAGCCTGTCCTTGATTTAGACTTCATCCCTTGACGCAAGTTGCCATTAAAATCTCCTGCCAGAAGATTATAGAAATTGGTGGCTGTGACCTGAGAAGACCATACAATCAGAAGTATTCCAGCTTTTTGCCTGAGTGGTTAAGGCAGCATAGCCGAATCTGGTGGATTTAAACCATATTTTTTCTGCTGTCTTTTAAAAAATGTTGGTCTTGTGATACAGAGCTGACATGTTGAATTCAAGGTTGCTGCCTTGTTTTCCTTTGTCTTGGGATCCTCGAGAAAGAGTGCAGAGATCAGTACAGCCCTATTTTGTGGAGATTGCTTCAGCACAGGGGTTCCTTGCTTAGGGCTGTGCTAGTTGGTGAGGTGAAGCACACATGAGCTGTAGCAATTCTGCATTTTTTTCTTGCTGCTTTCCGTCTCTCACTGCTGAAGAAAAGCAGTGTTGTCATGTGTGATTAGCCACTGGTTTAGGGCAGTGTTTGTAGCCTTACTTGGTCCTGGTGCTTATCAGGATGTACAGACACCAATATGTTGTTGGTTTTTATTCTGCAGAGCAGGAGAGGGAATAGGAGCTGTGGTGCAAGAAAAACAGTGGAACAAATTTCTGTTCTGTTACAAACACAACACTCAGTTTGAGGGTCCGTAGTCTTTTGTTTCCAGAAGTTGGGGCATATGTAGGGAAGAGCAAGCACTGGGCAAGTGTGTATGACACTTCTCCTAAATACTTTCCTAGCTGCTTAGTAGTTTCAGCTCAAGCAGTTTCCTGCACATGTGGAAACTCTACTCCAAACCTGTAGTGAACCTTTCTGCCTAATGTTTGATCAGTCCCTCTCTGAAC
Source organism: Trochalopteron elliotii (assembly GCA_024734555.1). Lineage (NCBI taxonomy): Eukaryota > Metazoa > Chordata > Aves > Passeriformes > Leiothrichidae > Trochalopteron > Trochalopteron elliotii. The sequence continues at coordinate 998,763 of JANPWX010019540.1, read as the reverse complement.
CCACATACAACTATTGTCTGAAACATCCTTGGAAAGGACTTCCACAAGTCTGGTATTATCTGTCTATTGTTTTATTTTGACCTGGTTCCACCTTCATGTGATGGTCCCTCATCTGTGCTGTAACAGTTAATTCCTGTCCACCTCCCCCTTTTCAGTGGTTTTTGTCATCTTTGTGTTCCCGTTTAACTAGGCTGATGTACCTTAGCCTGTTTATCTCCATACAAATGTTTTGGATCATCTTTGCCTTTCTGAAACCTTTCCATCTCTAATGCAATTTTGAAGAAAGAGACCAATACTGCACATTGGTGAATAGAGTTTATTCAGTTCTGTTTCCTTCTATATGCCTTACCTGATGATTCCTAACACTTTGATTTCAGGTGAATTGGACCAGGACTCAGCAAGCATGAATACATTTCCTCGTTCTCTTGTGTGGTCCCTTGGCTTCTTAATTTCTGCTGAAACTTAGTTTCTTTCTAGAATACTTTATTGTCTTGGTTAAGTGTACACACTATTTTAGGAAAAGGATACTCGGTGTACTCAGGCTGACAGGTTCTCATTAGGGAGCAAGGTATTATGACACGGGGGTAATTGTAACATGGTGTTTTTTTATAAAGACTTCAGAGTAGTTACACCTCAGTCAGTCGCCAGTAATTTTTTCCTTGCTCGCTCTGTCACTACGAGAAAAAAACCCTTCCTGCTTGTCATTTTTCTTTAGTTTTCCTGCAAGAATCAGTTTATTTTTCTGGAAGCCTGGCTTGAGTTGTGGGTGGATAATAAATGGCACACAAATGTTTTTTTATATAACACTTAGACAATTAAGGCATCTCTGCATACCTTCTTAAATGGTACCATGAATACAATGAGGACCAGGGCAATAACAATGGCTGAATGGCTGCCATTAATTCCAAGGGGCTATGTGAAATATTTGAGTAACTGACAGTATTGATGGCTTCTCTTGCACATATTTCAGTGTTGAATATTACTTTATGTTTTACAGTTGATTGCTCTGATTTCCTTCGCAGCACCTTTTTTTCATTCAGCATTTACATGATGCAGAAGATATATCCTTTGCCACTTAGTGAGGGGTGTTCTGAATTCACGTGCATTCTTTTCTCTTTCCCAAATATTTTAAAAGATAATCTTCTCTTTGTTTCCAGATAGTCCTTAAAACTCTTTTTTCCAAAATGTTTCATGCTATTAAGTGTGAAGTAGTAATAAACCACAGGTTGCTTTCAAAGTTTATAAAGGCAATTTTTTTTAAAGCTGTGTTGCTGCAGAAAAATATAACAACTTGTTCATTATACCTGTTTAGTTTGTAAGGATAATGGCTGGTGCATTAATGTAGCTTTTAATGTAGCATTCAATGTAGCATTTTTGTAGCAAAATGCTACATTAATGTAGCATTTTAATGTAGCATTTCTTTTCCAAGAGAAGGCTTAAGAATATTTATCTTGGAGTCTTCTCGAAAACCCTGCTCATTTGTGTAATACCTTTTTAAAATAGTTAGCCAGATGGATCCAGGCAACGCTTGTGCATGTCATACATGTCTAACGCCTTTCCTTCTCCTGGGACCAAACTGCATTACATCATATTTTATGATTACAAGACAGAATTTTGGTGGAACTTAGCCATATGGTTGACTCATCTGTTCTCTTCAGTTTTGGAAGGATTATACTAGCATCTTCAAAAGACTGTTAAATTTATTGGCTTTTTTAACCCATAAAATTTGGAAACCTTCTGCTGTCTCTGGCAATAAAAACTATCTCATTTTCAGCTTATTTATATAATCCTTTGCAGTTATTAACTGAATCTGTTAAAGATGCTGTTACAGGATGAAAAAAAAAGGATGCTTGTATGTTATTCTGGGTTTCCTATCTCATGAGATGGAAGGGAACTCCTAAGATATGTGACGTGGATTCCTAAAAGAAAACAAAATATCAACAAATTCACATTCTTTGCATTTTTGTCATGACTCATAAGGCGCTTCGGTGTTATATCTTCTACCATGAAGACTTAAAACCTGTTACAAATCCTTGCTCTCCCTCTGCTCCTCCACCCTTTCACATGAATTATTGAAAAGCCATGTTTTGAAAAAAGATGAGAATTACTTGTCCACTGACTGGCTGTTTCCTCCTGGGAACATGTCTGAATTCAGCAGTTACTCAAAGTTGTTGTGTTAGATGCACTCCACGGGATGCAGCATAGCCCTGGTGTGCAGTCTCAGTCTTTGAAATATGTTCAGAGTAAACTGATCCTGATGGGGAGCATGGCTAGGGATATTGGTCAGGTCAGTCTTGCTTTTGTAAGCATCAAGGGGAAAATGTTTTATAAGATTTATGATACTACTAGGGATTTCTCTCTCACGTCAGCCCCTCCAACAACTGTGATGAAATGGTTATAGCTGTAGCAGGGATGGTTTTGATGATGGGAAAGGGGCTGGTAGCACTCACTTTCCCTGGCGCTACGTGCTCTTTCTCTGGAGAGACTCTGGGGAGTGGACTGTCCTATCAGATTTTGCACTTTGCACATCATACTATTATAGGTTTTTAATTGGCAGTAACTTTGTACTGGGAAAGTTGAAAATGTCTATGTTTTTGAGCTGCCGAGCTCTATTACAGAAAACATGTGCAGATCTTGTGAAGAAATCAGAATATAAACTGGACAACTTGCAGTAGGGTGTCTTGATATAGCAGCAACAGTATTCCTTATAGGGGGGAGGACAGACAAACCACTGGCAGCACTTATCTGGATAACAGGAAAGTATCTTGATGATTGTGACATGCAAATGTAGTCCAGTCTAGGACTAATTAGTAGGAGCCAAGTGAATCTTTAATTAAAACAAAAAAGCAGAGGCTTGTTTGTAGCTCTTGTCATCTTGTGTGAGCCATCCTAGTACATTTGGTGAGTTGCAGGGTATCCAAATTAGCAAAAGCACTGTAGTGAAAGGACTGAGTGTTCTAGTAAATCATATTATTGATAAGAATATTCGAATGAGGACAGGTTATTGATGTGCAGATCGATCCATTAATGCTGAACTGTGGTGGTTGTGCCAGGCAGCAGAGAGCTATCAATCACTGATCAACTAGGAAATAGTTAAAACCCAAGCACTGGCTTGGGGCAGGCAAAACTGAGTTTCCAGGGGCTGCCTGGAGAAAGGTGTGTGAGCTGTGGCTCTGATCAGATGAAAGGCAAGGCCATCCATGCCTGCTGAACAGAAAACTTGTGCATGTCATTAGACATGCCTGGAGAGAAACGGAACTCCTTCTTCGGATGAGGCCTAAGGAAAGGAACCAGGGTGAGTTCCTGCTTGTTCTTTCTCTCCTTTTGCTTCAGGCCTGCCATGTGTGGGCAGTTGTTGTTCTGCATACAGAGAGTCTGACGCATAAAAGACTTGTCTGATTCTCAGTGCATGTGATGTGGAGGATAAACAACGTGGGAAGATGTGGTGGTGTGAAATCTCACATGTTTTTCACTGGCAGCTAAAGTGGATTTTATTTTCATGCAAAACAATTGCTTGCTTTTCCCCACGACTCTTGGATTTACCCCTCATTGCAGTCATAGAAGTAAAAGCAGCAAAGCTTAGCTTGCTTCTTTAATATTTGATTTTGGAAACTGACAAATGTTAGGTCTAGAGGTCAGTCCACAGCACTAGCATCTGTTAGTGGCCTCAGGAAGATCAGACAAATAGTGAAACATTTTTGCCTTCTTATGTAGTCATGAAGTACTTTTGGAGATTGAGTTGAGTCCTTGAAGACTCCAAACAAAATAAGTTCTTGTAATAGGGATTTGTCTCTATACTTGCACTGTGTTTTGTTTGGCTTTGTCATGGGTTTCAGAATAGAGGGCTATAATCCTGTAACAGTGGTTATGTCCTTTACAAGAATGATAAATTCGACTATAAATAGACTGTTTTTCTACTCTGAATAGTTTTGAAATGTTAATACATATTTTGTTATGAATCTGGAAATTGTATTGCTTCCTACAATGGCATTCTAGTAGGTATAAAAATACTGTGAAGTGTTTTTAAAAACATCTAAGATCTTTTCTGGCACTTGTGGAAAATGTTAAGATGGTGAAATTTAGTCAAGTAATGTACTTTGTCTTGCTAACAGAGGAGCAAAAAAGTAGCAACTTTCATTGTGAGCTGAAATTTCATTTGTAGTACAAACACAAAGTGCCGTGGTGGCTTGTACCTTAATGAACACGGCTTACAGCAGTACATCTTACATCTGTAAGTTCTGGACAGTGTGAACTTCTGTTTGATGTTTGATTTTTTTTTTTTTCTTGTCTGCAGCCTTTGTATTTTTATTCCTCTTTGCAGAATAATGGGGAGGAAAAACGGGTAGCAACTCTAAACATCATGGAAATCAGCTTACTGTGCAGCAGTGGCAGTATAAACAATGTTTTGAGAGGTTTAGCAGCAGACAGGAGGAAAGATGGAGCCTTAGATCTAAAGTGCCAGTACACAGTGGATGTCCATTTTGCCATCAGAAAAAAGAAGATCCATCAAGTGCCTGTATTCTCCAAGTTTACTAATCAGCAGAAACTGGGGCATGCTACTAAAAATCTAGGTAGACACAGTCGGCTCAGACATCAAAACCAAGTTGTAGAATCATAGAATGTGCTGCTTTGGAATGGACCCATCAGGATCATTGAGTCCAGCTCCTGGCCCTGCACAGCCATCCCAAAGAGTCACACCATGTGCCTCAGAGCATTGTCCAAACACTTCTTGAACTCTGCCAGGCTGGTGCTGTGATCACTGTCCTGGGGAGCCTGTTCCAGTGCCCAACCACCCTCTGGATGAGGAGCCTTTTCCTGATATCCAACCTAAACCTCCCCTGACACAATTGGTGTCATTCCCTCTGGTCCTGTCACTGGTCACACAGAGCAGAGATCAGTGTCTACCCCTCCTCTTCCTCTCATGAGGAAGTTGTAGCTGCAGTGAGGTCTCCCCTCAGTCTCTTCTCCAGGCTGAACAGACCAAGTGCCCTCAGCCACTCCTCACACAGCTTCCCCTCCAGACCCTTCACCTCCTTTGGACACTCTCTAATGGCTTAATGTGCGGAATTTACAAACCTTCCACTAGGGAAGTCTTTCATCTGTGGCATTAAATGCTGAAATCTAAGGGACTGTTCCTGTCCTTGTCTAGAACCAAGGAGTTCAGGTGTGTGCTATGGTCCTTGGGCACACTCTGGTCTTCACAGATCGCTATGTCTAACACAGTATGGAGGATCATCAAGATCACCAACACAATAGCTGAATAAACAAACTTTGCTTGCAGAGTTAGCATTCTCCCTGTATCTTACACCCTACTTGCCACTGAAATATACTTCCCAGATAAAAGGTCATGTTAGATTATCCAGGCAATTTTACTTTGAACCTCTTGATTTCCCCTTTTTCCCAACTGACCGTGAGGCAGTTGTGCAGCAGAAATCCCAAAACTTGAAAGGCTTTATGTGAGTTGCTATTTGACCTTTGTAAGTAACTGAAATCTGTTGATTAAGTAGTTCTTCATTCTTAAAACTTTGTTAGAAGTAGTCTGTTTAATGTCTCATGCTGATTATCAGTTTCTTGTTTATATATGTTTTTATACTTAAGGGTAAGGAAAATGAGGATCCTTGGATAACCATTTGAGAAGTGTGGTCATTTTTAAGTCTGTGTTTTGACACCTCATGGATTTTTTCGAAGGGAAGAGCTCCCATGTGTCCAGCAGTAATCAGTAGTTAGATATATTTTAGTTTTAGTGCAATTATTGAGTAATTTCAAGAACAGTCATCTGAGTTCTCTGTAGCTCAGATCTTTAGAACTTTGAGAAAACACAGAACAATGGGAGATGGTCACTTCAAACAGAATAGATTGTGTCTTTATTTTTAGAAAGTCTCTTGTGTTTTTTCCTGTGTTAAAATAAATATTGTTTCATTTATACAAATATACACAATTAATTCTTGGCTTTACTTTCTTCTGTCTTACCAAGAGTGATTGTTTGCATGTGGTGTGGACTGCTATGTTCTTTGCTATCTGAAAATAAAGATAAATCTTCAGGTGCTGTACTGATGATGTGTGAAATGATAGACAATGGACAGTAGCTGGACTTACTGCCAGTGCTCTGGTGGCTGTATGTTACTAATGATTTAGATACACTTTTTCTTGCTTTGTTCTAATGCCTTGCGTGTTATGAGCTTTTTGCTTATTGCTTTTCCTTTATACTCAATGGAATGAAATGGCGTATGTGAAAACATCAGTAATTGCTTAAAAGAAAAGATAACACGTGATGCACCTAGATGTAATGTTAGCAGGAAATGCCACTGTTCCTCAAATGCACGAATTGATTTATCTCTTTAAAAAAGGCTGAAAAGTAGTATCTGAATGAAAAAAAAAAAATGTGGCCTTTAGTATGAAGGGAAGCAAGCAGCATGTGCAAGCTACAACCCCTGCAAAACTTTACCATGTGCCTCTAAAGTCACTAGTGTGGGCCCACTGTGCTCCTTGGTCTGGGTGAACTGTGTCATGCTCTCTTGGCCTTCCTTCCTGACTTTTGCTCTCAGGCTCTTCAACTTTCTTGCTCTCATAGAAATGAAGTCCTGCAGTTGAGTTACAAAGTGGCTGCTTTTTTGTGCTTTAACTGTGCGCATTCCCGTCCTGACCTTATGGCTGCTCTGTGTTCAAAGCCCGACTGAAGCTGTGAAACTAACCACAGGGGTTTTTTAGAATAACCCAAACAAACAACAAAGCAAACAAAAAAACCCACTCACAAAACCCAACCGAACCACCACCAAAACAGACAAAAAACACCCAAGAAACTTGCATGCAAGGAATACAAATATCTCAGCAAAACAGCAAACTTATTTCCACTTTCCCTCTCGAGTGTTCTTGGAGCACAGCTCACAACCTGCTGCAAATTCCAGCCATCATTTATGCAAAGACCACTAACTTTTTTCTATCCCCTCCCCCACGTCCCCAGTCCCCAGACTTGCAGTCACAGATGACCATTTTAGTCAGGTCATCTTTCCCCTTCTCTCTTGGTGAAAGACGCTTTCTTTCAACAGCTTGTGGTCCCCTTCTGCCAGGAAAGTTTCCGGGCAGCCTTGCTGGCTGATAGAAGTGCCCTGCTGAGTGACTTGCTGTTCGGTTGCATTATTCTGGGGTTAAGCATGAAAAAAATGGTTTGCCTGGATAATAATCACTTCTTTATCTACAGAAGCTACCCAGTGAATGGGTAATTATCAAGGTTTACTGACAATCTGCCGTTAGTCTTTTGTTACCATTCCTTGTCCTTTCACTCCAACTGCTTCCTGCCTTCCCTGTCGTGCTTTTTATCTCTGATTCAAATGGAATTCATGGTCTGACACAAATACAATCTCCAGTATCAAACAGACCTCATGGAATCCACTTGGCCAGTTATCCCAGCTAGGCACCACAGCTCAAGAAGCAAGAGGAGGGCAATGGTTGTAAAATGTGTGCAGGCTACTTGCATTGCTGGCATTTCCACCTTTAAAGAATGGCATGTGTAATCTTGTGAGCTGCAAATGTTTCATCTTCTTATGTAAGTATAACTTATGTTATTAGCCATCAGTCACCTAAAACAGGTCACATGGATGGTCAAGTGAAGCTGGAAAAGACTCACTTGTACCAATTAGTGACATTTAGATAATATCACTGTGAATACTTTGAAAGCCATTGACATGCTTTGCGTTTCTGACAACTTAATTAGAGGTCTAGACCTTACTTGTGGTGAAGTTAATGAACACAGCATCTTTTGGCATGGCCTTTCAGGGCGCTGCCTCGGTCGGGTGGGTGCAGCAGAGGTCAGCTTTGCAATGCCCCTGTGCTGTATCTGCACCGAGGGTGGGCTTTGGGAGCCACGGCAAGGAGTTGGAGCCACAGCAACTGAAAGGAGCCCAGGAGGCAGCAGCTGCTGGCATCTGCTGAGCCCTGAATGTTCTGGGAGAAGCTGCTGCAGACTGGAACAAGCTGTTGCTGCTAAGGTCAACAGCATCCTGCCCTTCTGCAAGTGAGATTTCCACTCCCACCACCCAAGCTTGCTGCGGGCAAATACAGTCCCTAAGTTACAGATGGGAAGGCCGGGAAAGGTGTGAGCTCCTTACCTGCATACCACTGGCTCCTAAGTTACAGTGTTTTCAGATAACCCATTCTTTGGGGAAAAACTGTCAGCTGTTGTTTTAACTTCAAGGGATGTTTTGTTTAGTGAATGCATTCAATACAATAAGATTGTTCTTGTTTTTAAAACTCTCTTGGGAAGTTCAGCACATGTGGACTTTTGTGGATGACCTTGTGATGCAGTGGTGTTCAGTGTCTTTGCCATGTGTTTGTTTGTGACGCCAGACTTGAAGTATTCCTTTCCTTTTCAGACACCGAGTTGCTGAGTTTGAAATTATCAGGAATTTCAATTTGCTACTCAGCTTCCCTGTGGTTCTGATTTTAGTGGAGATAACATAACTCTGTCTCCAGTAGGTTTGCAACAATGCAAGGTCACTTAAATCATCTCCTGTAGGCTGCATGCCAAAGATAAAGAAACAAAGTTGTTGCCAGTTAATGTTTGCTCAGGTATTTGCTCCTGGAAAACGTTGTACGTTGTACAAGTGCTAAGTAGAACTATCACCTCTTGTTATATGTTATTTCTTGCATGATGTGTGCTGGTAATCTCATACAATGGAGGTTTGATACCCTGATATGGTGGTGATGAAAAAAATATAATAGATAGCTGTTTTGAACATGTTTTGATTCCTCAGCTTCTCTTCTGGAAAGGAAATTGTTCACTTTGTGACAATAGAGGAAACAATATATAAAACAGCTAGTGGAAGTTTCAACTCTATAGGAAAATAGGCTTTGATATAAAGGTTTCTCTTTGGACTCAAAATCTGTCAACTTGTCAACATGCTATGTGTGATCCCAAATATGAAGGATTTTTACTGGATGGTTTCAGCCCCACGAGTATGATAAGTACTTTATTAGTATCTTCCAATGGTAGAATTGGAAATAAATTGTGCACAGAGAGAGCTTACAGGAGACTCAACAGCTGCCAGTGCATTGCTGTTGGTAACTGCTGCCAAAGCTTGTGATGGAGCCATGGTTTTGAGAGGTCATCCTGGTGGTGATCACTGAAGGTGGTATGAGCACTCAACATTGGCTTGAGTATTGCCTTTTTTAATCGTTAGTCATAAACTGGCGGTGCAGATCAAGTCAACCAAGTTCTCAGCCTCACTTCATTAACGCTGACCACACAGTCCTCCCTGTGCAGGAGCGGCTTTCCATCCTAAGCATAGCTACCTCTGTGCTGCCAGCTCCTTTCTCACCTTCATGAATGTTTCAGTATGAAAAACACTGAACTGTTACTAGGCAGGTATTTCTGAGTGAGGCCCTTTTCCATCTACAAACTGAAAATCAAGAATAAAAAGCATGCTTGAGAGGAGTGTTCAAGGCTACCTGATGTTTGAATTTTAGCATGCCATCCTTTCAGCTGTCAGTGCTGTATCTTAGGATTTATTTGGGATGACAGATTATCTGATCCACTCCACATTATTAGGAAAATGTTTACTATTTTTAGGCATGACCAAAAAACACCTGTTTTATCCAAAAACTTGCACATCTTGAGCTTTGATCAGATTACTTTGCCTCTGCATATCTAATACTCGTTATTACTACCTATACTGAACACTATACATGTTTAAAATACCACAAACAAATAACAAACTAACTCTTCCCTCTCCCCCAAACATGAAGTACTGCATGGAGCACTGGCTGTGGTCTGTGAAGCTGATATATGTGTTTTATCAATTTTGCATGTGTTCACAAGCCATTGTTATTGCAAAATGTTAATTGTTTGAAGGAAGACTGTTGATAACTCTTTGGCATGTGGCCTACAGGAGTCAGGGTGTGTGTAGGGTGGGGGTGGAAGTGAAAAGAACTCATATGTGCAGTCTTTTCTAGGATTAGATTCTTCCAAATTCATTACACGTATGTGTTTATGCTGAGATGCTCATGTTTGGGATTTTTTCACTAGAATGCTACATACTTAGTTGACTAACTTGTGTATTTGCAGCAGTCTTAACAGAAAACAAGCAAAAAACATCTGCAAACAAAAGAACCCCCAGCTTTACTGGTGATGAAGAGTACCTGCTTGGCTGTTGGTTTTGTTGCTCTTGTGCTACAGTAAAGATTTTCCTGAAGACTGTGCTGCAATTCTGTGCTAAACTTGAGTTTGAAGTACTCTGCATGGGTTGGCTCAGAATGTTACAGGCGGAGACCTCTCTGACACTTTTTTATGTTGCCTGAACAAGTGGTAACATAAAAAACAGTATACTTGAGCAGTACCCAAACAGAACTGAAGCTTCCCAAGGGCTGTGTGGTGGATGGTGCCATACTATTTGTATGAGATGTGAAAGCAAGGCAAGTGAGGAATCTTTATTTAGAGGGGGGAGGATGTAGCTCACAGCTGAAGAAAGGGGCCTTACAGAGATGTCTGGGCATCTTGGAAAAGTGGATTGGGATGGTTTGGGGACTGCAGTGGAGGAAACTTAATGCAGTGGGTTTATGAAGTTAATATCTCTAGTTTTGCTGGCCATCCTGTACTCCTGGCAGAAGAGAGCATCTCCCATGTGTGTGTTTTCCAGGATAGACAAATGGTGATGCTGCATGATAGGTGTCAGTTCAAGGTGGTTTTTACAATGAACAGTAACAGGGAGTACCCGTGTTTTGCATCATTCCAGCAGAAGTTACCTCCCAAGTCTTTGGTGTATATTTGATGATGTGTGACTTGTGGGGTCAAAACCAGGGTAATATTACAAGAGATTCCAAAAATGTAATGTAATGCAACAGTCACAGCCTCTGTTCAGAAATCTGAGTTTTCTGATCTGCTATGGACAGCAGTGCCTGCGCAATGTTTGATTGCATGAGGCACTTTAAGAGACCTACTGACTTAAATACCTCGTATTTTCTTGCCAAACCCTGGGTACAGTGTCTTTCTGGGTGTCTTTTATGTATTGTCTGTCCTTCAAGAGTTTTCTTCCCCTGAAGAACATGGACAGTAAGGCTACAATTCCATACTGAAATGGGTTTTTGAGAGTTTATTGTATGCCATTTATTTTATTAGCTGTACCTTTAACTTTTGGAATGCATTGTACAGTGCTGGTCTTTGAGCGTAATGGTGAAGAAAAAAGCCAGTTTGATCCTATCAGAGGAATATTTGAACAACAGTTGATGTCCACATACTTGTTTCTTCTGTGTGAACAGATTTATGCATAATTTCATTTCAAAAATAAAACAAGGTCTGTAAATAGATCTTTGTAGCTTGCATAAAATTGACATTTCATATACAGCTACAATGATGACACATTATTGATGCCTTAGAATGGAATCTTTATTGCTTTAATGAAAAGATGAATGACTTTATATGAGCAATACAGTGTGATGGCTTTTAAACATCTTGGGTAGGACACAGTTTAGAAATAACTCTGCTGTGCAATGTTGAAGAGAAACTCCATGTATTCTTCTGTTTTCCAGGAGCAAAATAAAGTTTCAGGTACAGTAATGTAATAGATGTTAAACATGCAATTGCAAGAACTAATATGAGTGGGTTTAGGTGTGTGGCAATCTCTAAAATTACTCAATTCTTTAACATCTCTGAGTCACAGTGCTTGAAAGAAGAAACACTAATTAGATGTAGAACTGAAAAACAGGAATCTAAAATGACTGCCAAATACAGATCTAGCCTAGCCACCAGCCTCTACCATGTTCCTCTAAGCAGGAAAAGGAGTTAATTCTCCCACTCTGTGTGAAAAATAAAGAAATGTACACTGATAGCCTTTCCTTGACACTGAGATACATACATCTGATACTATTGAGTGTTTTCAGGGTCACTTAATGGCTTGTCCACGTTCTGTTCTATTTATTTCTCAGGTACGAGGGAATCTTTTTAGCTGTACAGATAAGTAGGCATCAGCTTTTAGTTGAGGCATCATTAAGTCTTTTCTTAATTGTGTTTGTGTGTGAGTGTTCATTTTAGGATACCAGAAAGGATATGGTTGAAAACTACAGTAAAGACGAGTTAAAGAATCTGTTCTTGTAAAAGAGTGATTCCATATGTCATAAAATGTTTTACTGCTAGCATGAACATTGCTCTGCATCATCAGAATCCCTTTCAGAGTACTCCAGGGTTCTACATTCATTATCTGAGTATCTCCTCAGTGCAGCTTCCATACTATGTAAATACTTAAGGGTAATTTGAGACATAACCATGTTCATTTCTATTTGGACTGGGATTTTAATGATAGTGTAATTACAGATGAATACAGTTACCACAGCAGCTTCTCTAAGGGGAAATTGACACTTTATCTCAGATATTTCTTAAATATGGGAGTCAGTATTTGTGTGTTTATTTGCTTGTACCAGAACACTGAATATGGGATTATATTTCAATAATGTTTCAGTTTAATAGCTGACTATGGAAGGAATATTCATGAAACTGCTTCTTGAAGATGTGGCCATTTTTGTACTCTAAAGCTGAATGTTCTTCTGAAAGCTGTTCTGCCAAGGATTTTCAGCAGGCCTTAATCTTAACATTTTCCTGTAGTTTATTCTATTTCAGGTTTCAAAAGTAAGTTGGTGATTTCAGATCAGGAAAAAATCTAAAGTTAGGTGTTGTGTTTTTTCTTCAAAGTATTTGTTAGTATTGGATTCGATGTGTGTGTTTGATGTGTGTAGATTAAGGCTGATTCATCAAATAGCCTGCATTTAAATGTCTTACATGACTGAATAATAAAAAAAAAGTTTGGAAACAGGTCAAACTCCTAAAGATATACTGTCAAATAAAGAGAGTTAACTTTTAAGTTTTTTATTTACAAGTAAGATACATTTTTTTTAACATCTGCTTTTAATAATAGGCTGCCTTGAAAGCATGAAATTCCCCGAATGCAGAATAGGCAATGAGTCTCATTTTGGGTGGAGTCTGCTGCTTGGCTGGCCACTCATTGTCATGGAGTCTAAATATTGCTTAGAGAAACTTTTATTTTTCTGATGTTATTAGTGCCCTAGAGTCTATAGAAATTCATTGCAGTGCCACAAGAATGAAGACTGTAACCTGCTGGATGTGCACTGACCCACCAGTCATTCATTCCACTGCCATAACAGACTGCAGTTGCTCTGTCTGCATGCCACTTCCTTTGACAGAGCTGCCATTTGTACTCTTGGTTCCAGGTGGTGTTCTTTCAACTCTTGTTTGCTCTCCTGCCCATTCTCTGATCTTCCTAATGGTTCTTTAATTTGTTTTTTAAATAACTTTTAACCTGGAACAATTTCCTCCTGTTCCTCCTGTTTTTCAGGGTGTGAACAGCCTGTGGGGTTAGTTTGTATCAGTGTGCACATCTTACACTCTTCCTCGCAGTCCCAGACTGAGAAATGGCAAAGTTTTTATGTATCTGGAGGAAAAAAGTCTGTGTAGAACATCAGGACAAGGTGTTGGGGAGGAGAGGAGGAGTGTGGTTTTTTTGTTTTTTTATTGAGTTGAGTATTTCTCGAGATGTGTGTTAACATGAATTCAGTAATTCCAGAAATTGTGTACAAATTAAGTGCTCATAAATAGGCAGTCATGCTGGAGACGAGCTGATTGATGTCAAAGAGAAAGCCACAGCTGTTGAAGTTAACTCTCCTGAGTGTAGCAGGGTGCTAACACTGGTTCAAGTACAGATTTTAACTGCATCGGATAGTTTTTCCTGGAGACTGAACACTGTTGCTGGTCTAGACTAGAATGCATGTGTGCAACTTTCAATTCCTTTTCCAGAGCTCGTTTTGCTGTGATCACATGAAATATGGAAGGTTAACTGTCCTCTGTTTTCTTAGGCTCTTGCTAGATTCAACTCCAAAGTCTTTTAGAGGAAATAGGCCATTGTCCTGATCGTTCTGGGAAGGAGGGAGAGTCATCAAGTTGGGAAGTCATGTCCTATTCCTGACTCAGCTGCTGAGATGGATCAAAAAGATTTTGGGGATTAGGTTTGGAAAGATCTGAAAGTAGGGTGGTTTTCTTTTCTTTCAGTAGCACTGTATTAGTGGTGTGTTTGTTTGTTTGTTTGTTTGTTTTAAAGACCAGGGGATAAAAAACTCAATAAAGCTAGCTGAAGTCTGCAAAGGGCAGTCTCTTAACCCGTTAACCTCTACAAAATGTGAGCTGGGAAAAGCCTTTAATATGGCAAGTTTTGGCTGGTTTGGGTTTTTAGGGTGGGGTCTGGATGAGGCACCTCATTGCTTATCCATGTGATGTACGTTGTGAAAGTCCAATGGGGCCAGTATGGCTCTGAAATGGAAACCAGGACTAGAAAAATAAAGGAGAATTTTTGAAAATACAGTATTTTTTTCCTGCATTACTCATCTGTAGAGTTTCCAAGTTACAGTTTATCTTCAGTCATTGCTTAGGCACTGGCTTAAGCCATCAAATCCTTGGGAACTTCTGCTGCACAGCTTGCAGATTACTTTTATGCGGCTTTGTCTGTGCCGTTTCTTTCGTTTGGGCTTTTGTTTAAGCTTTCAGTGGTGATAAATGTGCAGGATCATTCTGGAGAGTCTGTACACAGAGCTTGTAGTGATAATACTTTTCATTTCTTTTCTTTTACGTAGACCAACGAGTGGAATAAGAATGACGATCGGCTGCTGCAGGCGGTGGAGAATGGAGACCCTGAGAAAGTGGCTTCACTGCTGGGTAAAAAGGGAGCCAGTGCCACCAAACAAGATAGTGAGGGCAAAACTGCGTAAGTCCAAACAAAACCTGTGATTTAATTCGTGGAAAACCCCAGTCCTAGATGCACATGCCAATTCTGTGAATTAGAAACCAGATACTATCCTGAAAATGAAAGTTTCTTTTTCTTCTGAAGCACAACATATTGTGCAAGTGTTGATTTGTAATTCTGCATTTAAAATGTCATTTCAAAATCATAAATCCATTAAGTTAACTTGAAGATTAACAAAATGCTGGGTAGATTGGGACCATTTTAGGACAGGGTATTTTTGAATTTCATGGCACACTGAAGATTCCGCACTCCAAAAGATATTAGTCTTTGGGGATATCTTTTCCCATGGACATTACTTTAATAAGACAGAACTTAAGATATATTTTCATCCTAATGGATTTGACTGAACTGAAACTATGGTGACAGTTTTAAAATCCTGCAGATGCTAAGGATTCACCAGGTGTTCCTTGTTTTGATTGAAGTGTACTAATGAAAGTTTTGTGTAAACTAGATTCTTTTTGCTATGTATTTCATATATAGCATTTTCATCTTCTGGTCTTCCTCTTGTTCTCCTGTGGACATTCTGAATTGTAGAAGATGAAAGATTCCACTAAGTAAACTACAGCCAAAAGATTTCTATCCTCACACTTTCTTCCATATGGCACAGAAAGATGATTTGGTGGGTAAATGAGAAATAGGTGTCCTGCGACAGTAACCGAAACCTTGATAAAATTCTGGATAGATATGGGCAAAGAAGGACTTAGAAGGGCATCACAAGGCAGTTTGGTCAGCACAAAGCAGTTTATACTGAACTCTTAAGTTCTAATGAATTATCTCTGGGTTACATTTATTGAGTCGTACTCTGCTTCTTTCTTGGTCTGGTTCAGTTTCCTGCATCTGCCCTATTTCTGCTCTTTATCTGAAGACAGTGAGTGATGGATTGACTCATAATGCAGTTTCTTACTGCAGAAGTCCAAGTCATCAATTACGTCAAGCGGGCTTTCTTCTCCATACTTTAATAGGTTTTTAATTTTTAAAAGTTGCATACATATGTTTTTCTTTTGGCCATTGAATCTTGAGAATTACAGCTATATTTAGCATTTCATGTTTTTACAATCAACATCACTTCAGACCTCAATTCTTAAGGTCTTCTCTGTATACAGTGAATCCAGCGAAATACGTACTTTGCAAGTTTCATTGATACTATTGGATTTTTCTAAGGAACCACCCAAGACTTAATTTATCAGTATCTCTTAACTCTAAGAATGTAGCTAGGTATTAGTGCAATAATTTTTCAGCTTTACATGGTTACAATAAAAAATTCCTATTTTCATTCTTTATATGCAGCTACTAAGAAGTCAGTAAGCATATATGAATGATGCTGTTACTAATAACGCAGTTGCAAATACTTCTTTCGATTGCTTGGAACAAATGTGAGTTAGTGCTATAAAGATCTCTGCTGCTTCTTGTTCTGTATGCTCATTTAACTGTCATTTACTTTTAAAGTTTTTTCTGTGTCATGGTTAAAAGGAAGTGTGAGAGAGAAGAAAGAAGAGCAGCGTTGCTGTGATGCAGAAATATAGCATGTCAAGTCTCATTCTGTTTCCAGTGCTTTGGGAAATTTAGCAGACCTGCTCAGGTTATTTCTGTCTACGTTTTGAAAGACAGAGACTGACAGGTGTGGAGGCAATGACACAAACCTGGAGAGACATAGCTACCAAAGGTGGCCCAGAAATGTTCTCCAGTGTGTCTTAGTAATATTGGGCTGCGTCTTGTTTGTTTTTTTATCACTCCAGAGTATTTTTTGGTGTGTACAAAATGGAGTACAGCCATTATTTCTGTACAGACTTGTTTCTCCTATGTTTGTAGTGTGATGCCAGTGCTTCATTCCTGCCATGTGTCTGGGTGCCTGACACAGCTGGTTTTGCCTGGCCTCAGAAGCTCTGCTTAGAGGAGTAGTCCCTTCTGCAGCCCAGCACTGAGGTCTGTTGGTGTACTGCAAGAGCATGGTGCTGGTTTGTTAGCTACCTCATCTATAACATCTACTACTCCTGTGTTGGGAAATTGCAATCTGCACAGGGCTTTTTGGGAGAGCTGTCCACCCATGTGCTCAGATTTCACAAAATCACAGAATGGTTTGGATTAGAGACCTTAAACATCATCTCATCCCAATCCTCCTGCCTTGAGCAGGGACACCCACACTTGGTCGTGTTGCTCAAAGCCCAATCCAGCCTAGCCTTGAACACTTCAGGAATGGGTGCTCCACGACCTCTCTGGGCAACTTTTTCTAGCACCTCACCTCTTTCACAGTAAAGAATTTCTTCTCTTTCATGGTAAAGGATTTCTTATTACTACTGCATCTAAATCTACCTTTTTTCAGTTTGAAGCCATTCATTTTGTCCTATCTCTACATGTCTCTGTAGAAGGTCTCTCTTCAGCTTTCTTGGAGGGTCCCTTTTATGTACTGGAAGGTGCTACAGTGCCTCTCCAGAGCCTCCTCCCATGAGCTTTGCACATGGAAACTAAGGCAGTGATTGGTGACAGCCAGCAGGGCTTCAGTAAAGGCAAATAATGCCTGACAAATCTGTTGGCCTTCTGCAGTTGCATCACAGCTGTGGTGCATGAGGGAAGAGCAGCAACATCATGTACCTGGACTTGTGCAGAGCACTTGACACTGTCCTGCACAACAGTCCTGTCCACAGCCTGGAGAGACATGGATTTGTGGGATGGACCAGTCCTCCCTCTCATGAGGGCAGAGTAGAGAGGCAGAATCACCTCCCTTGACCTGCTGCCCACAGAATTATTTTGATGCAAAGTAGAATATGATTCTTGGACTGTGAGTCGACATTGTCAGCCCATCTCCAGCCTCTTGTCCACCAGCATCCCCAGATTCTTCTTGGCAGGGCTGCTCTCTATCCATTCTCTAGCCAGCTTTTTTTTGTGCTTGGGCTTGCCCTGACCATCACTTGGCCCTGTTGAACCTCATGAGGCTCATGTGGTTTCGCTGGTTACGTTTTAGGGAGTTGTCTGCAGTGCCATGTGGGAAGGGAGCTCTTTGGATGAGTGTTCTATTGATCCCAGTGAGTATATATTGATGCATTTGTTTGCTTAGTTGGGATGAAGCTGACTAACCAGAAGAACGTGGTGGATTCAATTATGTAACAGAGTGCAAAATGTGATTAAGGACTTTGGAATGTGCTCGAAAGCAAAAACGAGAAACAATTACACATTGCAATACAGGTTTGTTAGCTCCGTCATTGTCTGTAGCCTTAAGGTGTGACATGGGTTTTTTTAAGGCTTTTCTTTCTCATTCTTTTTGTTAGCAACCCTACAAGCAAAATTTTCAGTACTGTCCAGATGCTTGAGATACAGTAATATAGTGCATTATTTTAAACAGAAGGTGGAGAGGATAATTTTTCATGCTTAGAGAGGTACTTTTAAGTTTTTGTTTTATAATTAGATTACTTCCTGTTACAAAATTCTTGAACTGAAAGAAACAGAGATTAGAATTGAGTATATTCTTCATTTGTCCTGTTGAATACTGTGTGTGTCATCCCACTGAGTCCTGCTATGATGTGTTCCAGCTTTGGCTCAGTTTTGGACATTACCACCTAAATTTCATCTTCATGTCTTCTTTGGTCCCTGTAATTTAGGTCCTTTACTTTGTGACTTGTTGACATGCAGTAAAATGAAGGTGCTTAAAATGATGAGGTCTAGGTACCTCATTAATTTAAGGTATTAGTGTTAAGGTGAGTATTTTTAGAGAGAATATTTACAAATTTTCATTTTCATTTCACTACTCCTCAGCAGTATCTTTTTTTAAAAAAGGTATTTAAAAAATACCTTGTCAGAGTAATGAAATTATAGTTTTTTAAGACTCACTTGACTTTCCACACCGTCACCCTGCCTTTGACTAAGTTCTTTCTATAAACAATAAATCACTTTTAAGGCCATGGAGCAAATCCACCTTTGCTGTAAGTTGACACAGCCCCATTGTTGCTCCCACTTACATAGCACAGACTATTGCCAAGCATAGTTGTAATAGAACCTATCTGGAAATCTGACTCTGTCATTGTAGTCTTGCTTTGCAGATGGGTTGGTTGTTGTTTTCTTTTGGTCCAGCTTCCTTGAACAACAAAATGGGGCTTTCCAGCTTGGAATTTGATCATTTAAATCCACTTAAACTAACAGAAAAAGGTTTTCAAAAAGATCCCTTTTGGGGAGAGATAGGATTGGATTCATTCACGTGCTGCACTTTCCACAAGATAAGTGTTCAAATGGGCTGTTATTTTAAGAAGCTACTGCCATTATTGAGGGGAAGTGGAAGCATGGGGGTGGGGGAATGATTTTGGAAAGGATTTACAGTGTATAAATGGTAGCACTTCCTTGTCCTGAAGTTATTTTGTCAGTGTGCCAGTCCATTACTGCCATGTTTGCATGTTTCTGCAAAGTACTAAACTTGAATTAAATGCTTTTGGCTATTAAGTGAAACAAATCTCTGTACATTTTTTGGAACTGCAATTGAATCAGCTGTTGTTTAATAAAATTACTCTAACAATAGTACAAGAAAGCTTTAGAAACCTTTGCAAATTTGCTCTTTAAGGACTCTTTCACAGAACTACTGCCAATAGCAGTTAATAGAAAAGATATATTTTCATTTGAAAGAGACCGTTCGTGCCTTGGAGGCTGAACTAAAAATATTTTTTGGAGCATATTCCAACTGCAAGTAGTTGATATTTACTATGTACATAGTATTCATTTTTGTTTTCTTCCTTTCAGATCTTACTGTATAAAGGAGGTGGGGGTGAGTGGCATGAAGAACATCACTTTTCATTGAAGAACATCATATTTCATAGATAATGTTTTAATTACCTTTGAGAGAGAATGTTTCCTTGTATGTAATAATATTTTTCTTATAAGAAGCTATTGGAAGAATATATAGAATGATAGCATAATCTGAGTTGGATAGGACACACAAGAATCATCAAAGTCCAAGTCCTGTCCCTGTGCCAGACATCCCAAGAGTCACACCACATGCCTGAGAGCATTGTCCAAACATTTGGAATTCTGTCAGGCTGGTGCTGTGACCACTGCCCTGGGGAGCATGTTCCAGTGCCCAACCAGCCTCTGGGCAAATAATCTTTTCCTGATATCCTACCTAAACCTCCCCTGACACAGCTTCAGGCCATTTCCTCAGGTCCTGTCACTGTCACCCCAGAGCAGAGATCAGTGTCTGCCCCTCCTCTTCCCCTCATGAAGGAGTCGTAACTGCAGTGAGGACCCCTTTGGTCTCAGCCACTCCTCACACAGCCTCACTGCTCCTGACCCTTCACCATCCTCCTGGATGCTCACTAATGGTCTAATGTTTTTCTTACACTGTGGCACCCAACATTGCCCCCAGCACTCGAGGTGAGGCTGCCCCAGCACAGAGCAGAGGGGACAGTCCCCTCCCTTGCCTGGCTGGCCATGCTGGCCCTGCTGCCCTCAGGGCAGGGTTGGCCCTCCTGGCTGCCAGGGCACTGCTGGCTCATGTCCAGCTTGCCATTGGTCAGAAGCCCCAGGTCCCTCTCCGTGGCTCTCCAGCATCTCCTTCCCCAGTCTGTCTGTACATCCAGGGTTGCCCTGGCCCAGGTTCAGAATCTGGCACTTTCCCTTGTTAAACTCCATGTAGTTCGTCATTACCCAGCCCTATGATTTGTCAAGGTCTCTCTGCAGGGCCTCTGCCCTCAAGGGAGTCAACAGCTCCTCCCAGTCATCTGCAAACCTACTTAGTATCCCTTTAAGTCTTGTGTCCAAGTCATTTATGAAGGTATTGAAGAGCAAAAGGCTGAGGAGCCCTGCAGAACCCCACTAGTGACAGGTCACCAGCCTGATGTCACCCCGGTCACTGTAACTCTTTGTGTCCCACTCATGACCCAGTTGCTCAGCCATCACAGGATGTGTTTGTCCAGCTGTGAGCTGGACATTTTGCCCAGAAGGATCCTGTGAGAGACAGTATCTAAAGCTTTGCTGAAATGCAAAAAGATAAAAATAACATCCACTGGCTTCCCTTGGTCAGCTGGGTGGGCTACCTTGTCATGAAAGGAAGTTTGGTTTGAGAAGCACGACTTTCCCCATGTGAAACCGTGCTGGCTATGATCAATTACTGCATTGTCCTCCAGGTGTTTTTCAGCTCCTCCCAGAAGGATCTTCTCCATATCTTCTTATCAGGCACTGCAGTGAGACTGGCAGGCTCCTTCTTGCCCTTTCTGAAAGCTCAGACAACATTAGCCAGCTTCCAGTCAGCTGGGACCTCTCCAGATTCCCAGGACTGTTCAAGTCTTTGAGAGAGGCCTTGTGGTGACATCAGCCATCTCTCTGGGTGAATCAAATGAATTCAAATTCATTCAAATGAATCCTATCAGGCCCCATAGATTATAGAGATCCAACTGGAGTAGCAGATCCCACACAAGTTTGTGGTCAACTGTGATCATTCTTGCAGCTGTGGTCCTCCAGCTCAGGCCACTGGGACTCCCTTAGCCTGAGAGAAATGGACAGTGCTCGACTTTTACACTGACTTGTGGTAAACACTCTGTGGTTGTGTCTGGACTGACAGAAAAGGATCAGTTGGCAGTGCAGAGGGAGACCCATCTGGGCTGCTGAACTGTGACCTGACATCACTGTCCTGGTAGAGAAGCTGGCTGTGAAAGTGCATCATGTAGATGCACATGAATGCAAGAGTCAGGCTAATGAAGAGCTGCACATAGGTTTGATCTCTGAGAAAAAAGAAATTAATTTACGTTTATCACAGTATTTAATTTCTGATGGTGCAGATGGTTGCAATAATGTCTGGGTTTCTGAACATGGTCAAATTAAGAAAGACCACAGGGATCTCAACCTTTGTTTTATCTCTAGCCAACAGATGGCTGAAATCTGATTCTTACTCCAAAATTTCTTGTAACGTTTATTTCCATGGGAGATCTGGGTGTAAAAGCTTTTGTCTCTCTAAATCTTTTCTGAAGTTCTTTTTAGGTTCAAATAAGGAGTGTTCAATTTTTGTCTCCTCCCCTGCCCTGCAGCATTTTTAGGGATATAATTTAATTAAGATGTTGATATTAAGTTTCCTGAAAAATTGCTTTCCACTTCAGACAAATGCTCAGAAATGCTAATGAAACTCTAGGCCATGGTTGGATGAATGTGTCCACTGCCAGGATACCAAATTGGGCTAATTAACTTTCTATTATGTTCAGCATGAGCTGATTGTTAATGTATGGTGAGAGGGAATGCTTTTATCTCAGCAACAGAGGAGCAATACTTAACTTTGATTTTATAATTTGACAATACATGAAAAAATCTACACTGCCTACGACCACCACTGTATTGACAATCATACAGGCTTTTAAATGAGATCCATGCAGTGAATTCGTGACAGTGCTTTGTTCCTGGCTCTTCACTGAAACTGTGTAGACCACTTCTGATGGTTTTGACCCCTCACTTGACCTTTCCAACTAGAGTTGGAAAATTTCATGATCCAGTTTTTAGTTCTTGCCTACACTTTCAACAGGATTTGAAATCAACGACATCCAGGCTCTATTATACACATTTTAAAAAAGGATTTTTATATGACATTTTAGCATTTTATGTCTTCATGTTATTAGGAAAAAAAAAAGCAAGAGAAGGAGCCATCTTCTGAAGAGACAGAAATGAATCATCTTTGGTTGTATTTCAGTTACAAAGATCTTAAACTTTTTTCTTTATCTCTTTAGTGATTTCCTATGTTGTAAATCAAACAAATTCCATGTATTTAAATAACAAACTCCCTATTCTGTGTAAAATTCACTGAATTGAGAAGCCTCCCAATGGGTTTTGCATCTTACATGCATGGGGCTTCGTGAAGATGATATCTAAAGTTCAAAGATGAAACAAACAGCCTACAATTTCTTGTAGGAGCCATCTTGTGTCTTCTATTCTATAATTGCTTTTTCACACAGCCGATGACTATTCTTAAAAATTTTTGTATCTCATTGTCTTTTAGTGGGGCTGTCATCTCAGAGGGAAGCAAATCTTCTGAAAGGCCCTTGTACTTACGTCTGGGTAACCTGTGAGCTTCCTGCCCACAGCCAGGACCAGCCAAACCTCTAATGCAGCATCAGGCAGTGGCTGGAATTCCCCATTAATGCAGCTCCATTTACAGAGTTGCCAAACACCCATTTTTTGCCAGACCTGGCCAGCTTTCAGCAAGTTTGTCAGTTGCTTGGATCAGAGCACAGCCTGGATGATTGGGAGTTTTTGTATGCCTTGGTTGAAACAGCTGCAGTTTGGCTCGTGTGGAGGCAAAACCCAGTGCCCCACTTTCCCGTGGGGAATGCTGTGGCTGCTCCCTGGCCTTGCCCCATCTGAGCTGGCAGGAGAGCCATGAGGGAAGCGTGCCTCTCATGGGTTGGGCCAGAATCAGCCTCTTCAAGGCTGGAGGGGGCAGGGTTAAGGCTGCAGTTGTTTTTCAGATTCATATCTACATAATGGGCTGCAGTTGTTTTACATGTTTTTCAAAGACTTATGCAACCAAATGAACTGTATGTGTAGATTTTAATTATACCCATTGGCTGTTACTGGCTTAAAAATGTACTCTAATCTAGGAAGGGGAACAGACAGGCAAAACACCAATGTGCAAATGTTGAATTTACTTAAGGTTTTGGTTTTTTTTTTTTTAATTTCAAACTGAGGTCTCAGGGAATAGACTGTGCTGGTGCCTGCTTATTTACTAGACTTAAGTTTCACTGTTTTCTGCTACCTTCTTTCCGTGTTATGAAACTGCTGAAATGTAGCTGGAAACTAACTGAAAAATTTAGAAAAGCTCTGAAGTTGCACATGCCTGTGGTCCAGCCCCTAATCCTCTTTCAAAATATGGAATCTTAAATAGTACAGTTATTCTGAAATACAAAATAAAAAGTATATTGCCATAATAGTCCAAACAGTTCATTTAAAAAAAATATTACATGGTCATATTAACCAGTGGTCTTTGAAGAATGTGTTACAAGTAGATTAATTCTGTAAGTACATATTATTGCACTTGGTTTGCAATTATTCCATGAAGTAAGAGAAGTTCACTTTGTGCAGCTTAATAAAAAAAAGGTAAATCCAAACAATTGCTTCAAATCTGAATAGATGAGAAGTATTGTGAGCATAAAAGGTACAGAAACATCAAGGACAACATATGCTGAGCTATTCCTTGTCAATATCCCTCAGGTTCATAAGGATATTTTTGCTCATCGGTTCTTGGAGCATTAGATGCAGTTCTTAAGTGTTGCTGGATTTTCATGCTACAAAAATATTTGGTTTAGATTAACCTTTACTCAATTGTTCTCACTCTTTCAAGTGGTACGGGATTATGTTGCTCTGATGTTCATGACTTTCCATATACTAAGGTGATTATTAGCAATTTCTGACCCAGAGGCAGCAATACCAAGTGAGTTGTGTTAGAGGATGTAGTCATTGCTCTCATTTTTGGGCTTAATTTTAACTTTGAACTCTGTTGGGCCTTGAAAGGGCTGAAGATGGCTAGCTGGTTTTATCCAGCTTCAGGAAAAAAGTGATCTTTACCTGGGCACAGCCTCAGGGATTTCACCCTGCGCTGAAAAGATGATGTGCCAGAGGGCATGTTTATTGAGAAGATAACTGAGCACCTGTTTGGAATTTTTACATGGGATGTGGTCTTAAAGAAACTGTGAGACATTATCTTCCCTACTTGTCTAGCTTCCTTGTCCCTCAGTACTTTGTTTTGGAGTCTCAGGCCACACTGCACATGCTTCTGGGCTCTTTAAGCTTTTTGAGACTTCGTTTGTCATACTTTGTTAATTTTTCTACCCTACAACTCCAAAAAATAAAAATATTACGTCTAAATTTCAGACTTTCTGTCAACACCTAGGAATACCCTGAAGCTCCTGCTTGCAGAATCTCTGTTGCATTTTGCTGACATTAGTTCCTGAGGAATTTTAAAATAGACGCTGTGCAAGAAACTTTATGTGATAAACCTAAATTGTGAACACTTGTGTTTACAGTTAATGGTGCATGGAAGGGGAAGTCCATACATTTCAGACTTGAAGCGTGAGTTTATGTTAATGTGGTAATAGAGTTTGCCAAAGAAAACTATTTGTGAAAATGGAACTGCTGGAGCGCAACCTGAGAATGAAAAGTATAAAGCTGCTGAGAATCCCAGAAATCTCTCTGAAGAGCAGCTGGGTGGATATTTTGCTGAGTTTGAAGGCTAAAATCAGGAGACTGTAGCTTGCCAGCTCCTGTGTTGCATGGTGCAATTACTTCTTTTCTATAAGAAAATAGTCATTAAAGAGGCTTGCCTTTTATTAATATCTTACAGCTCAAGGTATGTATGATTGAAACAAGGCTTTCCATGCCATGATGCAAAGCTGGAAACTTTACATGAAAACTGCATTTGTTGTGGTTTCAGTGGTGGGTTTTTTGGTTTTGTTGGTTTTTTGAAAGCTGTCCCAGAATACATGCTAACACAGAAGGGGCATTCAGAATTTTTATCAGAGGGTTCTATGTATATTGGGGCAGGGCAGATGCCATCTCACGTTAAAATAGAAGGACACAGACTGTGTGGAGGGCTTCACTCTACTGTGACTGGTGCTAAAGGGGAGAGAGTGGAAAATAATCTCACACAGCTCCTGGTAAATCCATACCTGCCTCTGTCAACGTCTTATAATCTTGCACCACACTCTAGAAGTTGTTTGCAACAACTCATTGTTTGAATGTTTTAAAACTCTGAAAACATAATTTTCCCAGGTTGTAATGGTGCCAGCTCTGATTTGAAAACAAAATGTATTTCCTCTCTTTCTCCTATATAATTTTTGAACTCTTTTGGCTGCATGTATGCAAGTGACAGGATAATGATATGGAATGCCACCATTATTGAAAAGACACATTTTTTACAGTTGCTCTTGGGAGTAGGTAAAATGGGTGCAGTGTGAAGCTGTAATTTTTATTTGTTTGAAGAAAATAATAAAAAACCCCAAAGAACTAGTAGGTATTGATAGCAATTACCTGTAGATGTCTGATTTTCTTTTAAGACAGTCTGATCTGCCAAACATTGGTATGGCTCCTCCATAACTAAATGACTGATTCTCCCTACAATATATATTCTCTCAAATGACAGTATCTTGGTAATGCAGTCAGGAAAAGAAGAAGATCCTTTTGACTTTCATAGCAAAACCTTCATGGTTTAATTCTAGGTTTAAGGTGAAATTCTACATGCTGCTCCTTATTTTTCACTGACAGATTTCATCTGTGCTGTGTGATGAAACAGTGGAAGGCAGCTTTGGTTTTCAACTGGTTTTGTTTCCTGTGCCAGCTCACCTACCTGCCTGTGCTGGTGCAAGGAGGAAGCAGGACCCAGAGAGGGCTTGCAGAGGAACGCAGAAGATACCTCCAGTTTCAGGACTGCTCTGGGACTTTCCCAATCATTTAATCTGAGGGTAGTAATTTTTGTATTATTAGATTCAGGGTGCATAAAAAGAGGCTTACTTTCAAAATTGTTTTAATGCTGATAAAATCTCAAGCCCTTCACAGATCAGTAAACTGTATTCTTCTACAGTGACTGATCGTGGTGCTACATGTGAGAGGAGACCACACTGGACTTCCTCCTGTGTGACACCAAATATTCTCTTCATGGACAGAATGTGCTGCTCTAGTGGTAACTTATGGCCCTTTCTCTTTCAGGACAGGTCTCGGGAACTTTGGTGCTTCTGCCTGTGGTGGAAAGCAATCAAAAGCCAGATAGCATCTACTGTGTTTATTTTAGCTGTTGTTACTGAAGGAGGAGTGGAGACCTTGAGGGATAGCACTGTAAGCTAGGTGCTGCTTCTAAAATATATAAAAGCACCAGTTAGTTTGAAAAGTCAGCCAGGTTATCAGAAGGTCACTTTGTGGCTGAGATAGCTGGTAAATTGCTTGCCTGTCTGATCTGACAGGCAAAGCAAAGCTTAAACGTCTTCCATTTCTATTTTTTTTCTTTAATTTAATCAGCAATGCAAGGTCTCTTAGGCAGCTCTGTATCTTTATCATTCTTGTTTGTTTGTGTGAAGGTATTGGTTGGTGGGGAAACTAAATCACTAAATTGTTGGAAGGCAAGTTAGATTTTTTAAAAGTCAGCAAAGGGTTGACATCCATTAGAAAATGAAGAAGAATGATCTGCCTTGTGGAGGGATGTTTTTACTCAAAATAAACCTTGACAATGAGTGTATATGAGTTCATAGTGTTTTTCAAACATTCTTGCACTTAAAATATTTTCAGAGCACTGAGATTGAAATTACAGAGAACAATAGTATTATATGCTTGCATATAAGTTTGACTAGGTTCCATGTTTGTCATAATAAAAAATAGCAAATACAATATTCACTTAGCATCCATAATTCAGCCATATTCTTTATTGGCTTTGGATTTTGGTAAGTAGTGAGTTGAATTACTTTCAGGCTCTGGAGAAAATCTGTGTTACAGAGAATGCTAATTCTGCCCAGAAAAAACTCTGGAGCATGACTTTGCCAAACAGAGATTAAACCCTCTGATTGGGCATAATTTTTCTGATTTTTTCCCCCCATTTTTCTTTTTACAAATGAAAATTTCCTTGTTAGAAGGTTAGTGTCTTAAATTAAGACTTGAGATTTATTTTTTCTGATTTTATCGTGTTCCACTTTTGTGTCACTTCCCCTAGAGATATGGACCACACAGTTGTTTTAAGCCAGCTGTCAAAATACCATTCAGTAAGAGGATTTGCAGGAAGTAGCTCTGCAAATGGTTAAGCAGAGAACCTGAATATAGCAGACCTGTGTCTTACTGCTAATACCACCTTAGCAGTTGCCATCACCTACAGTTTTACAAGTCTAACCCCTAAATGTGGATTATTTCTCTTCTTCTACTTATGGTGTAATGATTTGTAAAGAGAAGTTTTATGGGAGCTGAGTAGTAAAAATTACAGTCCTTTTTTGTTTCAATTAGATTTTGTTTCAATTTCAATTTGACATTTAAATAATTTCTGAAGACACTCATTCTTGGTCTTTTGGCAAAGACTGGCTCTATCTGAACTCTTGTGCTTTGTCTGTCAGATGCTAGTTAAAGAAGTCTTCATTCCCTTGCTGGTTTAATATTGCAGCCAAACTGTGGAAAAGATCCTTTGCCCTGAATAAGGTATGGACTTGTTTAGGACCGATTGTAAGTCCCGTTGACATCTTGTATCTGTAAATAACCTGCTGCTTCAGAGTAATTCAGGGATGTCATACACAGCTGTGTTCTCTGTTCAGACAGCAAGCATAAAAATCATCTGTCAATGTGGAGTTTTTATTTGAGTAACATCAGGTCAAGAAATGTGAGGTCCTGACAAGATTTTGAGGTGATAGCCTTGTAGCTGCTCTCCAGTTGAACCTGAACCTCATGAAATGAATTCACTCTTACTCTAAAAGTCTGTTTACTCCAACTGGGCTTTGCATTCCTCACAATGAACATAATTTTTCACCTTTTCTTGTTAACTACTGAGTAATTGAGACCTGTACACTCCCAGTAGGAAAAAACAGTGTCAGCCTACTGATCTTGCATCTGCTGCAGAGGTGGGTCTTGAGCCACTGAGAATGGTAGCTGCTCCTCTGCTCACTGAAACGTCTGGATACAGTAAAAACAGACCATACCGCTCCTCAGGAAGAACAGAAATGTTTCACAGCAGTAAAAGGAATCTATCTCAAATCAGTTCAGGCTGGGCTATCAAGATGTGGCTCTCAGTGGCAATTACAGGCCTATCTATTGTGAAGGGAAAATGAACTGTGTTGTAATGGGATTTTCAACAGAATGAGAATCCAACCCTCAGTGTGGCCCTTAAGCCAAATCAACTCTTACATGTTTGTTTTTGTTTACCTAAGTCATTGCACAACCAGGAAATGGGAGGAAAAGTTGTTTGCTTTCATATCAAGGAAAGTTTATTCATAGAAGATGCAAGGAAAATGCACCACTCCTTAAGGCATCCAGATGGTGAGAACTCCAGTGTTTGGAAACCTGCAGTTTTTGCTTCAAATGTTTTAGGAAATTGTGTAGCTAGTAAAGAATTATTCCGTATTGAAATGAATGTCTACAGTCTTCTTTGTTTCAAGATCCTGACTTGCTACATAGGAATCCTCAGTAACTGCTACTTAAGTGTTTGGGTTTAGGGCTTTTCTTTGTTTGTTTTGGGTCGGCTGTTTTGTTTGTTTGGGTTTTTTTAACTAAAAAAACCCCAAACCCACAAAAAAATCTTAAACCAAAGGAGGGATTATTAACTTTAAATTCAGAATTGCTTTTTAAGGGGAGGGTTTGTCCAACACTCTGTAAATAGTTTAACTTAAATATGACTGTAATTGATTCATCCCATTCTGGAGTTGTTCCTCTATGGAGCAGGACTTCTGTTTATTAAACCAGCAGTTAAGTAACTCTATCCCCCCTTCTCCTCCAACTGTTTTGAGACTGTTAAGAAAAAATAACTCACTACAGGTTTATGAGAGAGATAGTAGAGAGATATAGAGAGAAGAAGGATGCAGAAACGAGACACTCAGCAAGCTGTTCTTGGTGAAATAAAACATCTGCATGTGTGATAACTTGTTGAGAACTGCCATGAGAATTGTTTTTGTTGGTGGGATTCATGTGTTCATAGGAGCATAGCCTGAAAAGAGTTATTTTTAATTTTCTCTGATGCTTTTTTGCAGTCAGATTTTACCTAAATAAAACTTCTTTAGCACTTGCGTGTTCATGTTGCATTTGGCACCATCCTACAAAGTCTGTCCATAAAACCTCAGTGCCCCAGATTTAGCCAAGTTATTATTATTCAGATATTTATTATTACTATGAATATTGTCAAATGTAAGTGTGTGCTTCACCATCTTCCTAATACATAAGTGAATTCAATTGTATTTTGTGTTTATACAAATATATCTGAACGTGTTTTGGTATTTTGCTGGTATGTTGTGCTGGCTAAATTAGAGGTGTTGGAATTTGTCAGACTCCTCTTGTGTCCCTCCCCCAGTCATTTTCCCAGAGCCTTAGAAGCCACTTCTTCCAAAGAATGTTTACACAACTTTGCATTGGTCACCAAGTACATGAAGTTTTGATTTTGAATGACTGGAGAACAGACAGCAGCAGCGCTGCTTGTGCTCTTGGAAGTGTTAGCTCTTCAGTTTGTTTATAGCAGTAGAATTCACAGGATGAACACACAGAATGCTTTTATATTTGTAGAGAGAGGTTCAAGGCTTAAGCACTGCCTGGCTGCCATTTGCAATCAAGAGCAGCCGGTGTGGAAGGAAGGACTTGTTCTACGAAGTGAGGTGGTTGCTGTACTTGATAGACAGCCCTGTTCCACGACCTCTCCTGTTTTGATTAATTCTCCTCTCTTTGCCAGATGTTGTCTGTAGGTCTGTTTCTCTGCTGAGTTTTCAAGAAGGCTGCAAAGAAGTCTCTGACTTAGAGAAACATAGTAATGGCAGTTCACGGACTCTTGAAATACCCATTTCATTCCTGCCCATTGTTCCTAGTTTCCCTGGTTAGCAGGCTGAACTTTCAGTGTTAGCTTTAACACTTGAAAGAAGCAATTGTTCAAAATATAAACTCATAAATATAGTAGTTGATGTGGCTCCATGATTTATCATGTGTCTTTTAAATTTCAGGGCCAAATCCCTTTTACATAGGGGTGCATAATGTTAAAAATTAATACCTCCTTCAAAAGATACTAGAGACCAGCTCAGGAATACTGGCTCTTTCAGTTTGGTGTATGTTTGATGATGGTCCTAACTTTCCACACACAAAGGAATAGTAATTGGAAGTGTTTTGTCTTGAACTTTTGTTTTACATTACTCCCACTGAAAAACTGCTCTGTGTGCATCAGGTAGATGTTGGTAGGACTCACATGGTAGCAGGATGTCTCCCATATCTTAAGAGTTGATGACATTGGCATGCTACGCATCAGGAGGATATAAACTTCTCTGTTTTCAAAGCTTTTCCTTCATGGTTGCTTCAGGCCAAAATTATGTCAGCAGCATCTCTGTAGCACTGTTTCTATGTATCTTGATGTGCCCAGCCTGAGGATGTCAAACATAAAATTTCAGTTGTAAAAAGGCTTGAATTCAGTATAATTTCTTTGGTTTGTTCTGTAATTACATCTTAGGTAATTGATGCTTGGAAGTGTATCCTGCCATGGTGTGGTTGGTAATGACTGCAGTTTCACACTGTTTAAACAAGCAGGTCCTTGGGGTGAACAGCAAAACCACAAGTGGAAAAAATACATCTCTGGCATAGTCTTACAAATATCCAGTAGCTTCGATTTCTCCTGGCGATACTCAGAGTAAAGTGTTTTCCCCCACCCATACACCAAGAAAAGATGAGCTTTATAAAGGACAGTGCAAAAGTACAACTTGATGTAGTTCAATTAAGGAAATGCAGAATCATGTTTCAGAGGAACTAAATTTTGTCCACTGTAAGGGGAAAATCTAACTAAATCTGACTACTCTGACTAAAATGTCTAGAACAAAGTCAGTTATTGTGACTGTTTTCTTTATTGATTTCCCAAGCCCAGGCATTCTTTGGGGATATGTTACATCACTAGGGGCAGAAGTTTAGAAATCGTGTGGGACTAGATGTACATAAGGTGTATGATATGAGGTGATGGGACAACAGCCCATGTAAAATCATAGTCATGGGGTTGTTCAGGTTCGAAAAGACCTCTAAGATCATTGAGTCCAACCATCAACCCAGCAACCCATGTCCACCACTAAGCAGTGTTCCCCCATCAGTGGCGCATCTACCTGCCTCTTAAATACGTCCAAGAGTCTTCCAGGGATGGTAACATCACCAGCTCCCTGGGCAGCTTTTTCCAGTGCTTCACAGCCGTTTCAGTCATGAATTTTTTCCTCATGTCCAATCTGAATCTCCTGTGGTTCAGCTTGAGGCCATCTCCTCTCATCCTATCCTGAGTTACCTGGGAGAAGAGACCAACCCCCACCTGGCTACACTCTCCTGTCAGGGAGTTGTAGAGAGTCATAAGGCCCCTCCTGAGCCTCCTTTTCTCCAGACTAAACATCCCCAGCTCTTTCAGCTGCTCCTCACAGAACTTGTTCTCTAAATCCTCACCAGCCTTGTTACCTTTCTCTGGACATGTTCTAGTACATCAACATCTTTCTTGTAATGAGAGTCCCCAAATGAACACATTGTTTGAGCTGCACTATGAAAATATGACTGCAAAGCCTTTTTGATGTGCCATCTCACTTCCAGAGTTGTTATCTTCCTGGGAGGCAATGGAAGGATGCCAGAAGATCTAAGGGCAGGGAGGAAAGAACTTGCCAGTATGCAGTTAGTAAATGAAGGAGAAAAGATATCTTAATAATAATAATAAAATACATGTAAATGTTCTCTTCCAGTTTTCACCTGGCAGCCACAAAAGGGCATGCAGAGTGCCTCAGGATCATGGTGACCCATGGTGCAGATGTGACAGCCCAAGATGGTGCAGGTATGCCTCTCTGAACCTATACAAGTAGCATGATACACTCAATTTGCTTAAGTAGTTATTGATGTGCAGAATGAAAATACAGATTTGACAACTTTGCTTTTCCCCACACACACTGTAGGAAAAGCAGTTGTAATACTTGCAGGTTTGGGCATACTTGCTTTCCTGCACAGAGAATTCAGGATGTAAAGTCGTTAAAAACTTTTGTCCTAATACTATAAATTTCAGCATTTGTAGTGAGCTCCAGATGTAAAATAGTTCCTCGATTCTTTAAATTGTTATTTTTAAGTCAGGAAAAAAAAAAAGAAAATAATAATTTTCCTCCCCCGTCTCTTATTATTACAGGTTGTGTCAAGATCTTCAGTTTTGCTTTCATGTTTATCCAAGCTATTAATCCCATTAACTTTACAGGAGTTGCAGTAAGACATTTCCTCAGGATTATGACACAGTGAAAACAGCTGATACAGGCCAAAACAGAGCTGAGAGCTATTAAGTATGATGTTTCAGTTCTCAAAAGTCCTGTGCTTAATTACTGCTCCACTAAGAGAATGGAGCTGAATTTAAAACTGGCAAACTCTTCTTAATAGATTCAGTTGACACATCTGTGGAATCTGTGCCCAGCATTTTCTCTGGCTAGCTGAGCCACCTGGATGACCTGTCAGCATTCTGTCTCTCCAGTAATTATCTGTAATTGCTGTGCTCATGTTCTGTTTTGCCATATACTGAAGCCTGAAGGCATCTCTGTCATACATGGGGATGATTTGCCTTTATAAGGAGGTGTCTCTGATACTGGAAGAAGCATTCATGCTTTACATAATGATAAGGGAATATATGTACCTGATGCAGACTATAATTCCGAATTCATGCTTCACCTTGCCCTGATGATTTATTGGTCACTTGGGCAGTAAGAGGTTGCCTGCTCTAGAGCGTCAGCCCAGTGCTCTTTAGTGAAATCCTTCTATGTAAAAGTCATGTAATTTGCAATGAGAGTTTCCTGTCACAAGTGTCTTTGCCTTTATTGAGTACTACATCCTGGGCTCTTCTTTTCTTAGTTGCATGGATCATTTCTCCTTTTGCTGTCTTTGTCATCTTCAATTTTTCAGATGCTCTGTAAGATGAAGCTGGAGGAGAGACTTCAGTGTCTCATCATAAATCCATAGTCAATAAATCATGGCATTGCATAGTTAAATATGAATTCAGAGGTGCTAAATAAATTAACTGAAATGCAAACCAATGTAGACCTGTGTTTGATAGGGAATAGGAAATCTGTAAGGTGCAAACTAAAGTCGGCCTGTGTTTGAGTCTTCTAGGTGCACTTCATGGGTGACACAAACTTAATACAGTTGTAGGTGGTGAATTTGGCAGGTTTTGCTCCTGATGTTGGTTACGCATTGCCAAATAGCAAAAATCATGAAGACACTGACAGACATCCGTGTGCAAGGGAGGCTGTGTAGTATTGGAAAATTGTTTTCTAAGAAACAAGACATAATGTACAATCTTGGACTTACTTCTGCCAAGGTGTAGTCTGACACGTTTGTGTCACTCCTTTATATGAATTATGACTTTATGGTTATTCTCTTACTTGCCTGAACAACAGGTAGTAAAGACATTCTGCTTGATGTAGGTTTTTACTTTATTTTCTCTACCCTTACTTTTTATGTGTCATGATAGGAACAAGACAGATAATTCAAGATTTTGCCTTTGTTGTGGAAGGTTTTATTCCTGTGCTTTGGCATGACTGAATAATTAATTTGCTTTGCTTTTGTTCATTTAGGGCATAGTGCTTTACATCTTGCAGCAAAGAACAGCCACCCTGATTGCATTAAAAGATTACTTCAGGTAAAAGAAAAAGCAAATTAATTTTGATTTTTGATATATTCATTTGGTTCCATTAAATGTGAACTCATTTTATGTTCATAATCTGCACCACACGTCTATACTGTTCTATCTCTTTGGCATCAAGAGAGGTGCATCAAGAATTTAAACATAGAGTTTAAGGACCTTTCAGTCACTGTGAATGGATGATAGAAAACAGTGTATCTTCCCTGAGTAGTGTGCAAATACAGTTTTCCATGTCCAGCTGCTCTGACATAGCTTGGTTGGATTTCAAGTAGATTGTAGCTTCAGTTTAACTTCCTGTGTTTTGTCTCTGTGGTTGGATGACTAGGAATTAGATGGATTAAGAGTTACAGGGGAAAAGGTTTTTCACTTCTGGGGGAATCCTGATAATGTTCCACTGGAATGCTTTCTGTCTGTTCACCAAAGAAACGTTTTCAAGTCTAAAGTCAAAGAGAGACAAAAACAAAGTAGTTTAGATCCAAAAACAATATGGAAATAATCAAATCCTCAATGAAATTAGGTAAAGGGCAGTGAGGGGTTAGAAAGGGATTTGAAAGAATGGGGAGAGAAAATAAGAAAAACAAAAGTGAAGATGAACAGAAGAGTCTCATTGTGTTGAAGATGAGTGTTAGTAAGCAAAGACATTGTCCATCTCAGCTCCACTTCAGAAATACAGATAAATTTTCATGGTGGTGATCAGAGAAACAGAACAGATTTTTTTCTGAGTTTGGAGTTATCAATATGTCTCAGATAAAATAATGAATACAGACTGAGAATACAGGTGAAATAATGAGTAACAACCCCACTTGAACACGATGGTGCAGAAGGAGAATGGATCCTATATCCCAGCCTCCAGATTGTTTTTCCCTGATGGCCTCAGGGCTCTCCAGCTATCCTGTGACTGACCTCCGTCAGTGTCTCTGACAGCACAGGGTCCAGTTTCACTGATTCCAATCTCCACACTCTTTGCAAGCTGTGTGCCGTGCTGCTCGGCGGGCGGGAAGGGTTATCCTCAACCTCCACAGCCCGTCCCATGGCCGCGATCCACATCGCCATCAGGCCGTCGCTGCTGGCATCACAGGCAACAGCACCGGCGGCTCGGAGCTCACCGTGTTCAACACCGAGGATCTGCTGCCCTTACACTGCCTACTGCAACCACACACTGCTTTTGTTGATGTTCTTCTAGTTTTATTTTCATATGCAGATTTATAAATCCGTTCAAAAGTGCAAACCTGTTGGTAATATTCTCCAGTAATTCATGTCCTTAGGATGATTTTCTGTGGACCAAAGTGTGTGTGCAAGGAATGTCTAACTGGTGTTGAATTAAACAGGCTGAATAATTATTTTACACATGCAAAATCATGACATTTTTGTTACAGAATGTAACGGTCTATGTGATTCTGTTTTCCTAGATAATCATAGGCATGTTAGAGACAGTGCTGCATGTCAAAAGTTATAATGTTTGTTTTCTAGAAAAGTCATTTTAGGGTCCTGTCCTCTCCTGTAGAATGAGAAGCATTGCAACTTGTGAAGGGTTTAGAGAACCAGTCCTGTGAGGAGCAGCTGAGGGAGCTGGTGGTGTTTGGTCTGGAGAAAAGGAGGTTTAAGGTAGACCATATCACAATGAGAAAAGAGGAAATGGCCTGAAGTTGCACCCAGGGAGCTTTAGGTTGGATATTAGGGGAATTTCTTCACTTGGAGGGATTTACAAGATGTGTAGATGTGAGGCATGTTTTAGTGATGAACTTAGAAGTACTGGGTTAATAGTTGGATAGTACTGGGTTAATAGTTAATAGCTGGATTTGATGATCATGATGATTATTTCCAACCCAAATGAACCTAAGTCTCTATTATACTCTGTTGTGACTAGAACAAAAATCTTCTCTACCAAAATGAGCCTTGATAAGGATTTTGATTATTTTTTCATTACTATTTATTGCTTTGAAGTCTAGATTGATCAGTAGCACCTGATAATTGTAATACAACAAGATATAACTGGACTGCTGATGCTTATTTTTTTAAAGACTAATGAACATTTATTGCATTTGACAGTGAGCCCATGGGAACCTCATGAACTTTAACAAGGCCAAGTGCTGGTGCTGCACCTGGGTTAGGGCAACACCTGGGCTGCATCCAGAGCCCCGTGGGCAGCAGAGGAGAGAGGGGATTCTGCCCCGCTGCTCTGCTCTGGTGAGACCCACCTGGAGCTCTGCATCCAGCTCTGGGGTCCCAGCACGGGAAGGACAGGGAGCTGTTGGAGTGAGCCCAGAGCAGGGCTGTGAAGGTGATCAGTGTGATGCCTACCTAGAACAGAGGCTAGACCTATTGTTAAAGGAATAAAGCAGGTATTTATTAAAAAGGCATTCAAAGGATACACCTTGGGCAGTACAAGAGCCCGGCTGAGGCTACACCCAAGATGGACAATGTGTCACGAGTTTTTACACTTTTATAAGTTTTGGTCCATTTCTATATTGGGGTTAATTGTTCAATTACAGCTTCAGGTTATGAAGTCCCGTCCTCCCAGTTTGCTCTCCTCAATTTGCTGTTGTTTGTACTTTTTGGGCCTGAAGCTGCAACAGTGTCCTTGGTTCTGGGGCTGGAAAAGGATTGTTTTCGCTAACTAAACTGTGGAGAGAACTTGCTAACACTATATGAAGTTCAGAGTTATATACTAATGCAGTACAGAGTATGGAAAATATGAAAGCTAAAACTTCAGGCATCGAGAGGGATGGAGCACCTCTGCTGTGAGGAAAGGCTGAGACTGTGGTATTCAGCCCGGAGAAGAGAAGGCTCCCAGAAGACCTTAGAGCTGCTTTTCAGTATCTAAAGGGGTCACACAAGAAAACCAGAGAGGGAGTTTTTACATGGGTATGTTGTGATAGGACAAGTGGCAACTGAAGGAGAGTAGGTTTAGATTTGGTATTAGGAAGAAATTCTTTATTGTGAAGGTGGTGAGGCACAGATTGACCAGAGAAGTTGTGGATGACCCGTGCTGGAAGTGTTCAAGGCTATGTTGGATGGGTCTCTGAGCAACCTAGTCTCTAGTGGAAGGTGTCCCTGCCCATGGCAGGGAGTTGGAACAAGATGATCTTTAAGGTCTCTTCTAATCCAAACCATGCCATGGTTGTATGAAATAATACAAATTGCCTTAGGATGTAGTTGCTTTAGCTTTTGCTCTAATGTTAAAAAGAAAAAAAAATCTGAGGCAAAGGAGAGATTTTATTTACCTATTTATTTATTACTTTATTTTTTATTTACTGACTTAAATTATTCTGAAATGAAAACATTTTTTAGGGACAGTTCCCTTAATGATGAGGAATTCCTGTGACTTCAGTGTAAGTTGGTATGAAGACACAAAATACCAGATTGGTAGAGAGAGAAGCTGTGCTTTCCTTTAGTGTTCTTCTCTGAAGCAGCACATAAATCTTTTTGCGAAGATGTTAAGCACTCTGTCTGTATAAAACATATGTTTTATTTTCTTTGTATTTCTCTAATTGCTTTTTTTCCTTCTCCATATTGAATTGTGCAGAGTAAATGCCCAGCTGACAGCGCGGACAATTCTGGGAAAACAGCTTTACATTATGCAGGTAATTTCTTTGATGAAAGTTTGTACTGTTTTGTTGTTCTTGATATTCCTAGCTCATCAGCCTAGAATTTTTTTTTTGTACCATACTGAAATGCTGCAGTATTGCAAGTGGAAGTGTGGGACACAAATTTTGAAATTGGGGTTTAATGGACTTTCATGATTGTCTTGTTTTTTTAAATTTTATTTTATTTTATTTTAGCTGCATGTGGGTGTCTTCAGGCAGTTCAACTCTTGTGTGAGCACAAATGTCCCATTAACATCAAAGATTTGGTATGTACCTCTTCTGCTGTGTACTGCACATACATCAAAGCTTTTATCACCCTCATTCCAAGCTATTACCATGCTCCATCTCGGGTGCAGTAGTTCAAAGCAATGCTGTCCTTATCCCTTCTGGGGTTTTTCTGCTGGAGGAAGTTCCTTTTGCAGCTTGCCATTGCAGAGGTGTGGAGGCACTTCACAATCTGATACCGCAGTGGTAGAATTTGCTGATTGTTGGGACATGGGCACAGGTAGCTAGAATAAATTCTTACACATTCAAACCATAATTAAAAGTCTTTCCATTGTCCCCAGGAGGCTTTGGAAAAGGCCCAGTATTGTGGCCAAGGGCTGCAAAATGTTCACAAAGCCCATTCAGAGTATGATAAGCCTGAGGGAAAAAGTATACCTAGCATATTCCAAAGGCTCAGAGACACTACATTCATTGCTGTGAAATGTCTACAAGCGACCAGGTCAGGTTTTGGCAATGATGCAACTGCCTGATAGACAACCTAATGACAAAACAAAGGGGTCTGTAAAGTAGGGGCCAAGCAGGAAGTGATACTCAAACTTGTTTGGTTTTGGCTTTGGTCGGTATCTGGTCTTTCTAGCAAAAACAATATGTCACAGACATCTGATCTAAGATTTCAGCAGATGCATTTTAAAGGCATAAAAAATTTGTTCTGTCTTAAGTTTGTAGTAGTATCTTTAAAATGTCCTGAGCTGCATCATGTCTGGTTATAGAAAAGAGGGAGACCAGCCTCAGAGGTGCATGACAAAATAATAAGCAATGGTCAGAATTTGAGTAGTGGACCTAATTTGGAAATTCCAGTTAGCTACTAGTAAAAAAATAACCTCACCTTGAAGGTAGTCAAACACTGGGACTGGTACCTAGAGCTGTGTCTTTACCTTTGGAGATGCTTACAACATGACTGGACAAGTCTCAGCAATGTGCTGAAACTTGAAGCTTGCCTAGCTTTGGATTGAGAAGAAAGTGGGAGAAACCTCAGATACCTCTAAAGGTGTCTTCCAACTGTGTTATTCTATGACTTCATGAAATGTTGTATTTTTGCTTAGTAATTTAGTTAAAATTACCGTTTTTGTTGTGGAGCTAAAAAAAAGACATTTTGTAGTTTCAAAATAATTGTGTTTTAGCATTGAGCAAAACAGCAAAGGGAGTACAAAAGCAAAAAGCATTCCTTTTCCCTGTGTTTTGCATCATCCCAGGCAGACAAGAAAGGAATTATAGCACACTCAGGTACGTTTATGGTACACAGGAAAAATGTACTAATAGTACCATTTTTGCTATGTAAAGGTAAAATTTGTAGCTGACTTTCAGTGTGGTTTTGTAAGTGGATGGAATACTGTTCATAGTTTCTTTATATGCATTTCTAGGATGGGAACATACCTCTGCTGCTTGCAGTACAAAATGGCCATACAGAAGTCTGCAAATACCTTCTGGATCATGGAGCAGACATCAACACCAGGGATAAAAATGGAAGGTACAGCAGGTTAACATGTTGATTTTTCAGTAAAGCTGGCTGTCACATGAAGATTTCTTCTCAAATCCTTCCCAAAATAGTTGATATTAGCTGAAATACTGCTTTCTGTACTACATAGCATATCCTGATTGCTGAGAAGGCTACAGAATTCTGACTGAAGTGAAAGATGGAGCAGAAACTATGTGATTATAAAACTAATCTGCCTGTAAGATGTGCCTTGGGCTGCTAGAGAAGTATAGCGTATTTTTAAATGATTCCTATACGAACATGATTGATAGCACTTAACCACACATCACTAAGTGTCCCAGTTTGAAATGCTGCTTTCTTCTTGCAATGAGTTAATACCTCCAACTTAAATCCTTAAAACTGCTAGTTGTGAGCAAAATCTGTGGAGGGTTGCTTTTTCTGCCATAAAGCAGCCACAGCAGCAAGAAAAAATGCAGTAAATCTCTGTAGTGGAGATACTGTTGTTTTAGAAGTGCCAGTTAGAGACGTTTCTGCATTATGAGATAGTGCATGTATCAGAAAACTTTTTAAAGCAACATCCTTGTGGTGGAAAATACACTTGTTCTGATGATACTGACAAAGATCAAGAGTCTTAGAAAATTATAGACTGTTTTATAAACAGCTGGTTAAACTGTGGAGGTAAAATAGGATACTGAGAAGACTTGGCACTTACACTTCATAGCCATTTTGATTATTCCGTGTGACACAATGCTGATTCTGTTCTCTGGCGGCACCTGTGAATATAAGACTCAGCCCTAACTTGTTTTTTATCAGTCCAAAGTTCATTAGAGCACTCTTTGTTTCCAGTTGTCTGAAGAAAACCCCTTTGTTTTCTGTCAGTTTTCATGGCCTCATTGGTGCTTTGAACCTGAGGTGCTGCACACTCTGGGGCCTCTGCCTTCCCTCACTCTCCTAGTGTTTAATCAGCAGACAGTGTTAAGACTTGCTGCTTTAATTGGATGAAGGAGTTTCTGTCATAAATAGGACTTCCATTTTTGTATTTTTTTAAGATAGTACTGTGTGTAGAAGCAACAAAACATTGGAACATGGAATATGCTGGTTTACTTCTTGCTTTAATTGTGGTGAGGGAAATTACTACTTCTGCATCTCATGGTCACAGAAGTAGTTCAGATTTTACTGAAACAAGAGGAACCTCTTTGGGAGAAGTGGCATAACCTTTGAAAATGGCATCTCCAGATTCCTATCATGTCCAGACTAAGTGAATTATTCTGGTAATCTAAAACCATCCCTGTGACTCTGGAGGTGTTATCCAAGTTATCACTCACCGCTACTTTTAGCACAGCACTGCAACAGCATCACTTTTCCGAGTGACTCACCCATTAGAGGGAGTATGTTTAATGCATTGGTGAAATTGTTGTTTTAATAGTTAGCAAATATTATCACTGTAGTAACTTTTCAGCATCGTATCTGCACTGAGGAATGTGTTTGGCAGCAAACTTGGCCAACCGATTAAACGTGTTTTCATGCTGTGAAAGGAGAACGATGCCTGAGCAGGAAGGCAGTATTAGAGCATGCTTGAAAGGTGAGGTGTGTTTGTAATTATTCTGTATGTCTCTTGTGACCCCTTCAAATAATTGAGAAAAGCAGATACAGCCTGTTAGGAGAAGACTCCTTCTGTATGCTGTGCTTACTCTAGGAGCTGTCTCTGTGCTACTGCCCTGTGTTGGAAAGGGAATTGTGCTCTCATGAACTTCTTTTTTTCTTTTTTTAGGCTGACAGTAGCACAGGGTTTGAGATCAAACTCATGTCTTGGACTCACTGAAGATCTTTTAGATTTGTTTGTCTTTTTGACTGAAATCTGTCTGTTTTGTCTCAAGCATATGTGAAGGAGAACAGGAATGTAGTAAATGTTTTCATGTCGTACCACCACTGTAATTGGAGTGTAGCAGCAAGGTTTGTTAGTCTGGCTTTATCCTACAGCCATTTCTCTCTATGACTCTCCTCTCAGCCTCAAGAAGACGTTTTTAGAAATGTTTGCAGACGTGTATTTGCAGCTGGAGTGTATAAGGAGGAAGAGCTGGCAGGTGTTTGTAAGGAGAAAAAGCAGTTGCATTTATGTACCAATAAAAATGTTGATGGAATCTTGGACTTCATTGCACAATAACAGTCGCCCTTTTTTTCCCATGAAAAAATTACCTGGTAAAGAGAATGCCCTTGACACTTGCTCTTTGTGTTTTGTTGTTTTTTTGGGTTTTTTTTCTCTTGTTCAGAACTGCTTTGATGATGGCTTGTGAAGCTAGTAGCCTTAACATGGTGGAAGCTTTCCTTAGGAGGGGTGCAGATGTCAGTTTAGTAGATGTCTTTGGACAGAATGCCCTGCATTACGCCAAACTCTCTGAGAATACAGGGATCCAGAATCTCCTGTTGTCAAAGATGTCGCAGGATGTAGGTAGGTATGGGGAGAGAGGCTGACCTGCAGTTTGTCACTTCTTGAACAGGCTGCATGTATGTTTAGCACTGAACAAATGTACTTCAAAGTGTAGCCTGAAATGTTGCAAAAGCCGTTTTCAAGAGTATCTGACTGAGATTTCCCAAAAACTCTTTGCCATAGATGGTAATATTTATAATGGGATAAAGCTGTGAGCAGGCCAAAAAAGGTGTTTTAGAGAAAGACAAATTGATGTAAGCAGCATCATGAAATTTTGCATACAGTTTGGAATGGATTCTCTTTAATACACAGAACCCCTCAGTAGAAGGGTTGGAGAAGGAACTAAAGCATGCAGAGCATTTTATGGTCAAACTACAATGGATTTCTAAAGTGGCAAGCTTAATGCATAAGAATGGTGCAAGACTCTAATAGAATAAGAATTGTCATGATTCTTCAAAATTTTTCTCAAAATGAAACCAGACAGTAGCAGAGAAAGGATGGGATTGAATTGGAATTTGTAAATTGTATTTCTCAGATTTCAGACAGGAATTCAAAAACCAAACCATTTATCTATGGTATGGGAAGTAGAGCAGAGGGGTGGGTTAAGAATAGCAAATAATTCTTCCTTTAATACCTTTCTTTATTCCACTTCTTTTCTGCTCCACAGAGGCAACGTCTCCAACAAGAGTGAAGCAGGTATTTGTCCTTTTGGTATTGAAAATACTCTGACTCTCTAAACTTACAAGATAACAAAGAACAGTAACAGAAGAACTAGTAAATGTCACTGTGAGATGGGTTGCCATGACTACTATGTAGTGTAAAAG
Organism: Trochalopteron elliotii; assembly: GCA_024734555.1. NCBI lineage: Eukaryota > Metazoa > Chordata > Aves > Passeriformes > Leiothrichidae > Trochalopteron > Trochalopteron elliotii. The sequence continues at coordinate 956,124 of JANPWX010019540.1, read as the reverse complement.
GTTTTTCGTTCTTAATTAAGAAATGTGTTTTAGGAACATTACTTTTAGACTTGACTTCTCTGTGTAACAGCAGCCAACACCCTTGGTGAGGGGAGGAAAGGAGGTTTGACTGTGTATCTGCATGTGTGCTGGGATGATTCCTGCTTTCCTCATGTGTAGTGCAGGAGCTTGGCTTTTGGACACCCTGTCTCTTTAAACAGCAGAAAAGAGGATCTAGAAAAATTCTCTTTTTCTAAAATATAAAATTGAAGGTTATTCCTGGTTGCTGGACAGTTCTCTTGTGAGAATCACAGCAGATTTAGGCAATTAAATTAGTTTCTTACATTTTTTATTTAGTGTCATATATATGTTGGAGTGCAAGTAGACCTTGTAGACCTGCTGGTGGCTGGGAAGTAGACAAGGGTGCAATGCATTGGTTCATTTCTTCTCTGAGTGCAGAGGGGGTTTTTTGGGGGGCTCAGGCAGAAGCTGGTGGAGAGGAAAGCTGGTAGCTGTGAAGAATGGCATGATTGGTCTGTGTGTGAATGGAAGTGTTTTAAGGTCACTGGTGCTAAACCTATTGTCAGCTTCTGCTTTTTCACTAAATCTTGTTTGTTTTCACTGAAGCATGGTTTACAAAGGAGCGGATTCTTGTTGTTAGGCATGTTTAGGATCTTTGTGTTAGTAGAGATGTGGTCTTTACATACGGGAAAAAAAACACTGCATGAGCTGCTAAAGTTGATATTAATGTGAGATTTATATATATATATATATATTTATAAAACAACTTGCTCAGACTTTACTAACCAAACTAACAAACCTACCTTTTCTGGCTGGTGAAACTTTCAGCATGATCAAGGCTCTAAATTAAGTTCAGAAAGAAGTGGAACTCCAAAAAAACGCAAAGCCCCACCTCCTCCTATCAGTCCTATTCAGGTAAAGAAAAGACCAATTTTGAGATGCTTTTAGGGGATATAAAGCATTTTGAACATTATTAGAATTATGTGGGCAGGATTTACTCTGTCACTGTTACTTTTATATGCCTGTCTTGCCATGAGTGCTTTTCCTGACGTTAGGATGACAGCACGAAAGCCCATGTTGCTTAGACTAACTAAGCAAAATTGCTTAAAATATAGCATGTTCTAAGATAAAACTGTACAAGTTTTACTGTACAATTGCTTCTTCCAACTTAAGTTGAAGTTGTCCTTTTTGTTGATTTCAGTAAGTAAATAATAAGTTCTTTATATTTTAGTTCTACATATATATTGATACATATGATTAATGTAAGCATGTATGCATATAAAAATAAAATACTTAACTGCATTTTGATACTATACAAGTCTGTTTAATAGTTAGGTTTAATCTTAAACCAGAATGTAACCTGTGTAACAGCTACACTCCTTATGCAATACTGATTCAGAAGGGCAGTAAATAATTAGGTCCGTTCTCTGAAAGTAATCTAGAATTGTGACTTATGTTAGTGCAGGTGAAAGTATTCTTTAATGCATGTGTATGCATATATATATGTGTATGTGTCTGTATATATAGAGAGAGATATAAGCATATGGATATACATTACATATACATATATATATAGGCACGTTTTAGTGAGGTAGCTTATGTGCATGTACATATACATACCTATTTATATAAAATTTTTTACAGGTTAATGATTTGTCCTCTCCACACTCATCAACTTCAACTCCCATGACTGGAAAAGGGCATGCTTTCTTTGCTGATCAAGTGTGCAAGGTATCAGTGTTCCATTCTTATGAGCTTAGGGAAGGAAAGAACAGGATCTGTTTTGCTTGATGTTCTGTTTTGCTGGCTGCAGAGTCTCCTGTGACTTAATTAGCTGAATTTTAGGAACAAAAATTAATCCAAATGTATTTCAATGCAATTCATAAAACAAGTGTCAAGATTACTTTAATGTGTAACAAATGCGTACATATAAATAGTCATGGGTGAGTTAGTGTTTAGGAGTATGGTTATGAAAGTATTTATATTCCAAGAATTCAATTTCTAATACCAGCAAAGTGCATGGAGTGGGCAATGCAAAAAGAGACCGTTTTACCAAAAGATGTCAGTGAAAGGGTTGAGTATGTTTTATCTGATCTTTACCTTGTGTTGCTGAAGATTTTTCTAAATACATGTCAGTATATTGCTATTACTTATCACAGGGTTTGCAGTCTTTCAAACTATTTACAAGATAGTTGCCTGTATTCCATTAATATTTAATGGGTATTGGGCAACGGAATTTGAATGGCTTTAGCACACTTCGAAATACTGGACACATGCTACAATTAAACAAGTCCTCAGAAATAAAAGACATCCACATGGACAGGCTTTATCCAGCAGAATCTATATTGTCTATAGTTCTTTTTGGTGAACTGCTCAGCTTTACATCTGCTTTCTGTGAAAATGTTTTCTTTTGATGTTTTAGCAGGAAGAATTCAGCTCCTTGCACAAGGATAATAAAGACAGACTGAGTGCCAGCACAGGTATACAATTAATCCTTTTCTCATTAGGTGTTTTAGGTAGCATGAAATGCTGAAAACCTCTGTACCTTTCCACTTAGAACATGAGACACACTAAGTATTGAGAATGACGTTTTGTAATTCCACAAGCAGCTCCCCACCAAAACATCCTGCTTCTATTGCATTAATTTAACTCATTCTTGGAGAGTTTGAAGGAACAGTTTGCTTGCTCACTGCATTTAGTGGTCATGGGAACAAACTGTTTAATTTGAAATGTTGGAATAAGTAACTAACTAGCATTTCAGCTTTTTGAAAGCTTTTGAATCTTTTTTTTTTCTCCAAAGGTGTTGATAGCTTATTGGATGTGAGTTCTGAAGCTGACCAACAAGATCTACTTCTGTTAATGCAAGCAAAAATTGCCTCTCTGACATTGCACAATAAGGAGCTGCAGGACAAATTACAGGTAGCATATTTTTGTGCTGTTCTGATGCTCTCTTAATCTCTGCTAGGCAGAACAAAGAGCTGCTTACTGTTTTAAAGAGTTGTACTGTGAAGATCTTTTAACGAGCTTGTTGGTAAGATCATGGGAACACTCTGCCCCAAAGGATTAAATCAGTGTTTTGATCTTCTCACTTTGCCCATAAATTACTGAATAACTTCAGTTATTACGATAACTGCATTCTAAAATATGTTGTTAACAGTTGTGCTAGCAGAATTTTAATTTGCATAGCTTTGATTATTAGGTTATGGAGCTCAGCCCAGATATTCAGAGGAGTTTGACACTTACTGCCTTCTCTCACTATAAATGAAAAATGGGAACAGCTGAGTTTTGAACTTTTCTAGAACTTTCTTCCATGGCTCTTTAATCATCTGCCTCTGTAGAATGTGGAAATACTTCCTTGCTTACTTTATTCTAAAAAATAGAATCATGTACTTGTTTTTTATTGTGCAATTGTTGGTGGGTTTTTTTGGACAGGAAAGAACACCTAAAGAAGGGGATTCAACTGTAGAATCTTATTCAACCCAAACACGGTTTGAGCAAACAGCAGAGAGACAAAATGAGTTCTTGGTGCAGGAGCTGAAGCCTACATTAAATGCCACTCAAATCCCAGAAAAATTGACAAGCCCCAGAGAAGTAAAAATGAAGTACCTCCAGGAAGACTTAAAGGATGTGCAGAAAAAATTAGAGAATTCTGAAGTCAAAAGAAAGCATGTGGAAACTCAAGTCCAGTCTAGAGTCCCAGATATAGATCAGTTAAATAGCCCAGACATTTCAGAAAATGGTTCTGATCTTAATGTGAAGTTCCAAGAAACTCCAAACAGGCATGAGGAAGCTGTGAAAGAGGTTTTGAATGTACAAAGGCAAAAGAAGCCAGGTCTTGTTTCCTCTGAAAGTGAAGAAACCAGTTCTGATCTGAGTATGTTGAAGGTTACATATGGAGAAGTTGAAGCACTTAAGCAAGAATTGAAGAAAGCATTGGAGGAAAGCGAAAGACAAAAAGAAAAAGTGAGAGAGCTACAGAAAAAGTTTGAAGACAGAGAACAGAATGTGGCAGGTAAATTGTCTGTGGAAGAGTGTGAGGAAATGAAGAATTCATATTGTTCAGTTATTGATAACATTAACCAAGAGAAAGCACTGCTGATTGAGAGGTACAAGGAAGGGCAAGAGGAAATTAAAAGGCTACAGGACAAGCTGACAAATCAGATGCAGTTGGAATCTAGTGCTGAAGCTGGAGAAAGGAAAGATGTGATGCACAGAACGATAGATGAGCTCAACAGGCAACTTAGTGAATTGTCTCTGTTGTACAAAGAAGCACAAACAGAGCTTGAAGACTATAGGAAGAAAAAAACTCTAGATGATATAGGTTCAGACTACATTCCTAGAGATGAACATGAGAAACTGATGGAGGTAACAAATTCTTTGAAAAACAAAGCAGAAAATGAGCTATCAGAAATGAAATCTCAGTACACAAAAGTATTAGATGAAGCAGAAGAACTCAAGCAACTGTTAGACACTCAGAAACAAAACTCTTTGCCAATTACTGAACACCGTCAGGTAATCAATGCACTCAGAAATACCATAAAGGAGATGGAAGAAGAAATAAATGAGCTCAAACGACTGATTAGCAACAAAGAAAGTGAATTAAGAAACTTGGAAAAGGCGTTATTGGAAGAAAAAGCTGCAATTAATGAAGCCATGGTACCCAAGGCCACTTATGAAAAGCTCCAGTCCTCACTAGAGGGTGAAGTTAGTTCTTTGTCATCCAAGCTGAAGGATGTAATGCGAGAGAAGGAAAATATATCCTTAGATGCCATGAAACTGAGAAACGAAATTTTGCACTTGAAAGAAGCAAAAGAAGGCATGCATACTCTGCTTGAAGCAAAGGAACGGGAGGTGACTGATCTTCAGGACAAGTACCACCAAGTTCAAGAAGCTCTTATTGAAATGAAAAACTCATCAAAACTAGAAGAAGATAAAGACAAAAAGGTCAGTGGAGGGGTAATGTGAGTTCAGAGTGCAAAGTGTGTTGGCTGGTGCACGGGTGACCTACCAGATGATGTTGGTTCAATTAACTTCTGAGTGCATTTGCCCCTCTGAAATTCCAGGTGTCGAAGGCAAAGGAGTTTTCTGTATGTTTGGCTTGGCAGTTGGTTTCCCTCCCCTGTGGAGATACACATGATCTTTCAACTTACCTCTTTTAAGTTCTGCTTAGGTGGGGTTCACACTATTCAGGCAGCTGAAGTCAAAGAAGTGAGATTTACAAAAGGGAGATATTCCAGAGGAGACGAGAAAACAAAATATCAGGAGGGAGCAAAAACTCACCATTGGGATATTACTACATCATCTCAACCATAGCACGATTTGACTAATTTTCCTCTGCAGCTACCATATCCATCACTACAAATTCCTTTATAAAGAGCTATGCATTTGGGTAGCTGTGAATAGCTGGCCTGTGTTTGGTTCAGCAGCAGAATTTGTAAAGGTGGTAAATGCAGCCCTTCTTGTTAAATGTTGCTGATGTTAAGAACAAGGAGTGCAGTTTGAATAGACTGGACTAGGATGGGGAATAGGGTAGCATTGTAACCCCTTTGTTTACATAACATCTCTGTTTGTCCATAGAGTTTATTTTAAATTTAGTTTTCCTCACTTCTTAAATTTAAGTCACAAATAACTCAAATATAACACACACAGGAATACAGTATGCATAGCATCTTTTAATGAAAACCTGTGTTTTGCCTCCCTAGATCAATGAAATGTCCAAGGAAATTAGCAAATTAAAAGAAGCATTAAACAGCCTTTCTCAGCTCTCCTACTCAACCAGTGCCACAAAAAGACAAAGCCAGCAGCTGGAGGTGTTACAGCAACAAGTGAAGCAGTTGCAAAATCAACTGACTGTAAGTGTGATAATTTGTAAACCTAACATTAGTCCCAGTTCTCCAAAGAAATATGTACTATTCTTCATTCTGCCTTATTTAAAATAGAGTACAGTCAGTGAGTACATGAAAAAGAATCTAAAGAAGTTAAAATCCCAAGGCATCAGGGTCACTGCCTTCAGGGAGGAGCTGAGTTTCAGTTGAGAGTTGATTTGTCAGAGTACTGTTGGTTTTCCTCAATTCTGGTTGTTGATAAGCTTGGGAATAGAGTATGTGCTCATTCTACACCTTTGCAACTCAGCACTTCTTAAAACTGATGATATTACCAGCTCTTTTAATGGGGTAGGAAGAACTACAGCCTTTTCCTGGACGTGCTTCCAGGCAAATTTAGAGTGCCTGGTGAACAACACTGTCTGACCTGGTTTTCAATGCATTATGTAAGACTATGGTTTGAATTTTCCCCAGTCAGAATCTAGTTGGGGAGTTCTCAGTTCAATAGTTCTGAATGCTCTGTGCCTTTCTGCTTAACTGTTTTCTAGGAAACAAAGAAACAACACCAGGAAATTGTCTCAGTTTACAGGATGCATCTTCTCTATGCTGTGCAGGTATGGTTGCATGTTGTGAGTCACTCAGAGTTAGCATTTTAACTGAAGATGTTTCTTCTGCAGTAAGAATGTTGAATGTTTTCACTAAGACATCCCTCCCATAAGGTATGACATTTTAGCAACAAATTTAACACTGCTTCCACTTGGGAAATTGATCTAATTATTATACCTGAAAAATAGTTTGTCAATATTCCTAAAGACTAAAGCTACATTAATTCAGTCATCTTTTTTCTTTCTCTCTTTGTCTAGGGTCAAATGGATGAAGATGTCCAGAAGGTGCTTAAACAAATTTTATCAATGTGTAAAAGCCAATCACAGAAAAAGTAAACAAAAAAGCCAAGGAAAACTCCCTATTTTTATTAATCGTGTTATGGTTGTTTTATCTAGATTTGCCTTAACATAAGATTTCAAATTCGCGATTTGCTGCTTTTGTGTTATTGTGCTGTTTGTGAGGGGGATATATTTGTCTGTCTGTACCACTTCCATGTGCATCTCCATGTGCAGTAGCTAAATACATGCCTGCTTTTCATACCCAAAATGCAAGTATGTTCTTCAGACTTTTTACATAAGCCACTCCACGTCGTGTTTACCCTGTGAGTACTTTTCCAGCTTCCTCCAACAGCAGCAGGTTAACCTGGAGGAAAGCACTGGCGTTGCCTGGGTAAAGGTGAAATTCTCTATGAGGTCTTCTGTACTGATTATAAGCTGCATCTTGTTACTGGGTGTGTTTGATGCTGCAGCACTCAGATTGCTGACATTTTGCCATATGCAGTTTTTGGCAGAGCAGAAGTGAACCTTGCAGCAGTGAGCAGAAGTAGATATTTATGCTAAGCCAGAGCGTTGAACAGCTACACTTCCCAGTGTAATATTAAGATTAACACATTAAAACGTAGCTGCCCCAGTTCATCTGATGCACTGAGTACCCAAACCCATACCATACTTCATAGTTTCCTTAACTACCTGGTAGTGGAATGAAACTATTTCAAAAGGTAAAAGCATTAGTTTATTGAAGTTATGTACAAACAGAACTGTCTCTATAAAACAGCCCTTTATGATAGGTTTAGCTGTCTATGCAAGTGTTGGCCATGAAGCTCAGGAACAAAACCAGGTCATATACTTTTAGACAAAGGATTCTAGTGAACACAGGATGTTTACAGTGAATGTCAATGCCTCATACTTCCTAACCTCACTTTTGTAAAGATCTTCTCTTTGGTATATTTTTACTGGCCCTCTAATGAATTTTTTTGTAACTAAACCATTTTTTCTACATAATATTTGCATTAAGCTTATTAACAAATATTTTTAGGTAATTGTGTCTTAGAGAGTTTCTTTTTATACCCCCAAGTATTCAGTAATAGTGAAGCATAGTGAAGTGTTTTCAGTTTGTAAGAAATTTGTATGGAATAATAGATCTGTCTGTCAGTGTGGTCCAGAGCCACAGTGTGTCAGTGTGGTGAAGTGTAAAATTCAGCTTGCTGTTCAAAAAAAATTTAGAAATTATAGGTAATGAATGAACAGCAAGAGGTGTCAGAAAATTCTGTATGTTGTTTCTGGAGGCTAGGGGCATCAATAAAGCCTTTATCAGCACTTCTACATTTAAAGTCATATAAAAATGCCTGATGTGGAATAGAATGAAACTATGGAAAAATGTTTTAAGCACGCACTGCACTTGAGGGTACAACCATTTTAACAAGCTTGCGGCTTCAATATGGTATTGTGTTCTTTTTATTCTATGGGGATATGTCTCTTAATAGAGAAATCTTTCAGAGCTATATAATCTATGAAGTTTATATAGAGTCATAATATGACAAGAGTCAGCAGTGCCTCAGGCTGACTGGACTCATTGTGCACTTATATCAGATAATTCCTAACTCTGGCAAAGCTAAATGGATTTTAAAAGCAAAAAGAAAAACACCAGCTTTGCATCAGTTAGACCTTGGTGTTACTTTTCTTGAATGGTTTAACTAATGCCGTCTAATTTTGAACAGTATTTTATAGTTAGACAGCTTTGAAAATGCTCCAAAGAAATGTGAAAAAAATTTTTGCTGCATCACTTCAAAAAGAACAAAATTTTAAGCATGCTAATGCTGCAAGTATGAAACTTGATGAACCATTTTGTAGGTTGCCTGATGGATTTAGTCTTCTACTTTGGTTTGGTTTGTATATTTATTACAATTATCTTTGTGGAATATTGGAAATTATATACTACAGCATAACAAGTTTCTTTATATGTAATTTACAAGAAGTTTCCTCATGCAGCAAATAAACTATTTCCAATTTTTTTTCATTTTTGTCTTAATTTTTGTATTTGAGGGAAATCTTACTACACTGTTCTAACAGTACAGATGTGTTCTGTATCTCCTGTTTAAATGAATGCCACAAGAAGTAGGTTCTCCTCCCTGAAATTGCATCTTCATTATTAACTATCTTGATCTGTTGTGTGGAATAAATCCAGTCCAAACCCTCATCTGCAAGTGACTTTTGCAGATGATGCTTTCTATCTCATTGGTAAGTTCATAGCTGTTTCTCACATGGACATTCTGCTGGAGGTAATACAGGTTTCCCATTTGCCACTGGATTTATTCCAGCAAAGTTTAAAATACCTTAGAGCCGTAGCACATATCAGTGATGTCTGTCTTAGTTTGAAAGCCAGATGTCTGCCAGGGAAAGCTGGAGCCTCCCTTGGAATGGAGAATATAAACCCCCTCCCTCCGAATTATTATAATTTTGAAATTAAGGGGTCTCAGGCAAAGGTGTGGGGATAGGAATAACAGTTCTTTACTAGTCTGTATAACAAGGCAAACAAACAACTCTAGCATTAATAATAACAGAACCCGGAACCCAGTAACACTTCCCTGACTGCAGGCGCTTTCCCCTTCGGTGCAGTTCTAGGCACAGCCGGCAGGGGCGCTGGCGGCTCCCGGCGGGCAGGGCGGGTGCGGTGATTCCCCCGCGGCTGCAGGGGGCGCTGCAGGCGGAAATGGCAGCTCGTCCCAGACGGGAAGGGATGGATCGGGAACTCTGGAGCTGTGGCTGAAGACGTGGGAGGTCTGGGCAGGCAGGGGATGCGGGCTACAGAGGAGCCAATACACTCAGAGCAGTGCCGAAGAAGCAGCAGGGGGGCGGGACAACAGCAACCCTGCTCCCAGCACGGCGACTGGCCTCTTTTTTTAGTGAGGCAGGAGATAATAGGTCCCAGTTCAGTGGCTGCTCCAAGCAGCAGAGGCTCACCCCACACCAGAAGAAACAGGACCGAGCTGGACTTCTACAGCAGCAATGAGGTCTTTTCCCAAGCAGCAGCTACACGGAAGGCTCCGATCAAGTGAATGAGTGTTTCCCCTCCCCCGCCGTCTCAAGCACCCAGCCATCAGTGCGTCTTAGCAACACAATGGGAAAAAATTCCACCAGTAACAAGTAAAGAAAAGGAAAGAAAAAAAAAACCCAAAAACTCAACCCCAAACGATGTCCCACAGTTCTTCAAAAGTGGTGGTTCTCTGTCACTTAGCACTTCACACTGAGAACTACAATGCGAATATACTAAGTGTATATGCATATGGATATAGGGATATGTCTGCTTTTAAAACTTAGTTACACAGTCAGCCCTATTGCCTTTTATTATCCCTTCTCAGTTTTATTTGAAAAGCTGTTCTACCAGTGGCTGATTTGCTAGTATCTTCTAACCTGAAGGAATTGCATCTCTTGTGATCACATCCTAGGGCTCTTTAGCCTCTAGTAGCAAATTCCTGTAAGCTGCCCAGCACCGGTTTCCTTTGAAAACAGACACGCTGACATGCAGAGTCTGGACCTGTGGGGTACAACTGCCTAAGCTGCTACTCTGAAACATCCATACCTGCTTCTGGCCTCCTGTATGGTCAGTCATAACAGCATGGGCAGCATTTTTATGGTGAATTCCTTTCCCTTTTTCCACTAAATGTATGAGTACTGGGAATAAACTCCTCTTTTCAAACCCACTCAGTGCACTTTGCACACAACAGATATAATTTGGTCAGAGAGCTTGAGCATACTCGCTCTTTTCATCCACTCTGTGTCTTGTCACAGTGGGAATGGTGACAAATGATGGTAGCAGGCTTCAGATGGAATTTGGGAGGAGACAATATACTATATCTGCATTAAGATCACCTTTTCTTTTACTTCTTTTTTTTTCTTTTTGTCCCTTTTTCTTGCTGTGTAAACTAAGGACAAGTTTCTGTAAGCAGGTGTTGCCCTGGTTATATTTATCATCTGGCTCTCACAGGGCCCTTCTTTTGCCAACCCAAATCGACATGAGAAGATGGTGGAGGGTGAAAACCCAGAAGATTTCAGCAACAATGAGAGGAGAACTTTCTTGCAGTGTGCCATGTGTCCTTGCTGGACAGATCTTTTGGCTGCAGCAGCACATAGTGGTGCAAAACCAACACCTGAGCATAGAGGTCATTATCCTCTGAGATGAGTCTGGGTTCCTGGGCATGTTGCATAGCAGACTTCCTGCTAGAGGTGCAGGTAGAGAGCCAATCTTGCCCCATGCTGGCTGAGTAAGGGGCTCAGGGATGGCAGAATGGGCTGCTTTCCCACCTGTCCTCAGGTCAGCTCTATGGTGGTGTGATGTGCTGCATGTCAGCATAAGACAGCAAAAGCCCAGGGAAGATCACGCTGCTCTGTGCTGCAGCAAAGCACACACAGGGCCCCAGGAGAAGCAGCCAAGAAAGGGCCAGTGGAGAAGCTGGCAAGAAATCCCTTGGCAGATGCCATTTCACTATACAGAGCTGTTAAAGCCCACTTTGTGTTCTGTGAGTTTCCCTGAAAGTAGCTGGCTGGGGGGAAAGAGGCAGGTGGCGTGTAATTTCAGTGTTGGGTGCTTCAGAGCTACATAAATTACTGCTGCAGTACCTATATTGTCTATATTTAGACCACAAATCTCTCTGGAGAGGTCTGGCAGGGTGGAGTACCAGCCTAGAGTGTGCAGGAGAGGAGAGGGTAAGCCAGGAGGCTGGAGAATCACATGGGACATGGGAGGAGAGCTGGCTTACAGCACTAGAACAGGGGTTTTGTGTGCCCTTTGACCATCTGACCTTCCCCAGGGAGGCTCTTGCTTGTGTCAGCCCCACCAAAGCATCCTGGGGCTTTCTTCACACCAATGCCAGCCCTGATCTGAGCAAGAGGCAGACGCAGAAGGCAGAGGCAAAATCTGCTCTTAGATGTGGCAGAGGTCCAAGTGCTGCAGGAAAGAATCGCTGTCTCAGGTGGTGTGGTCAGGCCTGCCAGTGCAGGGCAGGTCCTGCAGCAGAGGACCAAAGCCTCCCGTGGCTTTGGCTGCCTGTGGGGTCAGGGGCTCAGTCTGTGCTCGGGACCCAGGCTGCAGAGCAGCTGTGCCTGTTGAGTAACTGTGTGGAAAAGGTCTGGGGGAGTAAGGTGTGCAGATTTCAGAGTAGCATAGGCAGATGTGATGTACCCCAGCACACGTTTTGCAGGTACAGCTGTAACCCAGCAAATTTTTTCAAGCAAATAGAAATTGGTGCAAGACTTTTAGGATAGTTCAGTGATCTAAAACATCTATTAACTGTAGGTTTGGTCTGCCACAGAGAATACTAAAGGTACTGAATTTAATGTCAAAGCACAGTGCAAGAGTTTGAGTACCTTGAAACCTTCATCTAGAACACCACTTGGTTCTGCAGGCATGGGTCAAGTGTGCATGCTTGTGGATGATCACCAGTTCTCAGCAGAGTATTTCATAGAAGTGAAGTTTCAAATGCTTTTCTTCATCCCTGCCTCCTCCTCTGTTTGGATCCTTCATGATCCTTTTGAACATAAGTATCAGAGACCCTAAGCACTGACTAGAACCATATTTTGTTTTGGTTTTATATCTTGGTTCTTCTCACAGCAGTATCAAATTCATTCTCCTCAACAGTTCTCCTCAACAGTAAAACCCGTCTTAGAATTACAGTGGTAAATTGCAGCTGAATAAACATCAGTGATTTAGTACGTGTCTGTTAATTTGAGGAAGCCTGAGTTAAAATTTTTGTAACTACAGAACAGATCTACCAGCCAAGTCTGATGCTGGCAAGAAAGTTATGTGCTTTGCCCAACACCTGTTAGATTCCCCAGGCTTTGGTACTGTGTGACAAAAAGTCTTCTAGGAGAAATGACAGCCTGTGTCACATCAGACACTGGTGGCATTCTGCATGGACTGTCACTAACATATGGCTTCTCTGATGACCGCTTTTTGCCTTTGCACAAGCAGCAGAGGTTTGTGCTCTTAGCCTTGCTGATGCCAGTCCCCAGTCCTGCGGGTGGCTTCAGGAGGGTCTGTTTTGTGGTACCACCCGTAGTTCCTGGGGTATTTTATGGCAGTGCATTTGTAGGTATTTACAAATCTTTGGCTGCCCTGACAGACTCTTAATTGATGAGTTTAACACAGGTATTTCTGCAATCATTGGGCTTTCAGTCTATTATTTTAAAAGCCTGCTTGCATGCTGATCTGTCCAGATTCACAATGTTGGCCCTCTTTGTGCATTTTCCAACAGCCTGAAATGCTCAGACAGTTGGTAATGGGGCCTCCTACCAGCAGCTGGAGATTGGAAACAGGCACATCTCAGTGACATCATCCCCTGCAAGGAGCTCAGGGCTGGAGTCTGTCTCCCCCTGTCCCCACAGGTGGCTGTCTGCTCCTGCCTGCCTGGCTGGGCCCTGCACGCTCACGGTGTGCTGGTGTTAACCTTGCCCGGGGGTGGGGATGCTGCAGCTGGTAGCCTGCACCCAGTGACCCTCAGAAGACTGGGATTGCCTGCATCAAAACACCAGTGCCTGTATGGCAATCTGTTGCTCTGCTGTAGTCACTTTTCCCTTCAGGATTAGCCAAAATGCTCCTTAATGATGCCTGGGCTCGGGCCCGCTGCACTCTTCTTGCACTCCCTGTGGTAGAGCAGCAACAGTCCCCACCTGCTGCACATTCAGAAGCTCTGTCCAAAAATGTTTGGATGCATTTGCTTCTCTGTAAACACTCTACTGCCCACCAGGAGTCATCCCCCAAAGAATGGGAAGCAACATGGGTGCTGGATTAAACTGCATTTTCCAGACAAAAAGAAAAAAAAACTCAAAACATTCCTGAGATAAACCTGGGATTCCTTTCCCTCAGAGCATCCTCTCTCGCAGCTGGAAAACTCTGGGGAGTGACAACTCAAAGAACAAAGGTCTGCACTGCCCCATTCCTAGAAATTGGTTGTCTGGATTCTTGCTGCTCAAGTGCAGCTCCCAAAAAACCAGTGCTGTGTTCAGCAATTGGTGGGGCCACAGCTGGCTGTGAGCACAGCTGGACAGATGTTGCAGAGCCGGTGCACACGTAGCTGTGCAAATATTTCAGAGCCAGGAGGAGACGCTTGCAGGAGGGTCCCCGTGGGGAGGGCAGGTGCTCCCTGGTTGTGCTGCCTCTGCCTCGTCCCCTGTGCGTGTGTGCGGAGGTCTGGGAGTGGGTGGTGGGAGCCGGTCTGTCCCGAAGAAGCCCTCCACTGCCTGAGGGTGGCTGTGTGGTTTTCGCAGTGTCTCTAAAATTCCTGCCCTTGCTGCCACGTGAAGAATTTGTGTCTACTCCACCGTCTGACAACTGGCGAGGGGCAGGCTGACAGTTTCCTCTTGTTATAAATGATTAGTAGACAACTTGATGTCAATTATTTTGTTTTGCCATTTCCAAATCAATTTGAATCAGCCACAATAAAAGCATGCAACATCAATCAAAGTTGGGTGAATGCGGGAACAGCCTCAACGGAGCTGAACCACCTTGTCCACAAACACTGGGTTTCAGAGTACAGATTTTATACAGTTTTTCTGCCCTGAGGTGAGTTCATTGTGAGCCTTTGTCCAGTGTGCATATTCATGTACTTTTTTGTTTCGCTGTTTGGTTTTGAAAGATTTTCCTGGCAGGGTCGAGGTTCTGAACTGGATTCCTGGAACTAGGTATTGGGATGTTGATCTGTTCAATCTCCGGGTTCCCTCCACCTAGATCCGTATCAGGCGCACTGATCTTCTGAGAAGTGCTGGATCCACCGAAGTGCTGGGTCCACCCATGATGAACGAGCCATCTCCTGCTCAGCCCTGTCCTTTCTGTTGTAAATCTTGGTTTCGCCCTGTTATTGTTTGAGAACTTTTACAGTTGCAAATATCCCTCAGTAGTCGGTAGTCGATAGTCGGAGACGCCTTTTGCAATTTTTGGAAATCAGAACTTGCAGCACAATTTTAGGTTATAACATACAACATACTTGATACACGAATTTATTTAGAACATATATCACACTCTGCAGATGCTTTGGCCGGTGGGTGTCTGGCACTGTGTTCCCTTACAATAGCTGCATAATTAAGGCCGACCAGGATCACTCAGGCTGGGTTTCAGCATGGAGGAAGAGGAGGCCATGCAGCTCTGCACAGCTCTGTGCAGCCCATGCCTCTCTGACAACTTTACTGGGAGCCTTGGTCAGCTCTGGAGAGTGACTACTCTCAGTCGCAGCCTGGATGGATATACCCGAGCTCCTCCGGAATCTGTTCCATGCCACTATTTAGTTTATTAGAAGAGTAAATGTGTTTGACCAGCTTGTTGTCCAGAAAAAATCGGATTCGTTTCCCGGTGTGCAACAAGCAACTAATTACACACTCAAGAGAAACATTGATTATTTATTCCAGTTGCACAAGCCTGGGTGCTCAGTGGACTTCACAAATCAGCTCGTGCTGATGCCTCCGAGGAGGGACCCCCAGAAAAGGAACCCTGGGGAACTTTACACCCTCACTGTCTACCCAGGTGAAAGCGTAGCTCTCTCTCTCCAGTCGGCTCCTGCCACCCTCTCTTTGTCAATTCACCTTGTTGGCATCACTTGTCTTCATCTCTTTTGTTATCCAAAATGTCTGCAATTGCTGGCCTCAGCTGTGTCTCCCAGAGTCCATTCACGCTGGCTGGTTTCACCCCGTTGTGCCCTTTGTTAATCACAGGCAGTTCACGGCCTCTTGTCTCCCTCTGGGCTCCCACCCAGAGCTCAACCTGCATCTCTAATTCAGCTTGCAAACACAGCTGCCTGCAGCAGATGTATCCCTGAACATTAGCAAACACATTCATTAATGTTCATGGGCTACAAGCGACATAGTTCTGTTATAAATTAGTATTCTATCTTCTATCGGTTAATGATTCTCTCAGTTCTTATGCTACTTAATCTGCACTTAATCTGAATGTCAATCTTCATCTTCTTTTGACACGGTGGGCCATGAATCAGTCTGTCATTATTTCCCCCTGCTGGAATTCTTTTTACCCTGTCGGAGTCAGTTTCAGCACAGTTGCTGAGTTGGCTTTATTAGTTTCTTCCTTATCTTTTGAGTTCTGCCATATGTCCTTGTGGCCTTTAAGTTCTGCATTCTTTGTGTCTACCTACTATCTATAGTACATCCTTCTTCCCTAGCTTTGTTAACCTCCCCCTAGGTATGAGTCACTGAAGCTTAACAAGGCAATTCTGCCAACAAGAAATTTATCTTCCCAATACCTGGACGTAACTTGGGACTTGTTAGCTGCTGTTTCATGGATTAAGTTTCCTTTCTGGTTGATTAGGGGTGCAAGTGGCTAATTGGGTGGAGTTTTTCCACGCCTCCCTTATGTTGCAAACCCATTACTGCACTCCACTAGCATTTATGGGGTAAAATCCAAACATATGTTCAGACATTTCTTATCTCAGAACTCCAGCTTTCTGCTCACTTGCTATTTTTTGGTCTACTCCATGGCCGGATCTGAACTGGAAGGGGTAGGAGGCTGCTCAGTTTCCCATTGAGAGTTTTAATCCACACATAGACACAGCCCCCCACTCACTAGCCCACCTCAAACGCTGATGTGGCGGGGGTGAAAGTGGGATTGAAATTCCCATTGTCTCTCTGCTTAGATTTTCAACAGTATTACAAAAAGGAAGCTTCTTCTGGGCAGTGCAGCTCTTTCTAGACTCCCTTGGATGCATTTCTCCAGAATACTTACACAGATTGACATTCACAGTCGTGGTGGACATTCAAGCCCACTCCTCACTTCTGTGAGAATCCATTACTCCGCAGCAACCAGAGCTGTGTGGGGCACCCGACTGCATCTCCCTCAACACCCTCTGCCTGGAAGAGCCCTTGCAATTAGCTGTAGCAATGCTAATACACTGCTCTGTTGTACTTAGACCCGGCTAAGGGCAGATGCAGAGTAGAAAGAGGCTGAACGCACCTGTTATCTCCTCCATTTATATCTAAGCAGTCTTGGCCCCCTCAAAGAGAGATTCACATAAAAATGAGTTTGTGTCTCAACAAGGCATCAAGCGACTATTCTGTAATAGCATTTCAAAAATAATTCTGCATTTGCCCAGTTTAATGTTAGTGTTCTTTAATGTTACTGTTAGCAAAAGCAATGCTTTGTGCTATTACACAGTTTCTACATATTTACTTTGGCAAGTCCCACCTGCTGGATCCTTCAAGCTGGTACAAAATGAGGTTAAAAACAGACACCTACACGAAACAGCATATGGCTTATCTCAGCTTTTCCAGCTGCTCCACTAACCTCACTAAAGACTCACCTAGTCAAGCATACAAGAATACTGTTTCCTTGTAAGTCCATGTGTAAATAAATAATAAACAACTAAACTAAATAAAGACTAAACAACCGATTCTTTCAAACCACTAACTTTGAAACAGAGGTATAGAACTGAGTTCCCCCTGGGAGATTTTGTGCTTTACAGATGCAAATCATTGTAGAAAGCCAAGGAGATAAAAAAAATTCAGCATGTTGGGAGATAGGAGATAAACAGTAGCACCAGCACTGTTGTGTTCAGTTACATAAAGACTGTCAGGACCAGGAGCCAAAAGCATTGTTTTGACTTCTGGAATCTTCAAAGGGATCCAAGGCCTATCAGCAGTAGTTTTCTGGTAGAATCAAAGAAGTGCCTTCTTGAATACCTGAGGTCAGCTCCTACTCTGAAAATCGCAAATCAAACTAATTGGAGGGGAAAATCTCTTGCCAGTTTTGTGGCCTCTGGATGTGGGATGCCCACAGGCCCCAGTGCTGCCATCAGAGCTGCCAAGGCAGCACCTCCCACACCTGAACCCTGGTGGAAGGCACTGGTTACAGCTCCCACCCCAGGAACTGGTTTACTTTATCTGACAAGTAATTCTGATGTTAGGAAAATTAATCCACAAACGCCAGAGGTTTACGTCCAAAAAGAAGTAACACAATACATCTGTAGGCAATTATATAAAAATTCAAATGTTAAGCCACAATTCCTGAACACAATACAAGAAACTTGGTTATTCCAAAATAAATCACACCAAGAAAGTGGTGTGTTCTACTTCATTTTTATCCTGCCCTCCAGGGATTATGTAGATCATCCTTGATACTTAGTAGTCAGGGACAACATCAATAATTCCCAATGAAACCATAACTTTTTTTTCATTGAAGAAATTGACACAGTAAGCCAGAAGGAAGTTCATTTATACTTGTCCTGGGTATACTTCAGGTTTGGAAAAAGACCCCAGTGCATAAGAGTAATTTAGAATATGAGGCGTCTTTGTCAGCCTTGTGGTTCAAAAATTTGTAATTGTTTATAAATTTCAAACAATTAACTTTATTGTAAACTTTATTGCAATAAATGGATGATTTGCACAAAAAACAACAAAAGTGAACTGTTAACACTGTGCATTCCAAAAGTATACTCTTGCTGGCATAAGCAAGAGCTGAAAAATGATCCACAAAAGCATTTTAAAGTTAAAATAAACCCAAAGGGTTCTGTTGAATTGTGGAGCAATCAACTTGGTAACATATGAACACACTGTTTTTCACAGAAAACAAAGCAAGACCTCATTTGACGGACAACAAAACTTGACCAGAATCTAAAGCTGTAGAAATCACCTGCAGATTGCTGACTCTTTGATCACATCCCACAGCAGAGAAGCAGGGAGGGCTCAGTCTCAGGGTGTGATGTGCAGATTCTGCATCCAGTGCAGTGCCTGGCTGTTCCCAGGTACTTCCCGTTCTCAGCAGGTTGGGTGGTGTGAAAGGACAAGTGGGCTTTTGACCTGAACACAACCCATCTGCTGTTCTAGAGGTGTGACACTGCAGAAAACTGCCCAGGAACCATACTCTCTTTTCAGGGAGCACGAGGTCAGTCCCATTTTTAGCAGTGATTTGAATACACTGATCCATGGGGCTCAGGCAGATATTCCCCTGCTGCAATGTGGGAGCATCACCTGCTGCTGAAAAAGGCTACTGAGAAGGCAAACGAATCTCCTAAATAATTTTCAATATGGAACTTTTCTCTCTTACGATTCTTAACACCACCAGCAGAGAGCAGCAGAGTAGGAGCAGGGACGTGAATATCCGCAGCAGTTCAGCTCCAGCATTCTTGCAGATGTGTAATAAACCACTGATCCAAAACAGTGATGTTGCCCCAACAGTTATGAGTAATGAGTAAGTAAATCCTGGGTTCTATATCAATTTACCAATTCAACATCAGTTTGCAGACAAAATGGTAAATTGGCGTCAGACAGAATTCCAAGGAATTGAGTTATATTAAGAATTAATCAAGATGAGGCAAAGCCTAGTGGCTTCACTGACAAAACATGTCAGCATTTGCCAGCAAGAAACCACCTGCTGCTATTAAGAGATCAGTTTGAAAATGTTGTTCTCTTTCAAGACAAATTTGGTTTTAAGTCACTGAAAGTTAACTGGCTAATATACAACTAGTATTCAGATTTTCCCTTGTGTAATTGCTAACTAGAAGCCAAAGACAAAAAACATAACACAAAAATTTTTGGAGAATGTTGTAAAAAGCATCAATGTGTTACACAAACAGTACTTTAACATCTGTGCTGGAAGCAGTGTCTATAGAACATCAACTCCCCTTTCTGCTTTTTCAGCTTCAATTTGAGTCAAGGATAAGAAATGTGGAAGAAAATTAAAGTCTTCAGCTTTCTTATTCCAGAGATAAAAAATAAAGACAATATTAACTCTATCAAACATTACAGCTTTCATTTAGTTTTGTAAAAAAATACAATATTTTATATAACCAAAAATATATTACAGATGCCAGCACACACACCTACAGTTCTGCTTCAGTGATGTTCTCATCAGGGCAACAATAGTATTCCACGAAACAGATCTGTCCATCTTCATTCCTAATCATATACTGCAGTGAAAGAAATCCTTGAGCATCTGTTCGAATGGACACTTTACAAGACAAAGCCAGTGCCTTTGTGGATGGCTTAAGCAAAGAAATCTTGTACCTGCAGATTAAAAAGCAGTAATATGAAAAAAATGCATTGTGCAAAGTGGAGCTGAAATATTAGTCATGAATAAAGACCCAGAATAAACAAAAAACAATTAGGAACACACTTACTTGGTCTTTACCTGGTAACAACATTAAACTGTCATTGTCAGCACTTAGCTTTTGATTACAGACACAGACTTTTATTAGATGAGGAGTATTTTTGCCCCCCATACTAACAAAATAAATGTTACAGTAATGCAGAAAGAGTTTTTAAAATTCCCATCAAGAACGCACAATCTGGCATAGAGGGTATCAGTCACAGACTTTCTAACCTGTTTGTCTGGGTCTGGTTACAGTGGAATGCTTCCATCAAATCGGAGTCCCTAGGGTAGTCTAGATGTGCACTTCCAGCATTTCCAAAAGTGGATAACCTGGAAGACAAAAAGCACTGTCTCAAAATACCTGATGAGAGCTCTGTAACAACTCATCAAAATGAGTACACATCTCAATGAGTGTTTCACAAAACACTGCTGCTTGTTTCACTTTATTTAATCAAAAATGCTGAACTGTCCACCCCAGCGTAACATTTACCAGGTTGTTAAAATACTCACTACTATGTTAATTAGAGTACATATTGTGATTTGCTATACTCATTACAATTCTCCCTGAAATGAACCAGTATTCTAACCAGTTACCCCTCCCCACTGTGAAAACTTTCAGGCCTCACCAAAGGAAGCCATGCACAAACATTTGAGTTGAAAGCCATTTCTGGTACCTGAAGTAGGGTTTATCTGGAGACATGGTAATCTGCAGAACTTCACTGGTCATATCCAGTTCAGCAAATGCTTCTCGTAGTCCCTCTGACTGCAGGATAATTTTATTAACAACCTTTGTACTGCAGAAATCAAAATCTAACAACTCATCAGGTTCTTGAGTGTTGATTTTGCACACTGTTACTACTCCTCCTTCTTCCAAGAACAGCATCAAGGGATATCCATAACCTTGATAACACATTCTAAGGGCCGTTGATGTTCCTGAAAAAGAGAATGAAAAAAAATATAAATTCCGCAGAGACCATAGCTAGGATGTTTGACCACTTTGGAAAACTCACATTTTTCTGGGACAAGGGGGACAAATCAATTTGATTCACCTTGTTTCGTCCAGCCTTCAGTATGTTACTGAAGCATACTTAGTGCTGCCTCCTAGACACCCTCTGAAATGCTAATGGTTTTGCAATAAAATTAAATAACATGTATGTAGACAACTCAAATCCAAATAATTTCACCCACCAGACAGGAAACACCAGCTGTGACAGTGAAGACATGCCACAAATAGTTTAGAGGAACTGGAAAATCCTCATGGTCCTGTGGCTCTCTCTGGATCACACAATCTTTCCTTACCACTCTTGTTACTTGTGCAAACTGAAGTTAATGCAGCTGAGCTTGTACTGGAGTCACACCCTCCTGTTGCAGGTTATCACCACCTGAACCTCTGTTTTCCCAAAATCACAGTGCTCTTTAGTACACTCAGTTTAGATCTTTAGGTCAGCCACAACCAAAACTATAGAGAAATTAGGAGTTTAACTCAGAGCTGCAAGGGTGGAACTGCCCAGAAAGCTGTCATAGTATATCACTCCACTCCACCTGAGTACACATCCTGCAGTGCCCACACAGCCTTTCGTGGATTCATGGAAAATGTACCATACCTGGCAAGGAGCTGGTTCCAAAAATGGTAAGGCAGTCCAGAAGAACAGACAAACTGATCCGGAACATCACTGATTCCTCCTGAACAGAAAATTCCTGAAAAATTTCTGCCTGTAAGTTAAAGCAAAGAGATTAAAAGCTGGGAGTTTCTGCAATTATTTTACAGTTTAAACTTCAGTGTTTCCCATTCAGAAATCAGTGCAACACAAAGCAATTTCTACATGCAACACAGCATTGATTATAGAAACATGGGTCTTCATCCTCAAAACTAGGAAAACACCATCAGACAACACTTGAAACAAGACAGGATGGCATAAACATGAAATCCCAAACACTTGCCTTTTATGGTTTAAGTACAAGCCACAAACGTTAAAGCCTAGAGCTGCTTACTTCTGGAGCTGGAAACATTCATGGAACTGTACAATGTGACACCCTTCTCCAGTAACAATACTTACATTTTTTATGCTTAGAGCATGAATAAACATTCCAAATATGAGACGGATGTAAGAATAGAACAGAACAGTGACTTTTCACCACTCTGAAATGTGTGCTGAATCCTGCCTTTGACTAGCCTGATGAGAGTAAACAGCTCCATGCTGTCCAGTTTGTCACAGGCACTCACTGCTTTGTGGCACCTACAAGAACAGAGTATCTCAAAAATAAAGCAGGGTGGCATGAGCTGCTTTTGGAAAAGTGATTTCATATTTTCCTGGCAGCCCAGAGGGAAAACCCTGTCGTGGGGTGACAGGTTTGAGCACAGCACAGCCATCTTCAATCAAGTGTCTGTGAAACTGTACTCTTTCACAGTTGACATAAATCCAACCTTTTGGCTTTGGGATGAGCTATAAAAATACTTAAAGAGGGATATTATGAGCGCTTACTTGTACAACTAAGCACAGCAAGGCCAGAAGCAGCCATGAGTTTAGCAGGCACCAATACATTAGATGAGGGAACAAACCCACTATGCTGTCAGGTGTGCAGGGTTGTATTGGGTGCAGAATTTGGAATTCCAGCAGCATGAACACCCATAAACAAGGGCAGCCTAACCATGGACCTTCCTCCACATCAGCTCAGGCACCCCTGCCTTGGTTCCAGCAGTCTCCCCTTCTCTGCACGTGAGTACATGGAATGGTTAGGATTGGAAGGGACCTCTGGAGATCATCCAGTCCAACCCCTCTGCCAAGGCAGGGTCACCTCGAGCAGGTAACACAGGATCACATCCAGGCAGGGTTTGAATGTCTCCAGAGAGGGAAACTCCACGACCTCCCTGGCATTCTGTTCCGGGGCTCTGCCACCCTTAGTGTAAAAAAGTTCTTCCTCATGTTAAGGTAGAACTTCGGTGTTTTACTCTCCTTCCTGTCACTGGTCACTACAGAAAGGAGTCTGGCCCCACGTATCTCATTTGTGAGATATTTATATGCATTAATGAGCCTCTCTCAGTCCGCTCTTCTCCAGACTAAACAGGCCCAGCTCCCGCAGGCTCTCCTCACAACAGAGATGCTCCGGTCCTTTAATCGTCTTTGTGGCCTCCGCTGGACCCTCTCCAGTGGCTCCCTGTCCTCCCGGTGCTGTGACAGCGGCGGTGACCGGGGCCTGTCCAGGGTCCGTAGCAGCTGTGATCCCCCCTCGCCGATGTCCCCGTACCTGGATGAAGGCGTTTGCCTGGATGCACTTGGCATCCTCCACCGTCACACGCAGCCCGCTGGCCGTGGCCAGGCAGGTGGCGTAGTCCTGGAAGTGCACAGCCCGCAGCAGGCTGGACAGGTGCCGGGCATTGTCCAGGCTGGCGGACAGCGCGTAGCGCTCGCCGCTGGCAGGCGGCTGCGCCGAGAATGGCATCGCCGGACAGCGGGAGCGCCGCGGCACCGGGAAGGCAGCGGGCGGGAACGCAGGAAATGCAGCACATCCAAGGAAAGCGCGCACGGCCAATGTGAGCGCCGGAAGTGAGATCACGGCCCCACCGGCAGAGGAAATGCGAGCACAGGAACCGCGTGCCAATGAGTTGGATGTATAGCGAGCACCGCGTGGGCTGGGGATAGATGGCGGCCAAGAGAAAGCGTGGAGCGCTGGCCGCGGGGAAACCGAAGCGCGCCAGGAGCGCCCCGAGCGCGGGCGAGGCGGTGCCGGAGGAGCGCAGCGTCCCGCCGCAGGAATACAGCATCCCGCCGCCCGTGTCCCAGGTACCGCCGCCCGGCCTCCCCGCCGCGCCGGGGCTCGGGCTGTCTGAGGGAACACGGCTGATAAGCCAGGACGGAGAGATTTATTCGTAATCTTTTATAATATTTACAAGTAGAAGTAAACGTGGCGGTGCGTTGTTTCCGTGAGAACACGCGAAAAGTGCTCTCCTGGTCGATGTCGATATGTTACCTCAGCCTCAGAAATATCTGGAAGACTTTTGTATACTGAATATTGTATACAGAAGGCTGTATGGAAATTGTGCCTGTTCCATTTAGGAATCCTACGGAGAAGGTTTCGGCAATTGTTTGCTTATAAGAAAAACGTAAAGTACTATGTGTAAACACAAAGATTTTGCAATATGCTTATCGACAGGAAAGGATTGTGCCCTGGGGCTGTCCCCGAGCCCATTTTTCAGGAAAATAAGCGATGCACGTGGCTTTTTGATACTTCGGTGGAAGTGAAAGGCTGTGTCTGGGAGTATACTGTGTATCAGGTTGAGAACAGTTCCTCCTGTAAAAGCAGTGCCGCCCTATTCTCTTGGGAAGTGTCCACTCTTGCTGAGAGGGTCTTGTCTGGGCAGGCAGATGAAAATGAAGGTTCTTGATGTGTCTTTCTATATCTACTATCCAAACTTTAATTTTGCTGCATTGTAACAGTATTAAGACTAGAAGCTTCTCACGTAACTGTTGTGGTTTTTTTCCTAGGGCAAATGGAAAAACAAGGAGCGAGTGCTGATATTCTCCTCTCGTGGAATTAATTTCAGAACAAGACACCTAATGCAGGACTTAAGGACATTGATGCCTCACTCTAAAGCAGGTGGGGGTTGAACATCACTCCTAACTTATATTTTGAGAATACTTTTAAGCCAAGAGCTCCTAACAACCTGTTCTTTTATTTTTTTTAAATGTGGTACGGAAGAGTTTTGATGAAACTTGTATCTTAAACAAACACCTTTTGAGCCAACACGTACAGCAACTGTATCATAATATTTTCAGGGAAGTGAATCCTATGGCATCAGTCTAGAACCTGCACAGTTAGTTTTGTTCTACATTGATTTATTCCATAACATGACAGAAACAGTTTGATAATTACCATTTCATTTATAAACTAGTAAAATTTTTGCAAAAGACTTGACTGTTAAAAAAATCTCTTCTATTAAATTGGTTTTTCATCCTTGCAAATGTTGTTTTTGCCTTCCAGATACTAAAATGGACCGTAAAGACCAGTTATTTGTAATCAATGAGGTAATTCAGGATTGATTTGATTTGATTTGATTTGATTTGATTTGATTTGATTTTCTATGGAAATTCAGTGTGCAAGGGAAAGTGGCAACCAAGTTCAAAGTGTAACTTCATGGGTGAAAATTACTGATATCCAAAAAGTGGTCATGTTTAAACAGAAAGCTGACTTTTGATTAATAAAACCAGAATGAAACTTTTAATTAGATACAGATTTTTGTCAGAAGAACTATAGCATAATGTGCTTTTCTGTGTAGGTGAGAGATGTAGTACAGCTTATACTTGAACAATGCAGGACACAAATATGCAGCCAGCCCAAATGTAGTAGGACACTGATAGTTCTGAACCTAGAACCTAATGTCTCAGGTCCTGCTCTTGTGCTTGTATCCTGGAGAGCTTATCACGTTGTTTGTAGCTTCAATGAAGTTATTACTCCTTGTAGTAAGTATGTGAGATGTAAAAAAAAAAAACAAAAAACCTTCCAAAACACCAAGAAAACCCAAAAACCAAATACCAACCAAAATTTGGGTATCAGTAGATGTCATTTAATAAGACAAGATCTTTGCTTTTGAACTTGCATTTTGGAGAGGGTAAAATACTAGAGGAGTGTGGAAAGTTTTCAAAAATGTTTTTAGCAAATTTATAAGCAGCTAATTTGATGTGTCTTGTGTAGGTGTGTGAAATGAAAAACTGCAATAAGTGCATCTTTTTTGAAGCCAAAAAGAAACAGGATCTCTACATGTGGTAAGGAATGTTTTGTTACATTTCTGTTTATAGCTACAGATGCTTCAGTTCTAGCTGATATTTTCTTCTGTAATTGTGAAAATGCATGAAGTAGTGCTGCTTAGTTAAATTTGTTGTAATATTGCACTTCCCTGGGTAGTGCAAATTTACAATGCATGGCAAGCTTTTGGAGACTGTTTGCAGAAGCATTTTACAAAATTATTTAGAAAACAAGTGTTTATGAGCATGTTAAAGGAGCTCAGTATGGCTGTAAAAGTGACAGAAATGCAAGAATAACTGGTTGGGGTATAGTGTGGAAATACAGCATGTCTTCTGGTTGCTGTTAACATTTTTCTTGCTTCCCCACCACCTGTCCTCTGCAGGCTTTCAAACACACCACAGGGACCATCTGCTAAATTCTTGGTGCAAAATGGTAAGCTGGTGGACATTACTGTGTTTGCATTCTTGCTATTTTGTTTGAAAAGTTTTCTGTAAGTAATAACATTTTTGGGTTTTTTTAATCACTGTAGTTCACACACTGGCTGAATTGAAGATGACAGGAAATTGCTTAAGGGGTTCAAGACCCCTTTTGTCTTTTGATCCAGTAAGTATAGATTTGATTTCCTTTGGGTATGTTTTTATTCTTTTTGCATGACTATTGCATTTTGCCTTGTATGTAAAATAACGTTTTTATTTTTTGTAGATATTTGACCAGGAGCCACACTATACCCTGCTAAAAGAATTGTTTATTCAGGTCAGTCTGTAGTTCTACTGCCTAGTGTTTCTTCACTGGAGATGTTTTTTGGCAACATATTTAAAAATTGCAAGTGTTTTTTTCAAGTAGCAGTTTTACACTTTTGAACTTTGAAAAGATCACAAAGGATCAGGATCATATTCATAGCATGACTCAGACACTTCTTACGTTTTGGATTATGAAATGTAACCTGGGTTTGAGATCTAGTAAATTGAAAGGAGTTTAAAATGAGCCATTTTTCTTTGACCTGTTAAATTGCAGATGTTCAGAAACACTGCCTTTTATTACAGATATTTAGTACACCACAATACCACCCCAAAAGCCAGCCTTTTGTCGATCATGTTTTCACCTTCAGCATCACTGATGAAAGGATCTGGTTTCGCAATTACCAGGTGAGTGGTCTCCCTTAGCTCTTCAGAAGGAGGTCAGTGGAGTAATTTAATATCAAATCCAATAAGATAAGAATCATCGTTGTTGTTACCAGGATATGCCAACCCCCAGTGCTTGCAGATTCCATGTCCTGAAATTACTTACCTTCTCCATTATCTCTGGAGAGATCTGGTTCACTGAACTTGCATTTGAGCTGTGATTCTGTGAGGGATGTCTTGGTAGCAGGACATACTACCCAAGGCCTAAACTGTGCCTTGACCTAAATTGCAACTTTGACCCAAAGTGATCTAGAGTTTACTTTCTCTAGGAGGAATTCAAAAATAACAAGTACTCCAAAAGCTTGCTTAAATTTCAAAGAATGGCTTTTTATGTACACCTGGATTTATACAAATCTAGCTAATCAGGTACCATATTTTAGATTTAAATTCAGTTGTGTATTACCATATGCAAGGGGCCTGAAAGTCATATGCTTTGATTCAATCTGTGAGAAATGGAGAAAATTTTCTTTTTATTGTAGATAATAGAAGAAGATGCATCTCTAGTAGAAATTGGGCCGCGTTTTGTCCTGAACCTCATAAAAATCTTCCAAGGTAGCTTTGGAGGACCAACTCTGTATGAAAACCCTCATTACCAGTCCCCAAATATGGTAAGCAGCTCTGTCTTTGTTTTCTCTTTCATTTAGCAACTTATTTGAAAGCCAACCTTGCAGTCAGTCTGTGCAGGAGCATCAAGTATGCCTTTCCCCATCAGCCTTGGTAGTGCCCTAAACTGGTTACAGTTTGAGAACAGAGTAGTTTTGTAATCATGAAAGGCGTGCAGAAGTCATGTCACTGAAAAGATAGTGTTACACTGAGGGTCTTGACCATTAAGCAGAGAAATTAGCATGTGTTTCTTTAATACCAGATTTCTTCCATCTTGCTTACTTGAAACATGATGAAGTTTAAATTCTTATTTTTATAGCATCGCCGGCTGATAAGATTGTCAGTTGCAGCTAAGTTTAGAGAGAAGCAGCAAGTGAAAGAAGTGCAAAAGATTAAGAAAAAAGGGGCTAAGGTCCTTGTTGAAGAAGATCCTACCGAAGTGGTCTTTGAAACTCCAGCTGAAGAGAAGCCAGTGGAAGTACAGCTTGTGAAACCAGAGTCGAAGCCAATTGTTAAAGATAAGAAGAAGCTACGCAAAATTCAGAGGAAGAAGCAAAAAAAGCTATTCAGAACTGAAGGATCTGCATAGGTGTTACAAGGGATGAAACTTCATACAGTATCAACCGAATATTGTAAATATTTGAATTTACATTGTACAAACAAAGATGTCTGAACTTCAGTTTTTAAGTAAACAAAATACACGTTTCTTTATAAAGATTGAGTTTGCATTCTTTTGTTTTCTTCTGGGAATCTGGGTTTTGAGAAATAACATGGCATTCCATTCAACCTGGCCTTAAACACTTCAGGGGTGGGTCATCCACAGCTGCTCTGGACAACTTCTCTGGAGCTATTTCTTTATTACATACCTTTAATCTAGTTGAGAGTTCCTGACCTCATAATCTGGTTCTTCCTCATAACTTGTCTCCCTATGCACTCCTCCAAACTTTCTTGTGTTTCTAAATCTTGCTCAGGCCCTGTTTCTTTGTGATTCCTCTGTTTCAATTTCCAGCATCTTAATGCTGCAAGAACGCAACTGGCTCCAGAGGAAGCTGGTCTGTTAAGTTCTAAATATTACCCTACCTAGCAGGGTGAGGGAAATCCCATAACTTGAGCAGCAAAGTGGTCTGTGTTCCATATGATTGGAAAAAAAGACTGGTGAATATATATGTGCTCAGTTAACATAGTCTAATACACAGACAGTTGAGTTGGAAAGGACCCCCATCAGTATCACTTAGTCCAACTTAACTCCTTGCAGAACTGTTGAACACTAAGCCATGTGACTAAGGTCACCATCCAGACCCTCTTTAACCCTTGACAGGCATGGGGCCATGACGACTTTCCCTGGGAACTGACCACTCTCTGCATAAAGAACCTTGATGTCCAACTGGAATTTTCACAGACACGCTTGTGGTTTTCCCTGACACACTGAGCTGGCAACTCAGCCAAAGTGAGCTGCCTGCTCACTCTCACTTGGTAGGGTGGGGAAGAGAAAAAGGTAGAAGTGAAAACTTGAGAGGCAAAATACAGACTATTTAGCAAAAACCAAAGCTTTTTGTAAAGCAAAAGCCATGCACAAAATTAAAACAAGGATTTATTGACTATGTCCTGTGGGTAGGCAGGTATTCACGTCCCAGGAAAGCCAGGCTTCATCACATGTAACAGTGACTCAGGAAGACAAATGTGTCACTCTGAATGTTACCCCGGCTGCATCCCCTCTGTTTCTTGTGCACCCCTCTCTGGTGGGTGGGGTGAGAAGCAAAAAAGGCTGAGTCTGAGCACTGCTCAGCAATAATGCAAGCATTTCTGTTACTATCAACACAACATTTGTGGTTTTGGCACAAATCCAAAACACAGCTCCCTGCCTACTACTGTGATGAAAACTGACTCTATTCCAGCCAAAACCTCCTGTGACAAAGGTATACATTGGAGTGAGGTCCCTCAGCTTCCTCTCCAAGCTGAATAAGCCATGTGACCTCAGCTGCTCACAAGTCTTGCCCTCCAGACCTCTCCACATCTAATCTGTCCTCCTCCTGATACACCCCAACAGCTTTATATCCTTCTTACATTGATGGGACCCAAAACTGCCCCCAGCACTCGAGGTGAGGCCGCCCCAGTGCAGAGCAGAGTGGGACAATCCCCTCCCTTGCCCGGCTGGCCGTGCTGGGCCTGATGCCCCCAGAACAGGGTTGGCTCTCCTGGCTGCCAGGGCACTGCTGGCTCATGTTCAATTTGCCGTGTTTGGATTAAACACTGAAATTAGAAGCTCAAGACTTTACTGTGAGATCAGGGCCTCCAGATCTTGCTGTCTGATCCAAAGCTCTGTTTGTGTAGTGCCCACTGATACACACCCTGACCTAGAGAAGGACACCTACTTCAACCAAGCTAACATCTCTGAAGAGCACAGGTATAAAAAAAAGCTACCTTGAGAATGTGTGCTGTGCTGGCTGTGCCTCTGAGCTCCTCAACACCCACAGAAATCAGAAATATCTATTTCAGAAATAGTGTGGCCAGCAGGGAAACTCTTCTTCCCCTGTGAGATCACTAGTGAGATCACACCTTGAGTCCTATATTCAGGTCTGGG
This sequence comes from Trochalopteron elliotii, assembly GCA_024734555.1. Lineage (NCBI taxonomy): Eukaryota > Metazoa > Chordata > Aves > Passeriformes > Leiothrichidae > Trochalopteron > Trochalopteron elliotii. The sequence goes on along the minus strand of JANPWX010019540.1, from coordinate 926,230 downwards.
TTCCTCAGTTCAGGAAGGACTTTGAGGTGCTGAAACAAGTTCAGAAAAGGGAAACCAAGATGTGAAGCACAACAAAGCCTGAACCACAGGTCTTAAGAGAAGCAGGGGTATTTACCCTGGAAATGGGGGGGCTTGGGGGGGGGGGGGGGGGCTCAATGCTCTCTTCAACCCCCTGAAAGGAAGGTGTGGCCAGGTGTAAGAGACGGTCCGAAGATCCTCATCTGCCTCACGACCATCGTCAAGGACAGAGACTGAAACCCCTAAAAGGACTCTAAAACCCAACACAGGAGTTCTGGCCTGGCTGAGGTGGGATGTTTGCCAAGAGTTGCCTGCAGGTGTGTTCAGTGGAGAAACCCAGCACGCATTTCCATCAGAACATCAGAACCTGAGCAGAAACAATGGGCAAGTCATGGTGAATTGACTGCACTTGCTGACAGCTGTACCTGTTCTCGTTAACACTGTGCTTGCTGACGGCTGACCTGTTCTCGGTTCTCTCAAAACGAACACACCGTAACAATTTCCCCACCTTTTGGCCAACTGCCTGTCGCTTTGGAAAGGACTATAAGGACCCCTGAGTTAACCAAAGACTTTGTGATCACTCCACGGAAGAAGACAGATCTATTGGCTGGGCCACGAGGACTTCGTCTCTCCGTTGGTAGCTATTACCCACCCCCTCTTTCTCTTTTCTCGCTATCCTTTATTTCCCTTCGAATCCTTCTATCGCATTTGCTGTTGGCACTAATAAAATTGCATTTGTTTTAATGAATACTGAAATCCCTTCTGTGTTGTTTTTTGCACTCTGAGATCCTTAAAACGAACCATCACGAATCCCACTTGCATTAGCAGATTGTGACACCAGGTTGGGGTCAGAATTTTCTCTGAGGTAGCTGGCAATAGGATAAGAGGACACAGCCTCAAGCTGTGCCAGGGGACGTTAACGTTGGACATTAGGAGTAATTTCTTCACAGAAAGAGTGATTAGACATTGGAACGGGCTGCCCAGGGAGGGTGGAATCACCTTCCCTGGAGATGTTTAAGAAAAGCCTGCACATGGCACCGGTGCCATGGTCTGGCTGACACGGAGGTGTTGGGTCGCAGGTAGGACTCGATGATGTCGGAGATCTTTTCCACCCTCGCTGAGTCTGTGAATGCCACCACAAGGTATCCGGTTAATCTCCCCGGCCCGAACGCGGCCGCGAGCCGGGGAGAAGCGTCCCCAGCGCGCTGCCGGCAGCCGGGTGACACCGCGCCGCAGGTCCCTCCCCTCCGATGATCACGTTCGACATGAGGCGCAACTTCTTCACATAAACCGTGGTTAGACAT